>JAAIXJ010000368.1:79941-153082 GCA_013403705.1 Heliconius hermathena | reverse complement strand
TTTTTAAATATTTTTTTTGCACAGCTAGAGCATTTTTGGTTAGTGGAATTCATTCTTGCGTATTGTAATAATCAAATATCTAAAGTAAAAGAATAAATGAAAATATATGCTTGCAAAAATTTCTATTAATGCCCTCTTTTAACATCAAGTGCTTGGCTTTAAAGTTGAATCAATATAGTACTTTGAAGTATTTAATTTTTAGCCTAGATGTCGCTGTTTAGATTTTTATTTTAGGAAAATGTTTTTTTGGATATATATGCAGAATATCGTTAATTTTGGTTTATTTATTTTACTTTAACGCACAATAGTTTATATCACTCACTAAAAATGTTATTCAACCGTATTTTCACTTTGATCGAACAATTTTATCCATATTATTTTCTTTAGCTAGCTTGCAATACGCACTGGTCACTCAAATACCGTTAGTTTTATTTTGCTATTTTATTGCGTGTTTACTGGCTATTTTCGAAAAAATAAGAAACACTAGGTCAATAAGGTCCTAATAACAGCAAAATAATCGCTATTAGCACAACTAAATATTACTAGTTCAAAGTAGAATCACTCAATGTCCGGTAGTTTTTTTTTCCAACTCACTTAATGTCGATTTTATTCCATGTTTAGTGGCAATGTTCGTAAATTATAGAAATTATTTATTTATTATAGTCTTAATAACAGCAAAGCACAGCATTTTAAGCACAGTTCACAATTATATTCCACTGGAAGGTTTTTTATCACGGCATATGATTTTTAAGTACGTTACAAACGTGCGATCGCGACGGTGGCGCGCGTCGGTTACTTCAGATGAAATATTTACTTAAATTTATATTTCCATTTCTTTGCTCTGCTTTCGAGGCAAAACACGGCGTTGAGTTCTGCCACTCAACAAGCAATGCCATCAGAATTCAGCAAAAAGTGGGGAACGAAGTGTCTTAACACTAGGTTCCCTCTGCCTACTCTGCTGTATGCGGGATACAGCGTGTAACTGATTTATTTTTTTATTTTACTCACATCCAAACAAAACCAGGGCAAACCACCAATAAATAACATAATAATAAAATTGCAATACTTTAAAAGTTTCTTTTTATTGACACTCCCACAGTGGTGTTTCAGAATTCCAATCGCGTAACAAGATCTGTCCACTCAATAATATTTACCCGTTCCATCGCCAACCAACGGTGAATATTTGCTCCTCTAAAACGCTAGCTGGAAACGTCGTAGGACAAACATCTATATATGGCGATCGTAAATTGTATGTTATATAGTTTTAAAATAAGTACCTATAGTTGGTTTGGAAGTTTGAAAGTTGATGAAATTAATATAATAATGATAAGAGGTCAGTCGTGGCGCAGAGGCGTAAAAGGGTGACTGTAAATACGACAGGTTGTGGGTTCGATTTCCACTCGAAGAAAGGAAAGGTTTGATATTGTCATTTTGTCGCTCTGGTAACGCCAAAGCGCGGCGGCAAAGCGCCGCCAGAGTTCGGCCGAAACTGGAAAACGGAAGTTTTTTAATGGAAACGGAGTGTCGTAACAAAAATAATAATGTCTATTATAAAATTTAAGTGTTTATTTTTTATTCTTTCTTTTTTTGTTAGCTGTTTCCAGCATTAGCAAATATCTAATTAAAATGTGGGCGTATATCAAGGTTCCCATATATAGTAGGCCAAGGGAACCTAGTTTAGCGCCCCCATCTCTCTGGCTATCATACTAGAGACCAAGTGTTGAACTAATAAAAGAAAAATATTATTGATTAAAAAAAATAAGCTTCACACCGCAAATAGCAGGGAAATCTAGTGTTAAGACATTCTGTACCCTACGTTCCGCCGAACTGTGAATTGAAATAAATACCCGATTCCCGAGTGGGGATCGAATCCGCAATCAGCCGTGTTTACAGTCACACTTTTCGCCCCTGGTCCACTAAAGACCTCTTATTATTGCTTAAAATAACAATTAAAATCATAACAAAATTAATAATAGTGTAAACAGAATTATTAAAACGATTTCACAAAGCGAAAACATTTTAGAAGGTCAAAAGGTCTTTCCTGAAAACAAAGGTAACTAACTGGCTTATTCGTCTCCAGGGTCCTCTCGGCCCGGTTCAGGGTCCACGATTGCTACGTTTATTGTTGTATCTCGTTAACCTGGGGGTGTAAACTGTTGATTACTTTGTTACGTAGTTTCTGGTATGAGAGATTTAACTTAGAAAATAGTGTTGTTTGGAGGATTTATAAATATAGTATAAATTAAGTGGTTTTTTTGTCTTTTTGTCATATGTATTATGGATTAGTTAAAATAAAAAATTACACCTACAATACATAAAAAAAAACAAGAAAAGTTTCACAATTTTGATGTAAAGGTTGCCTTATCACCGCAGGTGATCCTTACCATCAAAAAGATCAAAGGATCCTTGAATATTGGATGTACAAATGATTAAAAATGTTGTCTTCTGAAAATTACAAAGATAAAATATTGATGCTGTATATTACAATTTTTTTTTCAGCTTTACACTATATATGGCAGGGTAAGCAGAGGGAACCTAGTGTTAAATTTCCGGCGAATTTTCGAGGCGTAACGTGTTGCGTGGCGGAACTCAACGCTGCGATTAGCCCTTGTACCAGAGCGAAAAAAATGAAATTAATTCATTCACCCGAGTGGTAATCGAACCCACGACAGTCGTGTTTACAGTCACACATTTGTGCCCCTGTGCCATTACTGCCTTGACCTACATACTAACTGACATAAATATCTATATAAATAAAAAATCAGCTTCACGCTGTATCCCGCACACAGCAGGATAGGCAGAGGGAACCTAGTGTAAAGACACTCCGTTCCTCACTTTCTGCCGAATTCTGGAGGCATTGCGTGTTGAGTGGTACAACTCAACGCCGCGCTTTGTCTCGACACCAGAGCGAAGAAATGAAAATATAAATTTAAGTAAATATTTCATCTCCTCGATCCCCACGATCGAACCCACAACCAGTCGATTTACAGTGCCCCTTTGCCACGTCTGGCCTCTTCTATATATATTTTTTTTAGCTTCACGCTGTATCCCGCACACAGCAGGGTAGGCAGAGGGAACTTAGTATTAAGACACTCCGTTCCCCACTTTCTGCTGAATTCTGGAGGCATTGCGTGTTGAGTGGCAGAACTCAACGCCACAATATATAGTACAATTATATAAACTATGATAGGTAATATCATGAAATTTAGAGCATAAAGCTTTCAATAACCATATTGGATATTGTTACTCTAAGATGATAAATCGAGTTTATCGCTTGCGTGGAACACCTAACTAAGATAACTTCTGATGTGCACACGCGACTACTAATACTGAAGACTAAATTCTGGTTATTTTAGGTATATAATTTTTCTTTCAGCTTCAGGCTGAATCCCGCATTTAGCAGAGACAGAGAGCACCTATCGTTAAGACATTCTGAAGGCATTGCTTTTTAAGTGGCGGATTTCAACGCCGCGCTTTGCCTCGACACCAGAGCGAAATTTAAAAAATAACACTAATTGGTGCTTGTTTTTTATTGATCCTTTTAAATTAATAACTTTATAAAGTCCATGTAAAACCAACTAAGAATTTAAGCTAGTTAGCTATAGTAAAGTAAATTCTCACCTACCAATCATCTGAACACCTATTCGTCTAGGATTTGTCTAGACCGCAGACGGAGCCGACGGATAACATCATATTTCAAGTCTCAAAGCTTTTACTCGATCAACTTCTTACATATGGAAGGATACTAAAATTCAAATATTAGGTATAGGTATGTATATTTAAAAATAACGTGTTCGGTCTTATTTGTTATTTTTAGGTATTTTCTATATTTTATTTGACACTGTGTTAAGTAAGAAATCGAGAAAATAGTTGCCATAGCAAAAAACTTAAAAAAAAAAATTATAGCGTAAAAATTACTATTCTTTTTGCCAAACATGTAACGATTTTAATCGCTTATCTCTAGTTATATCAGTCGACCGTTTGGCCATCGTACTGCGTGGGAAGAGCGACCGACTGTAAAAACGATAGTTTAAAGTTCAATTCTCACTAAGATGAATGAATTATTTTCATTCCTCCACTTTGACATATAAAGTATGGCGTTGAGCTACGTTCTTGACACTAGGTTCCCTCTGCCTACCCTTTTTGGCATTTTTTTGCCCCTCTACAATCAAATCCATAGATATGAAAAAGGACTAGCAAATATATATTTAGATTAAGAAGTCAAAATGCACCCCTACACGAGATTTACAATGGACCTCTAAAATATTGTAAAGCTTTGCATGAAAGTACTCGTATATTTCCTGCCCAATGCAAATGAGACTTTTTGACGTACGATCTGATATACAAACATATATCTACTTTGGATCTAGCCTCTATTACAACTGAATAAGGTTAACTTTCTATCATTTAGTATTTCATTAAGTTAGCATATCACAAAAAACAAAATTATTTCTTCACCTACATAGAATTTTAATCCTTGAAAATAAGATTCATTTTGGTGTAATTTGATACTATTATAAGTTTTCCAGGATTTGGTCTCACGTGGGTTTTTCGAATAAAGTGATGAGCCGTAACGACTGGCGTGTGAATTATTGGTCCGAGTTTTACAACCCTAGTGATGGCACCAGATAGTTCTGTGATGAGAATTTTATTAACCTGTCAGCGTATTATAGAACAGAAATTCCTTTTTCAGCAAAAAATCCATTGCTACATTAATGAGTTAATAAATTTTATGAATAACATAATTTAACGTAAAGGAAGTTGAGGCCAGTCGTGGCGCAGAGGCACAAAGTGTAACTGCAAAATCGACTGGCTGTGGGTTCGATACCCATTCGAGATAGTGAAATATTTATTTAAATATATATTTTCTTTTTCTCGCCTTGTGTCGAGGCAAAGCGCGGTGTTAAGTTCCGCCACTCAGCACGCAATACGGAAAGTGGGGAATGGAGGGACTTAACACTAGGTTCCCTCTGCCTACTCTGCTGTGTGCGGGATACAGCGTGAAGCTGATTTAAGTCATGTAATCAGTGAATCAAAGAAATAAGTTATTTCCATTTCCTTGCCCTAGTAACAAGACAATGTGGAGCGTTGAGATCTCAATATGCAATGTTTACAAAATTCAGAGGAATACTTTCCTCCAAAAGCAAATGGAACTTAGTGTTAAAACACTCCATTCCTAGTAGGGATCTCTCTACTTTCTGCAATAAGTGAAAAAATATAATATAAAGAAAAAATATACATAGAAATTTAAAAAACATAATTACAGATATTTTTTTAAATATAAGAAAAATCACAAATAGGCATTTAATGCATTTTTTCAATAAAGGTTAAGTTATAATGACGCAATAATGGTGCATATGGGACGTATTTGACTCATGGTGGTGGAACGATGGTGTAGGTTGAAATGCTACACGGGGGAATGCAGCCAAAAAATTCCTACATTATAAATACGTTTAAATTTATAGTATAGGCCTGTTCTTTAGTGGTAGAATCTCATTTTTCTTTGTCAATTTTGTATCTTTTACAAAGATAATATTTCAAACGAAGTTTCAAAATTTTGCTCATGTAAGCGGTTTTTTTTTTCAAAACCAATGACAACTTAATTTTGTTCCAATTGCAGAACCAAAGTGGGGAACGGAGTGTCTTAACACTAGGTTTCCTCTACCTACCCTGCTGTGTGCGGGATACAGCGTGAAGCCGAAGCTGCAGGAACCTTTTTTCAAAAACTCACAATTCTACGTTCATTGACTTGGGTTGTATTTGCGATTTTTTTCTCTTCCAATTAAAAAAAAAGGCTAAACAATTTGCTAGTTCCCCTGTAAATTTCCCACATTCTAGCTCACAGCGTCCAATCACGACATCATACTTCATAACATCACGGTCCATTGATTCTCTATGACGCATTTTATGGGATTTACCTTCAACGTAGAAATTTATTACTATCTACTTCACGGTTGACTAAATCGCCGCCCCGGCACCTGCCAGGTATGATTTAGGACCTAGATCCAGACCCAGACAGAAATTAAATTAAAATCTAGGCATTGTAAATTGTGAATGGACCCATAAATAAGATGAACGGCGAGAGTACATTTAGAATCTTTTTGTTCGTTAAAATTTTTCTAAAACTTGTGCCAACTATTCCAGTTAAGAAGACGTTTTTGTAATAAAATATTGAAACGTGTGGGAGGGGATTTTCGAAATGGGTCTTTTAATTTCTTTTTAATTTTTCTTATATATATTATAAGTCTAGTAAGACGCCAGACGTGGATGACCAGGGGCACAAAGTGTGACTGTAAAACTGGTAGTGGGTTCGATCCCCACTCGAGGAGATGAAATATTTACTTTAGTTTATATTTCCATTTCCTCGCTCTGGTGTCGAGGACAAGCGCAACGTTGAATTCTCCGCCACTCAACACGCAATGCCTCCAGAATTCGGCAGAATGTGGGGAACGGAGTGTCTTAACACTAGGTTCCCTCTGCCTACCCTGCAGTGTGCGGGATACAGCGTGATGCTGATTGATTGATATATTATAAGTATGAGATGTATTTATAATATGTAATATGAACGTCAATCTAATCAAGGTCGCGGCAAGATCCTGAATGCGGGTTAAGCAGAACCGACTGGCGATTCTTATCCAACTTCAAGCGCCGTAAGGACAAAAAAAATTCTCAAATAAAAGTTGTATAATAGAAAATAGAAGCAAATTTTCGAAAGGAATATTTCCATATGTAGAAAACATTTATTAAGATTTACTTTTAAGCAGAAAAAAAAATAAAGATAACTAATATCAACAAGCTGTCCCTTCCTACTATAATTAGAGAAAAATAAAGGGACCGGAAGTAGTTTGTAAGCGTATCGAAAATATATTAATTACCTTTTCCGTAACAAATGTTGCGAAGACAGGTAATGGGAAAAGTTTTATCGATGCGGTCACAGCGTGTAGCCATTTGCGTAGACCTGCTACGGGTACCTTGATGGATATCTATATTGCTACGTCACATAAGTTCTAACTTAATATAAGTTTCAGGTTTCTAGTAGATACTTCTTTTAAGCTTAGCCATGGAAGGAAGGAGGGGAGGGGGGAGTCAGGTGACTAGCCACGTTTTTCTGTAATTTAGCCAAATTAAAAACATTAACCTTATGTGTAAAGTAATATGTGTAAAGTACTATATACAGTACTTTTCAATTTAATATTTAATACTTTATTATTATTTTTTTCATCAAGTTCATGAAATCAAAATCAAATTTTTATATAATTAAATCAAGTTTATGGGAGCTACACTATATTTTTGATCCATATTCCTTATGTGACCATGTGTAATGTTGGTATTGTACATTAAACCTGTTTTCTGGTCCTTGATTTACAAAAAATATAGCGGAGCGGGCAGTAAATACGCTCCGTTCTTCACTTTCCTCTTTTAACATTGCAGTTGAGCGGTGGAAGAACTCACTCAATGCTTTTTTCCTTAATGGAAAAAACGCAGCGTTGAGTCAGTTCCACCTCTCAACATAAAAAAATTCCAACTTAAATAATTATTTTATTGTCAAAATAAGATGACAAATTAAAATTAAAAAAATAAAAATTAGCTTCACGCTGTATCCCGCACACAGCAGGGTAGGCAGAGGGAACCTAGTGTTAAGACACTCTGTTCCCCACTTTCTCCCGAATTCTGGAGGCATTGCGTGTTGAGTGGCAGAACTCAACGCCGCGCTTATCCTCGACACCAGAGCGAAGAAATGGAAATATAAATTTAAGTAACTATTTCATCTCCTCGAGTGGGGATCGAACCCACAACCAGTCGGTTTTGCAGTCACACCTCATGCCGCTGCGCCACGACCGGTCTCGATGACAAATTAATATTAGTATAAGAAGAATATGTAATAAACGTATAACATTTGAAACGTAGCAGCTTAGATTAAGACCTTTCTCGAGTTACGTTGAAATTCTTACATTGAGCTGGTCACAGTACCCTCGTTACTTCTTGTATTTTTTTTGTTTGTTTGATACTTTTATAAAAAAAATATACATGCGGCTTTTTGACCATGGAAATAAATAAGTGTATAACACATAACACTCGAAATGCAGGTGGTAGCGTTGGCCGCCTATAGCCTTATTCGGGATATGTCTACGATTCAAACCAGTAGTTCCCGAGATTAGTGCGTTCAACCAAACAAACTCTACAGCTTTATAATATTAGTACAAATGTAATGAAAATGTCTAAATTACTTTTAGTTACTGTTTACTTTAAAATAAAACATTAAATTTAAAACTGCGACAGGTATATTACTATGCGAGTAGCGACAACCTGTATTACGACGCGCTCGTCTGGACTACTAACTAAGGAGGCACTAATTTCTTTCCCATTTACCGACCTGAAGATACGTTTCTTATAATACTTTGCATTTTAATTTAACTGTGGAAAACATTAAAAAGTTTTGTAGTTTTGTATTCGTTACATTTTTATTTACTTTTTTATTCTTTTGAACGTATGTTTATTGTTTTTATACATCGCATAAAAGAAAATAGATTAACTAGTTCTTCGTCTAATTTCCAACTATTAATAAAAATAATTAATAGATCGACGCAACATCCCTCATATATCAGGGTAGGCAGAGGGAACCCAGTGGTAGAGACACTTAGTTCCTCACGCACCGATAAATTTTCGAGACATTGCGCATTGACTAATGGTACTTAACGCTTCCCGACTTCGTATTACCAGAAGCAAGGAAATAAATATTACGACTCGGAATCGATACCAAAAACTTTTAGTTTCAATATTTATTTTAATAATTTTTTTTAAACAAAATACTCTATTTTTTAAGTAAATATTTTTTTTATTATTATAAAACAGAAGGCTCCCAAACATAACTATGTTTATTTTGTTTTGTTGACAGCGTTTATAGTTAGATGGTGTGCCGCTGCATCACGATTCACGGCCGCCGCATCAGTTTCACGTTGTATCCCGCATACAGTAGGGTAGGCAGAGATAACCTAGTGTTAAGACACTCCTTTCCCTACTTTCCGCTGACTTTATCGAAGCATTGAGTGTTGTGTGGCGGAACTCAACACCGGGCTTTGGCCTTGGTGCCAGAGTGAAGAAATGAAAATATTAATAAATAATAATTCATTCTCTCGAGTGGGGATCGAACCCACAACCGTCATGTTACAGTCACACCCCTGTGCTCCTGCGCCACGACGGCCACGTAGTATTGATACAAGTATTCATTTAGTTTTGTAGTTCATGTTAGCCGAAATATTTTGAACTTTTTTAGGATTTAAATACCTATAGATGTAAATGTCTTTATTCTAACCCCATATTAAAATATACATATAACTAAAATCTAAAATAAAGAAAGTAAACATCCATATAACATGGTAAAAACATTACCCCAAATAAGATTTGAACATATAGTCCGAAACGCCTTAACTATACCCTGATCTATATATCTTGGTTGAAAATAGGTTCAACCTCACTATCATTACTAAACAGTCAACCTAACCCGCAGTCGCCGCGAAGTCAATACTTCAATATTTACGAGTTCGACTCCCTATCATGATTAGTGATGTGATAGTAATTGGTGTCGATGTAACATCAATTTAATTTATTTTGATATAAATAACTATCAAGTGGAGACAAGTATGGTCAGCAGCCATTGTAGTTTCAATATGGATGAAGTGACTTTATTATGGAATTTCCACGCTTTTTTTTCTTATATAATAGACTTGGTAGAGAGAATCTAATGTTATATATATTCTGTCAATTTTTAAAGATATCGCATGCTATGATAGCGGACTATAACGATGCGCTTTGTCATTATTTTAGTATTACTATTAGAAAAGCGTTACTTGCGATGTTCTTATGATTAAAATACCAGATAATACATTATTACCCTCTCAACGTTCCAAAGACCACTTGCCAGCTTGTCTATGTCAATAACATTTTTTTTAATTTATAATCCATTAACTGTAGATAAGGATGTTACATAATCAAGATGATTTTGAATTAAATCACCACTCGGCAAAAGATTATATTAAAATAATTTTCTTTTTTCCGCTGTAAATGACTAAGTGCAGCGTAGAGCCCCGTCACTCAAAGCGCAGTACGCATTAGCTAAAAAGTTGAACAAAAATATTTAAACGAAGTACTTAACGATAGGTTCCCTCTGCCTACCTGCCTGCCTGATAGCAAACTTATGTATCTCAAGATTTCCTTCTCACATCCAATACTAATATAAAAATAAATAATAACAATAAAACAACCCTAAAACAAAACATCGATATAAACAACAAAACAACCCTACCCGCTTAGTGACCCCGAGATTTATGCGTTTAGACAAGTGCCCTTGGTCAGGTGCGCTGATTTACGACCGCCACTGATGACGGGGCGACCCGGCTTTCTTTCTACATTAGAAATACTAAGTAAAAGACATTTTATATAAAGAATTTGTATTTATTCTGAGAAATCGATGTATTCAACGATGTAGGCGAAGAGAAAATAGTGTCATAAGATACAGTTCTTCTGCCTGCGATATATTTACAAATCTAAGAATTTTTTTTAAAATTCAAGTTGAGCCTCTTACGACGGTTCTTCGCAGATCTGAGGCAGTAACCTTAGCGACCCGGTGGTAAATTGACATCAAAAAAATAGCCTTGTAACTTCTTATTTAGAATAAAATAATTTGACATTGACTAATACATTGACTAAAGACGGAGGCTGTCTGTAGTGGCAAAGCGGGACAGTATTTTACCAAAAACACATCGGTTGTGGATTCAATTTCCACTCGTTGGATGAATTATTTTCATTTTGTCGCTCTAGTAAAAAGACAAAACGTGGCGAATAAGTCCACCACACAATCCGGAATGTCTGTAAAATTGGGCGGAAAATTGGAAACAGACCATAGTCTTAACACTATGGGGGCGGGATATAGCGTGAAGGTATCTACAGATGTGAACCAACAATTTCAGCTTCACATAGTATCAAGTCAGGCAACGCGGCGCTTTGCCTCGACACCAAATCAAAGAAATGCAAACTATTAAATATTTAATTTCCTCAAGCGGGAATCGAATCCACAATCCGTCGCGTTTGGATGTAAACGACTTGCCTCAAAACATTACAATAGAATACAAAACACAATCAACATTTTCAACCTGTCGCATTATTCAGGTGTTAACAACTGGCGCACGTAGCGCCGAGGCGATAATTAGATGGTCCTCATTAGGCCCCTCCAGCCTACGGGACTTACCGACACAGAATATAAAGAACCGATAAATAGACATTCGCTGTCTCTGCACTTCCCTCTTACTTGTTTACTTGAGAATATTGTCGCTGGGTGTCTTATTTTTGCGTTTTGATGAATTTGAATGTATTATTTAGTAAATTATAATTAAGGAATAGAGGTTGCTTATAGTTGTATGTAGATATAGTGTTTATAAATATTTTATTGTTAAGAGCTTTTCCTGGTAGCGCAGATGCAGAGCGTCTCACTAAAAACACGACGTTTGTGAGTTCGATTCTCGTTCGGAGTATTAAATTATTTTCATTTTTTGTAGCTACACGCTGTACTCCATATGTATCAGAGTAGGCAGAGGAAACTTGAAAACCTAGTTTTAAGACACTCCGTTCCTATTAAGACACTTCCGTTACCCACTTTCCGCCGGTTTCCGGAGACGTTCCGTCTTGAGTGACGGAACTCAACGCCGCTCGTTACCACTTAAAATATAGATTTATATATTAATACAAGACTTATATATTAATACAAGACTTATATTATAATTAAAAAACAATAATCCTGGTCATTAAGATCACAAGAACCATAAACAAAAAATCCAAAAAAAATATTTCTCCACCCATCACTTTACACTCACCCCATCTTTAGCGTTATATGTAAGTGAGTAAACACAATTTATTAATTTGCAAAAAGGCCAACCGTCACCTGTCACGCGACGTGACACGACGTGACGCGAACACCCCGCGAGACGTGATGAACGGTAGAAAATAAAAATTACCAAGTCAAGAAAAAACGACGTTTAATGCTAATCGACGGCCCGTTCGGCGACGATATAAGGCAGTGAAAAATTAAGCTACTTTTTTTTTAGCTTAACACTATATTTTGCATATAACAGGGTAGGCAAAGGACACCTAGTGTTAAGACTTAAGACACACGTCAGATTCTGGAAGCATTGCGTGCTGAGCAGCGGAACTCAACGCCATGTTATGCCTCATTGCCCCGTTACTAAAACGAAGATATGAAAATGTAAAATATTTTATTGAGTCCAGTTGAGGCCAGTCGTAACGCAAGGGCACAAAGCGTGACTATAAACGCGACTGGTTGTAGGTTCGATTCCAACTCGAGGAATTGAAATATTTATTTATTATATTTATATTTCCCTTTCCTCGCTCTGGTGTCGAGATAAAGCGCGGCATTATAATATACAATTAAAACTATAAAAATATAATATAAGCTAAAAATACATCCTGAAATAAACACAAATTAAAAAATAATTCTCATTAAAGTATAAATTTAACTTAAATAAAAATATGTACATACATATACTCAAATAAGTAGATATACCTGTTTATACATATAAACATCCCCTTAAGTTGTCACTGTCTAGCGTGACACGTCACGTAGCGTCACGGCGACAGGTAGCGTCGTTCCCATTTTTAACCTGACAACATTTAAATTAAGCCCCGAGCCGCACCGCGACACTTCCACGCTTAATTTAGGCAATTTCAGATAATGCTTATCTGTTACTTGTACCACTTGCCTTCGTGATAACTCTTTGAATTATTTAGTCATTGTTATATTAATATAATATAATGTAAGATTATTATATAACATAACATCTATTCTCTATGAAACCGGCTGGTTGTGGGTTCGATCCCCACTCGAGGAGATTAAATATTTACTTAAATTTATATTTCCATTTCTTCGCTCTGGTGTCGAGGCAAAGCGCGACGTTGAGTTCTGCCATTCAAAACGCAATGCCTCCAGAATTCGGCAGAAAGTGGTGAACGGAGTGTCTCAACACTAGGTTCCCTCTGCCTACCCTGCTATGTGCGGGATACAGCGTGAAGCTGAAAAAAAAATAATAACATCTATTTATTATTTATCTTTTCTTTAATATTATATGAGGCTGTCGTGGTGCAAGGGCACAAGGGTGTGACTGCAACGCGACGGTAGTGGGTTCAACGTCGCGTCGCTTGAGCGTAGCAATGGAAATAGTTTATGTATAATCAATTTTCCGAGTGGGGATCGATTAGACGATCGCGTTTAAAAGCATACCCTTTTTCCACTGAACTACAATGGCCGGTTATACTAAATAAGAAAAGACTTTTCTATTCATTTTATGTGGTTATTCTTTAGAATTCGTTTATACTTGCGTTCATTGTACCGCGAAGCTTATTAAGTCATAAGAAATTTAAAAATAAGTGAATGTGACTAGCGTGAACTTGAGAAGTTCACAGTCTCACGTTTTTTCACGATTAGCAAAGCAGACAGAGGGAACCTAATATTAAGTTACTCCGGTTCCTACTTCCCGACCAATTTTTAAGACGTTGTCTGTTGAGTGCCAGAACTCATCTCCAGGGCTTCATTCCACCGAGTGGCAACCGAACCGACAACCATCGCATGTAAAATTACACTCTGCCCTACTGCGCCACGATGGTCTCTATATTAATTTGCTTATGTTTTAATCAGTGGATGGACAAATTTATGTGTTATTTCGGGAGGCTTGTTTGTCTCGGTAGAAAATTCGCCGTAAGTTTTTTGTTAACATCGCACTTTAGTTTTAAACGAATGGACTTTTTTTCTTTATTTTTTTTTCTTCAAAACAACTATGTATAATGAGATTTATTGTTTCTATTAGACAAGACATATCGAGTGTTTTTTTTAGTTTGACACTGTATTTCACAAATTTCAGAGTGGGAAACCTATACACTCCGTTTCCTTCCATTCTATTTTCTAGAGATTGCGTGTTGATTTACGGAAATCAATGCTGTCTTCTTACCTGAGCTGAACGTGAATCGAACCTAAAACTATCACACCAGACAAACACTATTCCACTGTGGCGTGAAAAAGATATATTATCATTGTACAAAAATACATAAAGATATATCATTACATAAAAATCATGAGACCAGTCGTGATGAAAGGGCACAAGCGTGCGGCTGTAAACGCAACAGATCAGGGGTTCGATTCCCACTCGAGGAAAATAGAATTTTTAATATTTTCATTTCCTACTTCTGCTAACAGGGCAAAGCGCGGTTTTGATTTCCGTCACCCAATGCAAAGCCTCTTAAATTCGGCAGAGAATGGAGAATGGAAGTGTCTAAAAAGAAACGGAATGATTTACCACTAAGCTTCCAGTGCCCCTCACTAACCTGCTATATGCGGGATACAGCGAGAAACTAAAAAAATTATAATTTTCCAGACCAATATGCATATTTCAGATAACTCAACGTTTTCCATCTACCGTTCATTCGCAGTACCTAGGAACAGTGAAAACTATATGAAGGTTACTTTGGCACGACTCCGAGATAAGATACCCGTAGGTGTTCTGTTTCTTAGCAAATAAAGAAATTTCATTCGGAATTTTATGAGCCAGGATTATTGTCTCGTAAACTTTTCGTTTTCTTGAAAAAATATTTGCACAACATTTCACTTGTTGTTTGTTGTATTCAGGTTTTTAAGTTTTTATGGAACACTAAAACTATGTTAAAAACAGCCAATTTATATTATTATTTTATTAAATCAGAGGCTATCGTGATATAGTGGGACAGCGTTTAATTTAATACGCGATGGTTGCAGTTTCAGTTCCCACTCGGGGAAGTAAACTATTTACATTTAATTTGTTTACTCTGTTCGTTCTGTCTTTAAAGCGGAGGTCGGAATGTCTTGACAATACGTTATACCTACTTTATTATTCTGAGAAAATATAAATATAGAAAAAAATGAGAAAATATAATAATAGAAAATATAAAATAGAATATAAAGCAACAAATATAAAACAAGAATTATATAAAAAATCTCAAAATTAGTCTTATTCAGTTATACAAAATCGGCTCAGCAGTTTTGAATTTGGCTTGGACGAGGATATATGCATGTAGTGTATATAATATGAAAAATATAATAAAAAAAACACATTAATCATATTTAGAAATTTAAAACAAAAAAATTCCAAAATCTGTTTCGTCCATTTCCCTAAAGTAAAACATATAGCGTCTCCTAACGTTAGTACGTAGCGAGTCACGTAACAAATCACGTAAAAATATCTTTACAATCGCTCGTAGGGGTGTAAGTGCTTGCTAACTGCTACACGTGGAGCCTTATCTTTGGCTGTTTGCCGGTGTTGGGATTACTTGCAGTAGTTTATTTTTGAACTATAATGTTAGCCTGACTTTGTTCAACATTTTTAAGTCATCGTGTGATCTTTTTCGTATGTAATATATGATTTTAAATACTGTTTTTTTTTTCTTATTTTCATTTGCATTTTTTAAATTTAATTTGAGGCCAGTCTTGGCGCAGAGACACAAAGTGTGACTGTAAAACCGACTAGTTGTGGGTTCGATCCCCACTAATGATGAAATATTTAGTTAAATTTATATCTCCATTTCTTCGCTCTGGTGTCGAGGACAAGCACGCAATGCCTCCAGAATTCGGCAGAAAGTGGGGAACGGAGTGTCTTAACACTAGGTTCCCTCTGCCTACCCTGCAGTGTGCGGGATACAGCGTGAAACTGAAAAAAAAAATTATAAGTAAAAAGTGATTTTGTAAGAAAATCACACACTCAGATACCCTCAGTCACACTCAGATACAGTTCAATAAAACATCGTCAGATGTTTTATTGGACTATATCTGAGTGTGACGTAAAGCGTGAAGTACCATATATAAAATATTACAATACAACTCATAATAAAAATACAAATAGGTCGTCGTGGCGCAGGGGCCCAAGCGTGCGTCTGCAAATGCGACGGTTTTGGATTCGAATGTCACTCGGAGAAGTGAAATATTTAATATTTAATTTTTTTCGCACGGATAGGTTAATAAAATCTTATAAAAAATAAAGAGAATAGTCCACAACAGCAGATGAAATCATTAATTGAGATATAGAAAAAAAGTAGATTTAATCATTTAAAATTATAATAAACCTATCAAATTCCCTTTAAAAACACACTGCTAAGTTAGTTGGTCTAGTTTTGTTTCCAAGAGCGGAAAAATAAATATAATAGATATAATTCAATCATCCCCTTGAATGGCGGTCGAACCCACGATCATTGCAAAAACAAACATTGGCTCCTTCGTGATAAAATACAATACAAATTATTAATGATGAAAAATAACGTATAAAATAAAAATAATAAATTATTGCCATATTTAAGTTCTATTTCTTAGTTATTGAGATAAAACAGAAAGTTTAAGAAAAATGAATAAAATTTGTAATAACTTCAAATAATATATGAAGACTACAACAATAATATTAGCAATTTGGACGCCACGTTTGAAAGGAAACATAAGCAAACAATGACGAAAGTATAAGATTCCATTAGAAGCATCAAAAGCGTATCTCAGGGGCTTGGATGTTAACCTTTATGATCTAATTTGGCAAGGACCCGCCATTTGGCAGACTCGGCACATATATAATGTTCATACAACAGGTACGCTGGATAATAGCGAATGTCATAAGAATATCCAACGGTCAATGTTGCCAACTTTTGGAATTACTTGGAATGCTATAAAAGTGGACATAATGGGATGGAAAACTAAAACTGTGGTAGCTTGAATCAGTAAAAGGTATAAGAATTCTAGTTCTTCAGCATCAAAATTCACACTCTTTCCAATAATAACCTTCACCTGCAGTTTTAACTCTGATATCAAATGGAAATGGAAATAATTAAAAACTGTGTACAGAAACATAATACAATTTAAATGGCCAAAATGCTTGTTATATGACCTCGTTGCTTCAAAGCTGGACTGTCCAAATAAAAAAAATATTTTTCAATTCGAACCAGTAGTTCCTGAGAATAGCGCATTCAACCAAACAAATCCTTCAGCCTAATAATATTAGTAAAGAATTAAGTTATTTAAAAACAAATACCAACAAAATACGATTGTTACGTAAAACAGTAAGTAAAAATACAATACATAAACGTGAACAAACATAAAAATACACAGTGACAGGTTACTTTGGCAGGGTTCCTACATTGCGCCTGCTTCCTTTGCGAGATAGGTGTGTCGGAGAGACGGCCGGTTGAAATACACGTAGTTGAAAATATGAATGTTTTAAGATTTTTTACATTGAAAATTTGGATTGCGACTGACTGAAATATAGTCATAGTGAAAAACGGACTGAGTAATAAATAATTAAAAAGTTCAAATGTGAATATTTTTCAAATAATATTTCTATATTACAGCCATTTTTTTATTTAACAGTTGTGTTAAATAAAAAAAATCGAACCTACTAAGTTTATTTTTTAGTTTAGTAATTGTGTTGTGTTGAGGCCAGTTGTGGCGCAGGGGGACAAAATGTGCACAACAATTTCATTTCTTCGCTCAGGTGTCCAGGCAAAGCGCAGCGTTGAGTTCCGCCAGTCAACCCGCGATGCCTCCAGAACTCGCCGGTGGAAAGTGTAGTAGTGCGTAGTGTTTTAAAACTAGCTTCCCTCTGCCTACTCTGCTGTATATGGGATATTTTAAATTACTAATTAACAATTATTTTACCAATTATGTTAAATTATAAAATCACTGTATCCCCCCGAATTCTGCTAATAGAAGGGTAGGCAGAGACAACGTAGTGTTAAGACACTCCATTTCCCACGCACCAGCCAAAGTAAATAATGAATATTTCGCTTTATTAAAACACAACATTGAAACTACTTTATTTATATTACAGAATTGTTACACTTCCCACAATATTCCTTACTTTTATAATAATAACTAAGACATTTTCAGCTTAATCAATGTAAATATTGAAAAAAAACGATAAGATAGGTAACTAGATGAGACAGAGATGATTGTGACCAATAACTTTTAATGTTATTTTAATTTTCGATGCACGTATATACTACTATAGCTTATTATATTTAAATTTACTTTTTATGTCTCTTTAATTAGTTGTATTTGATTGCCGCCATCTTGGTGTACGAGATGGTTTAGCTCGCCATGGATATGGGTGTGATCCTGATTCTAGGAAATGATTATATTAAAATTAATTATTATTTTCTCCGCTTTCGGATGACAAAACACGTAAAGTTGCGCCATTTATATATTGAAATATGGCAAAAAAAAATGAATGGCGGAGTGTCTGATGGTGAACGTTTTCTTCAGTCCATATACATAATATACATATAGCTGAAAACTTATAAAAATAATAGTCATCAAAATGGAAAACCCCTTTGATTTCCTGTTCCCGAAGACATTTTTAAAAATCCTCCCTTAATGATCCTCAACACTCTAACTAAATCTATCTAAATCCATTCGTTTTTTTAGGGCTTTGTCTGTCAGTCACGAATTAACGGAGATAAACTTTTGAAAGCACCAACTTTTACAGAGACCAATAACAGTGTGATAGTTTTCACTTCTAATAAATAGCAGTTGAAATATCTGCATTGCGTAGTACCACTTAAAGTTTACGATTGAACGAACTTAACTTATTGCGCCAGTTGGCAACGAACAGAAGAACCAATTTGCTTAGAAATAATGTGCATACTTGTATCTAATAAAAACTGTTGAAAGACAAACTACCTTCGACGTCCAACGTTTGAAGGTTAATTTAAATTTGGCTACAATTCTTCCTTTGGACTAATAGTGACTATTTGTTTTGTAAATTTTATTGCCACTGTGTTGCCATGTTTCGACTAAATTTATGCTGTTTAAATAATAGTCGATTTATTATTGTTTATTTTTCTCGATTTATGTGGAAAATTACAAAAAATTCGAAATGAAGAATAGAAATACTTATTTTTTTTTCCTTTGATTTTTTTTTTGCGTTTGATGTTTTTTTACCTTTATCTAATCATTAAAAGATGAAAGCTTATATGCATTTTATAAAAGACTATCTTTTTATCATAAGTGCCATCCAATTTAGATAAGTACTAAAATTACTAAGTTTTTTGGGTTCTTACATTTTTCTTGTATTTCAGTGTAGCCAGTTGAAATCTAATGTTAAGACATTTCGCTGAGAGGCACAAGTAAATAAATCTTCACGCTCACGCTTTATAAATTAATAAAAAATAAAAACAATATATAGAATATATATTTAATACAATATATATTTAGGCAACCTTATATCTAACAAATCCATACAAACATTTTCACCCACTACAAATACTCTTACGAAACAGGAAATTCTTAAAGAAAACAATTTATTCATATTGCCTATATCGTAAACCTAACAAAATAAAGGTAAACAAGAGGACGGTTAACGTCTAAACGTAATTTGGTAAGAAAAAACACTGGCTATTACTATCCTTATCTTGGGTAAGTCAATTTTCCCCATTCTACCCTAAGCCTACTACTTCTAAGTAGGAGAAAGACAGAGAGTTTTGAACTCTATGTATTTTCGCATAAGGTTGTATCGATATGTATAAAAAAGTGTGTGCAGATTACAATGTTCAACCTGGGTATGTGGAACGTTGACAAGGTGGACGCTGATCGTATAATCCCCATAAAATAAGGTAGCGAAAAAAAATTTGGGACACACCGAGCAATACAAACTATGTTATTTTATTTTTTAATTTGGATATATTTTTGTAAAAGGACTAGATATAGCTAAGTTTTGGCAACATTGTGTCAAAATGTATTTCAACATGCCACAATATATCTACAGATATATGAAATACTATTTGAAATATAAAGAAACTGGATTATATGGCTATTTTTTACTGAGTTGGGTTATCTAGAGTAAAAAAGCGGCTTCACGCTTTTTCCTGCATCCATCAAGATAGGCAGAGAGAAAGATGGATATTTACACCGTATTAATTTATACTTTTGTTTAAACAGTATAAATAAAACGTGTTATAAATTTATACGACAAGATTAATTCGCATTTTTTGTTATTACTTAAGAAATCTATCTATCTATATGTCTAATAACTATAATAAATTAATTATAAAAAAAAAACAAAAGCTCCATAAATTTACCAGCACTCAGTGTATTACAGACAAACAAAATAATCCGATGCGGGCCGGTATCTGGCCGTTCCGGGCGGGCGCTTTACGAGGTCCTACGTAATGGCCAATCGCACCTCGCTTCCAATCGTTTTCCTATACGACGGTCTACGGTAGCCCACACCTATGAAGAATAAACCAAGATTTCAATATAGTTTCACGGAATTGGTATTGATTGATGAACAGATAAGCGATAAAACAAAAAAAATCAAAAGAAATTTATCAAATATTCATCTGAATGTGTTTATTATATAAAATACTATCTGCCTGTTACCTGTTAGTATAAGTGGGTTCACCCCCGCAGGTATAATGGGTTACAATGAAGCAGTTAACGTGATATAATAAATCCTATAATTTTTCTATATTCCGATAAAAGAAATATACAATTCAAAATAAGTTTTCAATTCGAACCAGTAGTTCCTTAGATTAACGTGTTTCACCAAAAGAAAAGGTCAGCTGTATAATATTAGTATGGACAAATATATATACAGATAGAAATCAAATTAGTAAGTAAATAATTATGTCTATAACAAATTAATAGTGATCATTTAAATAGCTTTCGTGCCTAATTTATATTCCATAAAAAAATGTTACATCCAATATTAATGCGTTTAGCATTAAAAAGGTTACTTTTAACATCAACATTAAGAGAGGTCTATTGACTGTAAGGTTTCTTTTTGTGTTGGATAGTCTAAATTATGGAGACAAGGCTATGGACTTATATAAAATCATGTTAATAATAAAAAAAATTAAATCAGCTCCACGCTGTTTCCCGTACACAGCAGAGTAGGCAGAGGGAACCTAGTGTTAAGACACTCCGTTCTCCACTTTCCGCCGAGTTCTGGAAGCGTTGCGTGTAGAGTGGTAGAACTCAACGTCGTGCTTTGCCTCGACACCAGAGCGAAGAAATGGATATATAAATTTAAGTAAATATTTCATCTCCTCGAGTGGGGATCAGATCCACAACCAGTCGATTTTACAGTCAGACTTTGTGCCGCTGCGCCACAACTGGCCTCATGTTAATAATAGTGTCGATGTAACCCACTGTACTTGCAATTGGAGTTCCCTAGATTACTTAGAATATATCATGTGCTACATATATGCTTTGCAAGCAAAACTGCAGATTAAAGCTAGTATATAGCATGCCACTTAACCGTCATTTCAATTTTTGTCAACTCATACATCCTCCCCAACTTCCCCCCTCTTCCTCCTCTCAGGTGAACGTAAATCACTCGTCTAGACAAAGTTTATGAGTTTGCTGATGCACGCACAGTAATATAAGCACTTTATTGTATTGCCTCGTCTTAAATGTACACAATTGGTCGGAGGAAGTCTAGTTTTTGATCTGACTTTATGATATCTTGGCCAATCAAGTTTTATTAATGTATTTTTGTTTATTGGCCTACGTACGCGTTTATTTATGTTTTATGTTGCTATAATTTATTATATTTTATTTGTCATTCGAAAATATGTTCTTATACCGCTTATACTTTACCTGGTCTTTATATTGTTAACATTCCCCCCTCCATGGTGCTTGGGGCCCGGTAGGATAAGATTTTGACATACTTTACAAAACATTTTTACTTTTTGGGCCAATTATTTCATTTTAAAACCTATGCTTGCCAAGCATGTTTTTTTTTTTTTATATTATACCCATAGATAATATTCATTGTGATATTAATAAAGATTAATCCTTTAAAATTTTCATTCAATTGGGCGATATTTTTTATCTTCTCTAGACAATTAAAAGCCGCACCACGACGCTATAATTTTTCATTCATAAATATTTTAAATAATCCGAAAAAAAAACACATACCAGTAACAATAGTTAATTCTTTAATATTTTCATTTCGTTGCCCTGATTATGAGACACAACACGGCGTTAAGTCCCAACTCAACACGACATGTCTCGAAAATTGGACGGAAAGTCGAAAACAGAATATCTTCTCTAGGTTCCTTCTGCCTACTATGCTACACATGGTATACAGTGTGAAGCCAAAAAAATACACAGACAAAAAAAGGAAACAATTTAAAACAAAGCAAATCATACACCCATCCCTTAACAAATTCCAAGCACACTGTTCGCATAAACATGCTGGACGTCACAAGGTGTGCTTTATAAAAAATAAAGTGCGATTTATTAAAGGGTAGCCCCTTATGAGGCAGCTCACGTACGGAACGGACAGATTTCAGTTGCCGCTAAGGTACGCTCTGATATAGTTTACCCTCTTCTCCTCTTTGTATGAGAATGATAGTAATACTTGTATTGAATTTTTTTTTTTCAAAGATTTTTTTTGGATCATTGTTTTTTATGAATTATGTTTCTTTTACAACTTTTTTCGGTATAACAGGCTGAGGGAACCTAGTGTTAAAAACTTAAGACATTCCGTTTACTGTCTAATTTTTTGAGGCAATGCATGTCAATTAGCAGAACTGCCTCACTTTGTCCTGTTACGAGATCGAGAGAATCTAAATAATTAATTTCCAAAACTTTGTGAATTCCTTTTTTTTAACAGTCAAATTAAAGTGGAATTACAATTCGACTTTAATTATATCGGGCTTAAAAAGGACATTTATAAACATTTTCCTCCTAATTACATTTTGGAAGTACCTAATAGACATTTAACCTTAAGTTTTATAATAAGCTCTTAATGTGAAAGTCTAGACTGAAAACCAAAATATAAAATAAAGCTGACCAAGCAAAAGTCAAAATCCAACAATTTTAGTAACTTATAATATGAAGCAGCAGGACTCGACTGGCGTCGCTTGACAACCGTCTGTGCGGATTCGAATCCCACTACGTTAATTTTTTTAACGGATTCTAAATCTTCGCGCTCCCGCGAAGAGCAAGGTAGGTAATTGAACCCTTGTATTATGATACTCTGTTCCCTACTTTCCTTTAGTTTCTGGGAGAAACTTAACGCCATATTTTGTTTTTTACCAGAGGGGGAAAATGATCTGACTTAAAACAAGTGCTAAAACCATCTAAACCAATTAAAAAAAATCAAGCTGAAACCACTCATCACAATTCCCCACAAATTCCCCTTCACTATATTATATACCAACATTAAAATAAAAAAAAAGCCCCGACAAAACTATTCACAAACATCAGGTGCGTGCCAGATATCCGCCTTTGGGAATATTTTAATATAGTACGGTATGGACCCTTCGCAATCATTTTATTTTCATAGCAACTCTCCGAGGCCCGAAAGGTCTACCTCGTGATTTGGCATTCAGTGTGAGACGTGACGGCGCATCAGGTACAAGGATCCATACAAATCCCAATAAGTTTAAGATAATATGGTTGTTTTATGGATAAATTGTGGAAATCTATAATAATATGGTAATAATTTAAGAATATTTATTAATATCAACTTGAATTTCAGTAATTTCAAGATTAAGAAACAATATTTATGTTCTGTTCTAATGAATGTATGAAAGTAATGAATTTTAGTAATAAGGTTTTTTAAGTTCTCTCTGTATTCTGTATAGGTAGGATAAGCAGAGAGAACCGAGTGTTAAAACACTCCGTGCCCCACGCACCAACCAATTTTTAAGTCTTTGCGTGTTGAGTATCGGAAATAACCAGTAACCCCGCGCTTTACTTATTACCACAGCGAAAAAATAAAAATGATTATCATTTGGCACCAGTGAGAATTGAGCCCACAACCATCGCGTATACGCTATTATAGTAGTATAATGAAAACAACCATCAATACTAAAAATGTTTTCTTTTTTAGTATTAAAATTAAGTAAATATAAATTCAATTAGAGAAAAAGATTCCTTTGTGTGATGGAATAACGAAATGATCTCATCATAAATTATGTCATATTGTAATTATATATTTCATAACTGTATCCCACAAGTCCAGTGAGGCCAGTCGTGGCGCAGCGGCACGAAGTGTGACTGTAAAACCGACTGGCTGTGGGTTCGATCCCCACTCGAGGAGATGAAATATTTCCTTAAATTTATATTTCCATTTCTTCGCTCTGGTGTCGAGGTTAAGCGCGGCGTTGAGTTCTGCCATTCATCACGCAATGCCTCCAGAATTCGGCAGAAAGTGGGGAACGGAGTGTCTTAGCACTAGGTTCCCTCTGCCTACCCTGCTGTGTGCGGGATACAGCGTGAAGCTGTATCCCACAAATGGGATTCAAACTTACCACTATCTCATTAAAGACTATACCGACTAGGCTACGATAGTCCGTATTATAAGTTTGCTTAAACTAATATAACCAGGTAAAGGGCTGCAGTTCTATGCATTACTTAGCATTAATTGAGTTATCTTCAGTTACGTTATGATATTGCTTTAATCTACATCTAAATACAGGATGTGACTTTAATAAAATTTTATTTTATTTATTTTTAAACCATGCACCATTTAAATTAATTTTACACATTTTTCTTAGGTATGAATATGTATATATGTAGAGGTAACATATGTTTTAGATATAGGCCAAACGTCAAAAGTCAAGTAACAAGTCATTAAAGAATGGAAATGCCGCCGCAATGATATTAGTAGTTAGTTTCATTGCAGTGTTAAGTTGCACTCCTCAACACGAAAATGGGGCGGAAATTAAAAAACGGACGCAATATAAATTCCTGCTTTATATAGCATTATGCTTGCATATAGCAGTATACGGTA
Organism: Heliconius hermathena; assembly: GCA_013403705.1. Taxonomy (NCBI): domain Eukaryota; kingdom Metazoa; phylum Arthropoda; class Insecta; order Lepidoptera; family Nymphalidae; genus Heliconius; species Heliconius hermathena. The sequence goes on along the minus strand of JAAIXJ010000368.1, from coordinate 128,270 downwards.
TGCAGCATAATAGTACAAAAAAATGTTTTGTCTATATTGTAGCACCATGTATAGTCTGCGTACCTTGTACAAGGTGCTTCCCCGAAGGATCTGAATAATTTACTCCGAATAATTTCGGAATTAACATTTTTAATCTCAGAGATGCTGTTTACACAAATTACAAATTCTGTCTTAACGTTCTTTAGACATACAAGTAGATTGTGATTAACATAAGTTCCGCTGACTGATTGTGATGTAAGGTTAATGGATAAAGTTTATTGAAATTTTATTATTTTAGTAAGTAGTTAAAATACTTTATATTTTCTCTTAGTCTTTTGATAGTAATTTTGTGCTTGGAAGATATGTATGGGTCATTGGGTTCAAATTTTTGGTGCGTTTAAATTTTCACTTAGTTTTTTTATTTATATTTTTGATTGTCTAAATAACCTAAAAATAGGAAAGAACATAAAAAAATACCGTAATATTTATATATATATATATATATATATATATATATATATATATATATATATAAATATGTGTATAAAAGAACATAAATTCTTAATAATAAAAATTGCATTTTATTTCTAAGTGAAAGTGAGTGATTAATAATATATATGATAGTAAGTGAGAAAACACTTATATTGTAAATATTTTTCGACTGAGCTAAGCATGATAATGATATAATTTACCTATTATCCTAAATTAAATACAAAAAATCGTTATCAAATCTAAAATATTTAAATTCACTTAATGTAAAATATATAATATTGAATATAATATCTTTCTAGTATATTTTTCTTTTTTTCTACAATTTACATACTAAACCATAATAACCATTCCAATTACAAAACAAACAAACTAATAATTCACAGTGAAACCGTGAAACACGTCAAACAGCACAAAGCACAATTAAACGCAGTGACTTTAGTTAGAAAAGCACCACCAACCGCCACCGCCGCGCACTGACGCCCATTACCGTATTTCAACCAGTCATTTGTACACTGTATCACTCACCTGACCGTGGTGTAATGTATCACCCTGTATATTGCTTGCCATTCTATAGTGACACCGATAGTACTGTATCATTAGTAATGTAAAAATTTTATGCCTGGCTGCTTTTAAAGTGTTAAGTAAATAGAAAAGGTATAAACCTTTATATTATATTTTTTTTAGCTTTTGTATCTCGTATATATCAGTTAGAAACTAAAACACTAAAAACAGAAAGGAGATATTGCGTGTTAAATGGGATTCAACGCCAGTCTTCTTACCTGATGGAAAAAATTCTCGAGGAGCTGTGCTGCTGCGCCACGACGGCCTATATGATAAAGATCTATGTGACAATTTGTTAGAAGTCTAATCACACTCTAAGATATAGGTCGAATTAACACAAAAGTGACACAACACAAAAATTTATAAAAGCAAATTTCTGAACACTGAATCTAAACTAAAATATTATTTATACAATTAGGTAATTACAAGCACTTTTATCATCTTTCAATCAAGTAAAGTTACAAAAAAAAAGTTACTAGTATCATTCCTACAGGAGACTTTCATATAATTTCAATGAAATCATTCCCACAAACAGAAATCGAACCCACGGTCATCGCCTTTACAATCAGATCCCAATCCCACTTTATCTCATCCATAGTATAACCCGATTAACTAATCGCCTTTCTCAGTCTATCATTTCACAAAAATATTTATCTTAATACTAAAACCGTTGTAGTCTATCAAATTCAATTCAAGCCTCACACCATTTGTCATTTTAAAGGGAGACGGGCAATTTCTCGGTGACAAAGCGATTCAAACAGGCGTGCAGTGCGAATTTGTATGCAAATACGTATCCGCAGGTGCGCGTGCAAAACGTGGAAATAGAAGGGAAAAAATTTAAGTACAAACCTTTCATACTGACATTTATACTGTTTTTTAAAAGTGGAAATGTGAAAATTTTTTGGCTTTTTGATAGCGTCTGACTGTAAGCAAGATGGTTGTGGGTTCGATCCTTACTCGCGGCTGTTATATTTTTTTAGCGTCTAGCTACGTATATCCCGCAAACATAGCAGGTTAGGCAGAGGGAATCTGAATACCTAGTGTTAAGATACTCCGTTCCCATTAAAACATTTCCGAAAGGTGCGAACAGGAGAACGATCTCCTCTTTCCGCAGTATTCTTGGGACATTGCGTGTTGAGTGACGGAACTCAACGCCACGCTTTGACTCTTTCAGAGCGAGGAAATGAGAATATTAAATATTTTATTCCACAGAGAAGCAAACGAACCCACAAACGTCACATGTACAATCGGTTGCTTGTGCCCCTACTACAGCCTCAAATTAATGAAATGATTATATTTTTTAATTTTTCTGCATTTGTAGATAATGCACGACATTAAGTTAACCACCACTCAGAACGTAATGACTCAAAAATTGGGTGGAAATTGGGAATCGGGATGTCTTAACACTAGGTTCCCTCTGCCTACCCTAGTACAAGAGTGATACGGCGTAAATAATTATACCTAGACATTTTATTAAACAATTGGTATGACTTATTATTAATATCTTGTGCATGATACCATTGCAGTTAAGTTAAATTCTTTCTTAGTTAATTGGAAATAATCTATACTAATATTATAGACCTGTAAAGTACTTTTTTTTATAAAACGCTCTAATCTTAGGGCCTACCAGTTTGATTTGATATATCTGTTTATACATAGTCAATATATTGTCCATCTATGACATAACGTTAATCTTTTAATGTAAACTACTGTATCTGCGCTTCGGTCAGAATTATTTCGGAAACTTTAAATATGAAGTGCATAGCGTACATCGTACGAAACTCTGAGTACGTCCAAACGGGCGAATCCGCAAACTAAAATATTGTTTTAATATAAAATGTTAATTTGAAAAAGTAAAAAGAAACTGTCCTAGACAGTAAAAGGAACACAACGGTAATTCTTATTTGTTGTAACCTATATCTCCTCAAAATAAAATTCAAAATCAGCTTCACGCTGTATCCCGCACACAGCAGGGTAGGTAGAGGAAACCTAGTGATAAGACACTCCGTTCCCCACTTTCTGCCTGAATTCTGGAGGCATTGCGTGTTGAGTGGCAAAACTCAACGCCGCGCTTAGCCTCGACACCAGAGCGAAGTAATGGAAATATAAATTTAAGTAAATATTTCATCTCCTCGAGTGGGGATCGAATCCACAACCAGTCGGTTTTACAGTCACACTTCGTGCCACGCCACGACTGGCCTCAATAAAATTATAAAGGAAAATAAAAAGAAATTAACATAATTAATTAAGACAATCGACAATTAGCAATAGCAGTCTCCGCTATTTACCTATACTTAACATTTAACGTAACAATAGTAAAGTCGATAAAAATTCTAAACGTTTGCAGTCATTTAATTTTATGTTAAATCCTGTATTGGGTATTCGAGCTATGCATTTGATTATGTCAAAGTAGTCATCGAGGGCTATCAATGAATACCAATTCCTTGGAAGTTTGGACTTCGGACGATAACGGTCGAAGTGTAGCGAAATAACGTGAAAAGTACTAAAACTGCTATCAAGGTGGACGGTGCTGTAGGGATGTGGAAGGAAAATACGATAAATGATTGTGTGTATATTTAAATAATATATTTTAAACTGAGACTCTAAAGTAACTAAAATTGTTTGCTTAAATATTTTTTTTTTATAAAAAATATTTATTTATAACGCCAATGTGGCGCAAAGGGACAGACAGCGTCTGAATATAAATGTAATATGTTGTGGGTTCTATCCGCACTTCGGGGGATGTTTTTTTTATCATATTCGTTTTCTCCCATCTAATAGAGTTCCGGTATAGAGTTCCACCACTCAGTACCAAAAGTACCTTTTACAAGCAGAATATGAACGAAGCGTTTTGATACTGTTTTTTTCTGACTACTATGCGGATTAGAGCGTGAACTAATAAAAAATATGCAAGTTAAGCTCCTGCTCGTGGCCAAACGCTGCATTCTGTACAAATGGACATATAAAACGATAATACCTCCAAATCAGATATAAACTAAATCAGCTTCACGCTGTATCCCGCACGCAGCAGGGTAGGCAGAGGGAACCTAGTGTTAAGCCTCACCGTTCCCCATTTTCCGCCGATATCTAGAGACACTGCGTGTTGAGTGGCGTAACTCAACGCCGCGATTGCCTCGACACCAGAGTGAAGAAATGGAAATATAAATGTAAGTAAATATTTCATCTCCTCGAGTGGGGACCGAACCCAAAACCACTCGATTTTACAGTCACACTTTGTTCTCCTGCGCCACGATTCTCCTGGCTCTCTATAAACTCACAATCATTCAAAATACGATTACATCAAATAGAGTTATTTTTACCAGCCATCGATATGAATCCCAGCACATCCCTAGCTATTACCGAGCGGGAGACAGTGAAAGTGAATTCCTTTCACCTGATAGAACGGTTATTAGCCAATTCGATACCCATTGCCATCCTAATAGAGGTATAATAAAAGAGCCCTCTGTATTTTTTTTTCGTTTATTTGACGAAAAGGTAAAAAATTCGATTTCGATTTGTTAGAATGGCTGCGAGAACTTTTCTATAACTTTCTGATTATGTTATGATAAAATGAGATAACATTTGTTAAGAGAAGAAGGAAAATTACATCATAGTTGATGGTTCTTGAGATAGTACTTTTATGTATTGTTAGTAGTGTGTTCAAATCTGTAAAAGTTGATATGGCTTGTTGATCTAATATTTAGCAATTGCATTTGCTAAACTTGAGATCGTAATTAGATCAGCTTCACGTTGTATCCTGCACACAGCAGGGTAGGCAGAGGGAACCTAATGTTAAGACACTCCATTCCCCACTTTCCGTCGAGTTCTGGAGCCATTGCGTGTTGAGTGGCGGAACTCAACGCCGCGCTTTGCCTCGACACGAGAGCAAAGAAATGAAAATATAAATGTAAGTAAATAAAAACACAACCGTCGCGTTAACACGCTTGTGCCATTGAGCCACTAGGGAGATATATAATACTTATTAATATTATACATCCAATGCATTACAATTTTTATAATACTTATTATAATAAACCTGAAGAGTTTGTTTGGTTGCTTTTAAAATTAATCTATTAATCTAAATTCTATAATACAGGAAATCATTTAGATCACAATATATTCGTATATAAATTAAGAAAAATATTATGAATATTGCTTCGGTGATATCGATATTGTCTAATTTGAATAGTTTTACTATTTTTTAAGTGAAATATATATTTTTAAGTATAATATACATGTTATTTTTTAATACATTTCTTATCGTCACAATTTATTATATAACAGTTAAAAGACATAGAATTCGGGACTCTTTTCTCGGAAAATCTTAGTAGTCAGTTTATATTCCACTCTTGGAATTTATAAATTATAACACAAGTAAGCCTTTGTTAATTACTTGTGAAAATGTATGGAATTAAATCCAATTTTATCAAAAAATTACGTCACTAGAAAAGAATTATATAATATATTAGATACGAGACAATATGTAAATTCACATATTTCTCTAATAAACAATTATTTTAGATGACATGGTGTCGGTCTGTAATCGACAACACGACAGTTGTGGGTTTGATTTTAAGTCGAGTTCTGACTCTTAACAGGCAGTACATAAAAAAATATTTCAGTTAATGAGCTTAAAGAATCGAACCAAAGTCCAACCAAGAATTAAAGCAAGTCGGGACTGGCAAAAAATACCCTTAAACTAATATTTACATATTATAGCTGTTACAAAATTATTTCTTCTGAAAAAAAAATGTCTAAAAACCAAATACATTCTCCCTACGCCGTCATGTGCGCGTGATAGTTCCCGTTAATATTACAGGTGCGCTTGATCTATGGACTGAACGTGTGTGGATGGTATAAGGAATAAACGTTTTGGGATTTTGTGCCTTCGATATATTTTGTGTTACTATTGTGTAAACAAAACGAAAAATATAATGGAAAAAAATACTGAATTCAATAGTAAGCAGATGTAACTCAACGTAATAACATAACTCTAAACAATAGTCTATGGAATATATAGACTAATTTATAGTTTTTTTTAGGTTTGCGCTAAAAAAACTTAGTCTCACAATCCCATACACCCTGCTGACCGTCCAATTTCCTAGACATTGCGTATTGAGAGAAGAAACTCAACGTCGTGCTTAGTCTTGGTGCAAGAGCGAGGAAATGAAAATAATCATTATTCGAGTGACACTCATACCCACAATTGTCGTCTTAACAGTCAGACGCTATGCTACTACGCCACAATGGACTTAGTAAATAACGTTTTAAAGGATTTTTTTAACAACTCAAAAATAACATTTTCTCGATAGTATAACTTTATATATACTCGATATTGATAGTATACTCGATAGTATAGCATTTTAGCCGTACAAACAAAATTAGCAAAAATGTCATAAGTTACTTTAACAAATAATTAGATTTTTACAATTTTGTTACTTATAAAAATATGAAGAAATATTTAAATGTCTAAATTTATGACGACATCTTGTCATAATTGAAATGTATTTGACTACACATATACTATTAAATTAAACCTACCTAACGTGGCACAGTGAGATAGTATCTTTTTATAAACGCGACTTGGGTTGTGGGTTCTATTTTCATGAATGAAGATGAATTCTGGTAGTTTTATCAATCACTCAACACTTAATCTTCAAATTAGGTGGAAAGTAGAACAAACCTTTGTGAACTAAATGTTTTATTGTTGTTTTCTTATGTATATTTTAGTAAAATAAAGAATATTATATATAAAAAAAGTAGGGGATGACTGTATTAACATTTGTGGTTCTGCGCTTAAGTTGCTATGAGAAAAAAACCGCTTATGTACAAATCATACTCGCCCATAAAGGCTTCCGTGCCAATTTTAGGATTGTAAGGCAACGGGAAGTACAGGTTATAAAAGTTGACAAATTTAATTATATATTTATTATATTTCATTTCATGCAAAATGAATGCATATGTCTGCTGACATATGCACTCATTTTGCATGAAATGAACTACAAATATATAAGTTGGTAAACATTTTTTTCAATGAAATTTCTATAAGCTTTCACTTTTCAGTTTTTTACCTTTTCCTTTACTACTATTCTCAGTTCTCACTTGCCAAATTTAATAATTACAGGTCCACGGGAAGTACCCTATAGGTTTTCACTAATTACGCCACGAATTTCGTACAAAATGCAGCAAAAATAAAATTGAAAAAGTCTGTGCTACAAGGGACCATAGACCTCAATAGCAGAATTAATCTCAACATAATACCTCCACGTCCATGATCCACGTCCACGATCTCGAGACAAATGGTCGTGACAGACTTTTTCTTCTAAAGCGTTTATGTTATCAATAATGAATATCAGTTTAATGTCAATATACGATGTCATCGACTTTCCCCACTCGAGGAGATGAAATATTTATTTAAATTTATATTTCCATTTCTTCGCTCTGGTGTCGAGGCAAAGCGCGGCGTTGAGTTCTGCCACTTAACACGCAATGATGCTCCAGAATTCGGAAGAAAGTGGAGAACGGAGTCTCTTACATTAAGTTCCCTCTGCCTACCCTGCTGTGTGCGGGATACAGCGTGAAGCTGATTTTCTTTTTATCGACTTTAAAAATCGCTCTCAGACTGTACCTTGCACCACACGCACATAGTAGACGTGTTGCGAAAGAACATCGAAATATTTGTTAAAACAAGTCGTCTCGAACGCTTATTGGAGTAGCGACGGCGCCGGTGTTGCGTGATATATGAATTTCAATAACTTTATTTTAATGTTGTTAGTATAATGAAGAAATATTTAAAAGTTGTTTTAAAAGTTTTAGTCTGTATGCTTGATGTTAGTTTTAGGTGACTTTTTTTAAATATTAAAATCATTTAGTTATTCTGTAATATGTTTAGATATTATACTTACGGTTTTTTTTTCTAAGTATAAAAAAAATTAACATAGTGAAACTCACAGACGGAAGGTTTCTAAGAGACGCGAATTCAAATCCAGCTACGTTTAATTTTTCTTGAGTATGGTGATTTTAAAAATATAAAAATATTAGGTATAGACATCTTCCATATATTACAGATTAGACAGCGAGAAGAGTATTTATGTTTTTCAAATCGACATTATTTAAATTTTTAACGAAATTCAAAACTTAACATCATCTCGTTTAAGACCAGTTGTGTCGCAGGGGCACAAGCGTTTGACTGTAAACGCGACAGCTTAGGGGTTCGATTCTCATTCGGAGGAATAAAATATTTAATATTTGATTTCTCGCTCTGGTAACGAGGCCAAGCGTGGCATTTAGTTTCGCCACCTAACACAATATGCCTTAAGGATTCGGAGGATTCCCTTTACCTACCCTGCTATGTGCGGGATACAACGTGAAAGTTAAAAAAAAGTACTATCGCATAAAAAACATCCTACCTGAACAAAAAACATTTTTTTTAATAATAGATTATATCAATCATAAGTAGAAAGGAAAGCGCTTTAAATTTCAAATAATTATTATGTATGTGTGTATGTGTGATCAACACAACTATATTAGAATTATAAAAAAAAATATTGAAATATAAAATTAAATACAAACCTACAAATCTTTTCAAACTCAACTTTTTATTCATTCGTGATATTTGAATAAAATTTTAAGTAAAAAAAAATTACAAAAGCGTAAATAAATTAAAAAAAGTATAAAATTTTGAATTAAATAATTATAAAATAAATTTTACTATTACAAGTGCATGAAAAACAATATAAAGTATGATAAAATAACATCAGGTTCCTTTCTACAAATACGAGTAGGTACCATTCGCCTCCAAACGCTAATATCCGAGGTATCGTTTTCACGTTATCTTCGCAATGCGTTTTTTACGATACTTAGCAAAGTTTTTTTTCCTGTTAACGGCTCCAAGTTAAAAATTTTCCTGTCATTAAATGATTCTTAACGGTTCGTGCGAAGAAAAACTGGCAACAACCTAAAATACGTGGAATTCGAATCGAGGGGAGAGTTTTGACATCTGTTTTAAAAACAATTAGTATTTTTTTTTTACTTTGCATATTTACCACATTTTATGCATGATCAAAGATATAGATTGCGCGGCGTTAAGTTCCGTCACTCAACAGGCAAAGTCTTAAAAAATGCGAAAAGCGCGTAACGGAGTGTCTTAACTCTAGGTTTTTCGTCTGTATCCTGCTATATGCGGGATACAAAGTGAAGCAAATAATAATTAGTCCTCCTCGCTTTTGTTCCTTTAGAAACATTGTGAAATAATCTTCAAAGTATCATATTTTGTCTATAAGATAAATTAAAACATTGAACAAATATAAACGACGAAACGATATACGACGAAAATATGATTTTGTAATTTACACATATTTATTATTTTTCAGACTATGAACATCTCGGTTTTAGGTTCGGTTCCCATTCGGGGAAAGGAATTATTTAGAAAATTTTGCGATAATATTTTTTTTTCTCAAAATAGATTTGAAGCTATGAACACACTTTCGTTACATCAAATACGTCCATATATATTTCACTATAAAGACTTCTACATTATTCCTCAAAGTACACACATATATTTTATTAGAAAAATCTTATCAAACCATTAGAAAAATTGCGTTACCTAAACCTAAAGTCAAAGCTAAAGGTGCACAACAACACGTAAGTAATAATAGTGCATTAACACCTCGTATCAAAGCGTCTTTGAAGTCGCTGATGTAATCTCACTCTTATATTCCTCGTTCGTAATGCTCTTGGACTGGAGTGTACTCTACTTGGAACTGAGAAATAAAATTATATCAAGTGTTTATTTTTACAAGTACTTTTGAGTTAACAGTTTTATATATCATTTAGGTTGAATATGAATTGGGGTATAATAAAATTAATTTGTAATATACATACAATATTAAAAATTAATTTATAATAACGAATAATAAATAATTTATGTCAAAATATATATTATTAAGTAAAGGTCAATAAACGTTATATTTACTCATCATTAAATATGTTAAACATGTGGGGAACGGAGTGTCTTAACACTAGGTTCCCTCTGCCTATCCTGCTGTATGCAGGATACATATATATATTTATTGAGTTTAACCCATATTACACTCACATCATTGGAATAAAATATAGTATATAAAAAACAAAATATTTACAAAAAACTCTTTTGTTAGCGAAAGACTGACAGTTAATGTTGATACAGCCGAAACGCGGCTTTGAAAGATGACCCAAGAGGGTTATTTTCCAAACTATAATGAGAAGTAGTATAATTTTACGTTTCACATTTAAAAGTCCATGTGTACTTAATTAAACAGCCAACTAGTGTTAAAAAAAAGAAATAAACACAAAAAATAATTAATAATAACCTAGTAGTACCTAAAAAATATATATAAAGTAGAGCATACTTCCACCTTTGAGCAAAAGCTCAGGACTGCTACCACAATGGAGCTTTTTCTGTCTTTTGTGCCGTTTCCTTTGATTAACTTTGATGTAGGTGAGTACACTAATGGATTGTACTCTGAAAGGCTTTACCTGAATGAGTTGTCTTCATGTAGGTTGAAATCAAGCTTCGTAGAGAGGTACTATGCTCGGTAAAATTAGTGAAATTAGAACTCTCTTGTCTAAAGATCTAGATTAAAAGAGCTTTAACTTTTTTAAACCTAATAGTATTAATTAAGCTAGTACCTAAAGTGTATTTTACTTATTTTATATTTAATAGTTGAACGAGGCTATGGCTAATGTTTTAATACCGTATGTTTATGTTTTAATATCGTATGTTCATATTAGTATGTATTAAAACATGAACATATCTGGTATTATAAGCAATTGTATTGTATTCTGCAATTATACAATATTATTGTGATTTAATGGGTACCTTCTATTAAGCTCTGGGTTCCTGTGCATTAATTAACTTTAAACTTTAATAAATTTAAACATTTTCTTGATTGATACGAAGTAACTAATCGCTATGGCACAATTGTAAGATGGATGATGCCAGATGACTAGAGACACGATACACAGTTATTATTAAAATATTTTAGTCTCTTCATATTAGATAAATGAAGTGAGTTAAAATTAGTACTTAAAGCCTTATAAAATAAATGAAACAAAACATTGGAATCAAAAAAACATATTTACTAGCCTAACTATTTGCAAGTCCAACAAGATACCAGATAACAAACAATCAGACTATATTTATTGCACGGATGGGATGTGAGCGCCTTGGGGTTGGAAACCGTTCTCGTTGGCGATGTAGCTAACAGAGTAGACCACACCGTCGTCACCAAGGTAAGAGAAGGAGCCGCGGACCTCAATGGCCTCGTTTTCACTGCCTACGTTCTTGAGGACAGCCTCCTCTGACACGGACTTGCCGTCGCTGCTTTCATATCTTGAAGGAAAAAATTAAGTGTTAAAATGTATTGAAATTTGTAATGACGAAATGCTTATTAAAATGCATTTGAGGTGCAGTGGTACAGCATCTGACTGTTATCACGAAAGCTATGGGTTCATTTCCCAGACGAGGTAATAAATTGTGTGATTGTATTCCCAAGATGCATTTTTTAAATGCATGGAAAGTGCAGAACAGAGTGAATTATCACTAAATTCTTCCTATTACTTAGTGAGTATATGTTCTTACCCGAATCTGTATCCGTCAACACCAATGTTCTCGAATTCTTGTTTGGAGATGACAGCGGATTTGGGGTCCACTACAACGGCGGCGGAGGCCACGGCGACGAAAAGAGCAATTGCGATGAACTGTAATAAAAATATATTATTATTAATTAACTATTATTTAGTTTATACAAGATACTTGTCGTGAATAAATAGAATAAATAGGATAAGCAAAAAGAATCTATTGTTAAGACATTTCGCTCTACACATACTGTCCAAAGTTGAGTATCCTAAAGGTACCTTCTTTTCTCTAATCTGGTCAGAATGTTGAACGAAATGGACTGACAGTAGGATTCAGTGTCATTGTCAATATTTTTAAATATTATATTTTTTTTAAATATTCATTTTTAGCATATTATTAGTAGGAATCCCAAAGTTTGTATAAGAGTCGTGATATTTTAAGTAACCGTAGGAATTTATGGCAAACACGTAACGAAAAAAAACGATAAAATAAATTAGTTTGCCAAATGCGGATATTTTACGCATATATTACAGAAATGTCTCTAATACTGGCACATCTTTAGAATTGATCGATTTAAATATGTGTATATATAGCATATAGACATAGGAAATTAACATTTTGTGAGTATAAATAAAAATCTAATTTAAAATATAATTATATATAGCTAGATTTGATTATTTTAATTGATTATTACTTAAGTCGCAATCGAACTTAATAACTAAAGACGAGTACTGAAAAGTGTCTAACTATACCCAAGGAATTAGTGGGTTCCATTCCTGTTAAGATTATTGGTGGTAATATTTTAATAAAATTATGAGTTCAGTATTTTCTTGTGCATTATTAATTTGACAAAATTGATCGTTAGGTTCCGCCAATTGATTAATTGAAAACTGTTGAAAGTAAAGAGTGGTATTTAGTTCCGCCACTCAACCTACAATGCCTCCAGAATTCAACGGAAAATGGGGAAATTGTCGTAATGGGGGCGGAGTGTCTTAACAGTCTTAAGAAGCTAGCTTCTTAAGTTTAATTTTTACACAAAAAAATAAAAAAAGAAAAATTTAAATTAGAAAGTAGAAAAATAATTACTAATAATAATGAAATATATGTAACAAGATTATTACTAAAAAAAATTATAAACAAATCAAATATTTTGAATAACACTTTAGTTCGTAAAATACTATAAATAACTTTTAACTCACGGATTTCATTTTTGCAGATGGGTTTTTTTTTATTTTTGTGTGGATTGGGCCTCGAAGTCCGTGAGAGGATGTGTTCGACTGTGATTAGAATTTAGATTTTGCGATTTTATATACCACCTCGTTGATACTAGTTTGCATATTGAACGCCTTTGACCATGTCATTGTGAGATGCATTCTTTTATTTTTTAGGCTTGGTTTTTATTTATTTATTCTACACTTGGATTGTGCATATTTTTATTTTAACTGAATTATTATATAGTAAAAATTAAATATTTTACTTAGATTTCATTATTAAAGGAATATAAAATATTTTTACTTAAAATTTAATTAGGAGCTAATTATTATTTGGTATATATGTGATCGAGGCCAGTCGTGGCGCAGTGGCACAAAGTGTGACTGTAAATCCGACTGGTTGTGGGTTCGATCCCCACTCGAGGAGATGAATATTTACTTAAATTTATATTTCCATTTCTTCGCTCTAGTGTCGAGGCAAAGCGCGGTGTTGAGTTCACTCAACATGTAATGCCCCCATAATCCGGCAGAAAGTGGGGAAAGGAGTGTTGACACTAGGTTTCCTCTGCCTACCATGCTGTGTGCGGGATACAGCGTGAAGCTGATTTTATGTGACAGATATGTTGACCTAGCGGGCTAGAGATACCTTATAGTTGATTTATTTTAAGAATAACACATGAAAATGTGATAATCTATTTAATATTATTTATATGATTAATTACTTGTTGTATAGTAAATTCGTAACGTATTGATAAACAAGTTTGTAGATGAAACTGATTTTAATATTTTTGCTAACCATAACATTTGAACAGGTACTTTTACAGTTCCGTATCTCAAAAGAAAACTCTTATAGAAACACTCAGTTATCTGTCTGTCAAGACCATTTATTTCGAGATCGCATGGAATTAAGCTAAAATTAATATCCAATGTTCAAGTCTACAGTCCCTTAGATCACGAAAAAGCAAGCTTCTAAATCGACGCGATCAAAAGAGCAGCTGTACTGCACGTGTAATCAAAACTTATAGGATAAGTGCTTCTCGTAGACTTATTGTTATGGAGTTTGGCATAAAGTAAGAATTTACAATATAAAATGAGGCCAGTCGGCGGTTGGCCCGGAGGAACAAGCGTGTGACTGTAGACGCGATAGGTTATGGGTAATGAAATTTAATATTTTCATTTTTTTGCTCTGGTGTCGAAGCAAATTGCGGTATTTAATTCCGCCGCCCAACACGTAATGCTTCCAGAATTTGGCGAAAAAAAGGGGAACGAAATATCTTAACAATAAGTTCCCTGTGCCCGCAAATAAAAGAAAGTCCAAAAGTTAAAAAAATATAGGTATTTCATATAAATAAATCGTTACGACGTTATTTTTAAAAAGAAAGAAGAAAATTAACAATAAATCTGTAATATTTCTATAAAAGTTTGTCAATTTTTATAAGTTGTGCTTCCCGTTGACCCATAATCCTAAAATCGTTACAGAACCCTTGATATGCTAGCAGTTGATCAAGTTTTTTAATAATAACAAAAAATCAGTCAAGTGCGAGCCGTACACGCGCATTGAGAGCTCCGTACCAATTCAGGTCAGTGAAAATGCAACTTCTATAAAATTGGCAAACTAAAATTGAGCAAGCGTATGAACTCATATAATATGAAATTAACTACAAACACATGCTTGTAATGGATTTTTGTGATATATTTGTCTTTAAGTTACTATTTTTTTAATGTTTTTCTTTATTTTTACTGTGAACTTTGTTTCTTGCCAACTTTCAAGATTAAAGATTAAATTCCCCATATTTTTTGGTTGCTATACGAATAGAAAAATCTTGCCAAACAATTTTTTTACATACTTAACTTAGCTTTATGCTGTATCCCTAGCGGAGTAGTCAGAGAGGACGAAGCGCTAATCGCTACGGTCTCTACATACCTCTTTCGTCTCGTCCACTGTCATCCACCTCTTCATGCATGCCCTCCGAGAGGTCCTCATGCTTTTTACGTGACCTTCCTTCAATATCTTTGATGCTGTGTTCTTGAAGGACAACCGAGGTCTCCGTTCGTAAAATGACTAGAAGTCATTTTATTCCATAATTTTACGAAGCAGATAAAAGAACCTAACGTGATACTCTTGCTAAACAGACCAAGGGATATACATATTAAAAATATAATCATTTGTGTAGAAAAAATATAATTTACAAGGCACGACGTCGTCGTAACGCATCCTCTGTCTTTAAGCGCGACGGTTGTTGATTCGATTTCCACTAACCGAACGAACTATTTTCCTCGTTCTGGTAATAAGACGAAGAGCAGCGCTAGTACCATCATTAACTATACAATATCTCGAAAATTGTAACAACAAATTGGGCAACAGAGTGTCTTAAGACTACTTGCTGTATACTCTGCAATTTGCGAATAAAGCTAAAAAAAACTATTTAAATTTGAACTCAAGACGCATTGAGTTTGACAGCTTCTTAAAACGCCATAAATTTGGGAATATTTGAATGTAGCAATAATAAATCATATTGTTCCACATTGATAGTTCAAATAAAGACACGTTAAAATTTATTGATAAAATAACATTGAAAGCTTGTGATAGTTCGGGCTGACTAAAAGATGATATTTACAAAATATCCTCACATATTGAAATTATGTACAAAATTTAGTAAATTTAATCCATTTTGAATTTTGATAAAAATATACATAATTCGAATATACATAATTATAATATATAAATTGTAACGTTAGATTCCGTCGTTCAATATGTTACTAAGGGCAATAAAATAAATAAAAAGTAAATTAAAAATAAAACATAAAAGTGAGTTTGTTAAATAAAAAGTGAGTTTTGTGAGTTGCTAAATAAATATAGTGATACAACACTCAGTTTGACATTTTTGTTAACCTCTACAACCTGTGTTAATTAGAAAGGTACATCAATTGCTTACCGACAGGCGTTTTTTACCTTTATAAAAATAATTAAAAATTATATTATTTATTTCATATTTAGTAAATTCATAAAAAAATTTTTAGAAATGTATTTGTATCGACTAAATACATTATATTTATGTATTAATAAAATGTGTGGGATTGGGATCTCCCATTTTACAAGAAACAGGCAAACGAAATGTCTGAACACTAGATTCTCTGTGAATATGTGTTACGATAGAACAAATCGTTTTTTCAAAATGTGCGTGTTCTTGTAAATCGTACCGAGCTATGGTTGCTAAATCGTACCGGTACGATTTAGAAATTTATTTAATGTAATGTCCTTGTTATTATTTTAAAAAAATCCATTTGTTTATCGTGTTAGATTATTTATTGTCCGTACATTATGTAAGGGAGTAGGTACCTATCCAATTGCTTACTAGTATTTTTTTTATATTCTTTATTGCAGATGAGTGAAAAGAAAATGAAAAGAAAGTGTTATAATTGGAAAGAAGAAGATTTAAAGAGCGCTTTAACAGCTTTAAAGAATAACGTTTTGGGCTTAAATGAGTGCTCAAGTGTATATGGGGTATATCTCATGTGATCTCAAATCGGAGGACTGATTTACGCGTTAAGAAAAGAATATTTTAATTAAATGCATCTCTCCTCCCTCGCTCTTGTAACGAGTCTGAGCGCGGGATTGAGTTCCGCGATAGTGTCATAATGAGAAATAGAAGGTCTTAGTTTTGGGATTGTGCGGGATAAAACGTGGAGCTAAAAAAAAATGAAAAAAAAATCAATAAAACATTAGTTAATTCTTTAAACATAGTGCAAAGTGTGTATGTTGTAGTTATGTAACACTAGATGAGCAAATTTATTAGCGCGCCGACCTTGGCATTCACTTTCGAGTTGGGACTGTGAAACACTACACTCGATTATATCGCTCCGCGTTTTAATATTTAAGACAGCTTATATTAACAGATTTATAATAAGATATTAGAGAAATATAACTGCTTTGGATAACAGATGATAATGAACAGATAAAATTACATTTATCATTTTAATATAATAGATATGTATCAAAACGTAAAATTGAAAATGCCTACTGTGAAAAAAGTTATTAAACTTTGAAGTCTAAAGACATTTATTATGTTAGAGAGTATCTAAATAAACATTAATGTTATTTTTATAGAATTAAATTTGTGAATTGTGAAAAAAAATCAAATAAAAAAATAGTTAAACTCTAGGTGTATACAGGTTATAATTTAGCTTAGAAACTCCCGTTGTCTAATTTTGTAAGTTTTAAGTAATACTACTGTATGTACAGAAACATTTTGCACATAGTGAATTGTGAAATTATTAAATGCTTATATTTAAACAATTATCAGTCAGAAGTAGCAAAAAAAATACTGAAAATATATATTATCTATTTATATGTGCCCAATCCTTACCCCAACACCGACTCTACAAAGATGGACCAGCATTATCGATTTGATAAAATCGCTCTATTTTACTATTCTATGAATAATAAAAAGCCTCAAATGTCCCACAATTTGGATCGATGATTATGTATAATTTATAGCACGCCTTGAATAAAATATTTTAACCACCTCTAAAAAGGAGGAAAGGTAAAAAATAAAAAATATTTCCTTGAAATATATTTTTATAGGAGACTAGTCTCTACTTGCGACTTCACCCTCGCTGTCTATAGGAAATAACTAAAGTTGTGTGTGACACATATCAAATATTTTAAGTACCGAAAGTAATTCAGTATCCCGCACACAGCAGGATAAGCAGAGGGAACCTAGTATTAAGATACTCCGTTCCCCACTTACCGTCGAATTTTGGAGACATTACGAGTTGAGTGGCGGATCTCTAAGCCGCGCTTTGCCTTGAATTTGAATGAAGAAATGGAAATATAAATTTAAGTAAATATTTAATTTCCTCAAGTGGGGATCGAACCTACAAACAGTCGCCTTTACAGTCACAGTTTGTGCCCCTGCGCCACGACTGGCCTCTTGTTTTATAATGTTACTTTACTATACGATCGATCGATCTTCTGAGTCTTTTTGGTTCATTTTTGGGTTGCATCATGGGACAAGGTCTGGTTTTGCCTACTAATCACTACCCAATTGCTTCAAAGGTCAAGTGAAGTCACTATTTACCATTTCTTGCCTTAAATGTTATGTGCAAGATTTTAAAAACCTACTAAGTGCGAGTTGGACTAGACACGTTGGTTCTATATCATTATCTAAAAACAAATTAAAAAAATGTTGTAGTAGAGCTCTCTTTAATATTTAATTTCTTCTGTATTTGTTGTTATGACATGGCATTGAATGTCATGAATCTGGGGAGACACGGAGAGACAAACAGATAGACGGAAGCGAAGTCTCAGTAATAGAGTCCCCTTTTACTCTTTGAATACGGAACCCTAAAAAAACTAAATATAAAAAAAACTAAAAATATATATATTTTTTTTTAATTAAAATTGATTAATAAAACAATAAATCACAAACCAGAGCTAGAAACAAAATGATAACAACTTAATTATATATTATTGAAAGGCGCAGCTTACTTAACGCTTAGCGTTTAGTAATAAGACGGGGTCACGCGAGTGTAATGCGAACACAAATAAAATATTGTACGTATCTCATTACGTCAGTATTAGTTATGACGAAAGGCTTGCGTGCTGCAGATGAACTGCTTATACTTACAAATACGTAAGGATATATAATCAGCTTCACGCTGTATCCCGCACTCTGTAGGGTAGCCAGAGGGAACTTAAGTAAATATTTCATTTCTTCGAGTGGAGATCGAACTCACAACCAGTCAATTTTATAGTCACACTTTGTGCCTCTGCGTCACGACGGGCCTCATAAGGTTATATCATCATCCTTTTTTCATTCAGACGAATATAATCTAAAGGACTTGTGCTGACTGACTGAGGTAAGACGCACGCAGAGCCGTAACCGCTGATGGTAGAAACGTGAAATTTGGGCAGATGTTTATTTTCATATTCTGGACATCCACTAAGAAGGGAATTTGAAAAATTTTAACCCTAAAGGGATGAAATAGGGGTTGAAAGTTTGTATGGAAAAAAATTTTAATCTGTACCGATTTTTATAAAATTTGAAATTCAGACTCTTAAAAATATTTCATTGAACACGTGTTTCATGGTTTTTAAGAATTCACCCCCTAAGGGTTCAAATAAGGGGTTGAAAGTTTATATGGAAAAAAGTTTATATATTGCCACCGATTTTTATAAAAAATTAAATTCAGACTGTTAAAAATATTTTATAGAACACATATTTCGTGTTTTTTTTAGAATTCACTCCTAATAAGCGGGCGAAGCCGCGCGCGCCCTCTATATATATAATATTTTCATATATTGCGCCACCTAGCATATAATCTATAGATAGGTAGAGGGAGCCTAGTGTAAAATATAATAATAACTACACTAGATTCCCCCTACCTATCTATATATTAATTAATACGTGAAAGGCAACGCCGCGCTTTGCCTTATTACCAGAGCGAGGAAATGAAAATAATTCATTGCAATGTTCTATTATTAGTCTCTCCTTTATGCCCTACTGGGTCAGTAGCGAATATGAGGGAGTTGTGTGGAGAGAATGTATTCGTTTGGTAGTATTGAAAAAATATTTGCAAATTATCTCGATGACGAAAATATGCTCTTGGCAAGTTTTGTGATTTGTCCAAAGCCTTTGATTGCGTACATCACTCAACATTGGTCATGAAGCTACACTATTACGGCATAAAAGGACGTGCATTCAATCTTTTGACCTAATATTAAGGTGACAGAGTTCAGAGGATTGGTGTAAATGGCAAGAAATCTCCTGGTTTGGTAATCAGCATGGGGGTCCCACAAGGGTCTATTCTTTCTGGTGTCTCCTGGTCCTTTTCTCTTTTTAAAATATATAAATTATTTACCGTATCTAGTTGAAAAGAACCATGAGACGACAAATCGTATATGAAAAGACGACAAATCGTATATGACGATGAAAACAATGATTTCTTGAAAGTAGTACATTGGTTAAGTGTTAATAACTTACTATTGAATAGTAAAGAAACTAAACGTATGATTTTTAGACCACCTAACACGAAAGTCGTTAAAGCCGCTGTACTCTTGAATGATGAACCCGTAGATCCCGTCGATTCTACGATATTCCTCGGTATCATCATAGACTCCAAATTAACAGGTATCATAATTAAATATGTATTTAAAAAAAATATATTCTAAAAAAATAAGTTCTTCTCAGGTCTGAGCCATTAACTTAAGTGAACTGGTAGTAAATGACGTTCAAAAAATGAACCATGTAACTTCATATTTTGAATAAAATTATTTGAATTTTATTTAAATTTTGAATTTTACATGGACCTAAAAAAATATAAATAAGTATACATTTTTCACAAATGATATTAGTTTTAAGTTTAACAAGTAAAATAAAAGACGTCCTAAAAATGTCGAACATTAATACATAAAAAAACACTTAAAATGTGGTTGTTTCTAATCAAAATGTGCATAACATCGATGGTGAATGAGAATTGCACATTTTAAAAATATTCTGTGAATTTTGTTGCATGGAAACAATAATACAAACTAATATACTTTTTTTTTTCAAAAAAATCAAACACTTTTGTTATTTGAGGCCAGTCGTGGAGCAGTGGCTCAAAGTTGACTGTAAACGCAACTGGTTGTGGATTCGATCCCCACTCGGGGAAATGAAATATTTATATAAATTTATATTTTCATTTCTTCGCTCTGGTGTCGAAGCAAAGCGCGGCGTCGACTTCTGCTACTCAACACACAACGCCTCCAGAATTCAGCGGAAATTGGGGAACGGAGTGACTTAACACTAGGTTACTTCTGCCTACCCAGCAGCGTGCGGGATACAATATGAAGATGACTTTTGTGACAAATAAATTTTCTTTTGTATTAATTCTTATATGTAACCAATTACTCTTGAATTAAGCTTAATATATTTCTGTGGCTGTTATCAATTTTCAAAAACTAACTGCCCGAAGATAACAAACCACTGGAATGCTCTTTAATTAGTAACATTTAATTTATACAATCAAAATTTACAAATAAATAAACAAATGTTATTGCGTTCCGATTTTAAATACGTAAAATTTTAATGAAATTGAATCAATTCTTTATTCGGAGGAGACCAACATAACATACAGACCAACTAATGCATAATTAATGTATTAATATAAAATTATAATAAAAAACACTGATGTAATCTTGTCTTACATCAAAACCACTCAATAATTTTTAGGAGACCAAGGATATGGTCATAAAAATTTTAATAAGATGAGACTAGCGGAGAAGGTCGTTACTTAATTAGCATACTATATGTCGGAGGTTACCTTTTCACATATAAGAAAAACATATTCTATATTCTAATGCAATCTTCTTGACTAATATCTAAATTTAATATAAAGCAACCCACACGTTACGTAAAGCTCATTTAACTTTTAAATGAGCCTATATTCATATTATTTACTTTAGAACCATCGAATCTAAACAATAGGTATCTTAGAAGTTAAATACCAAATATAAGGTATTTCTAAACCCATTTAATTTTTTTTTAATAAATAAAAATGGAATAGCTAATAAACTTGAAAAAGTGGACCAAGTGTCTGTAGATAAAATATGTATAAAAGGTAAAAGGTTAATAAGAGGCATAAATTATAACATTATTGTTTATTAACAAATATACAAAATCGGAATCTTATCACAGAATCGCTCGAACGATTGTCACAACAAGAGGAAAAGGGCAGGACTGAAAGGATGAGTATTTTTGGACTAGATAAAGGCTTACATTAATTCAATTTAAGGAGCTTGGGGTAAATGGGCGCCTTGGGGTTGGAAACCGTTCTCGTTGGCGATGTATTGGACGGAGTAGACGATGCCATCAGCGCCAGTGTAGGAGAACTGGCCGCGGACTTCGAGAGCTTCGTTTTCGGATCCGAGGTTCTTCAACACTCCATTCTCGGAGGCGGAGATACCGTTGGAGGTTTCCACGCTGTTTGGTGATAAAAAATGGTTAAAATATTTGTTTATTTTGTAAGAATATAGATTCAAACAATTTTCGTACTCTCATGTAAATTCAATTTTAAAGTTTTAAATTTAAACATTTTATAAACATTAACATAACAACTTTTTAAAACAAAGCCAAAGCAAAACTGTTAATCAAATCTTATTGAGTAAATGATTTGTTTTGAACGTACGCATAGTTGTATCCATCAACACCGATGTTGTCGCTCTCGAAGCGGAGGATTTGGGCGTCACCATCGTTGCTTAGTGGGGGGGCTGCGACAGCGGCGGCCACGATCAGAGCGAAGACGATGAACTGGAAACAAGAAGAAAACCAAAATTATCTTCAAACTCCAAAACAACCAGAAAATCCACTGAATTATCACTTATATAACACCCACCGATTTCATTTTTAAAGGTTTTGTTGTTTGTTATTGCAATGCAATCGAGCGAATGATGCTCCTGCTTCGGAACATCTGGTATTTATAGTGGCAGCGAGAGCGAGGCAAGGACGAGTTGTGACATTTGAACTTAGAGTCGTCTTCGGTCAGAGATCTTCTTTAACCAAAGGTTCTTTGATATGTCCGGTTCTGATCTAGTGTTTAGCGTTTGAAGGCTGAATTAATAAACAATTATTAATTTATTTACAATAAAATATGGTTATTTGTGATTTTTCTGTGACTTCAACATTTTTGGGAAACGGTTTATTCGTCTTTTCTTACTTTGTTTTTATCTTATTTTCTATTAAAATTAACACTTTTACTCACAAACATTATCAATATCTCTTAATCTGAACTACTGAAGCTCTAGCAATCATTATGTGTAATTATTTACTTATTTATTGCATTCAAAATTTAGTTTCAAAAATTGTAAAAATATATATTTGTTTATTCCAATACAAATATGTATGGCAATTATAAGTGAACACCTTTCACCGGGTGATAGGTTGAACTTCGTAATATTACCTATGAATTTGATTTAACATACAAAATACATTCTGACCCACATCTACTGCAGCCAACATTTACGTTTCGACGGTGCCTAGGGAAAGTATCGTAAGTCAAAAATTTAAATATCTTATATTGCCGTTTTGAACAATTAACAAGGGTAATTTTCTATTAGAAAACGTTTAAAAAATGCATAAACAACTATTATCAGCTTCACGCTGTATCCCGCACACAGCAGGGTAGACAAAGGGAACCTAGTGCTAAGACACTCTGTTCCCCACTTTCTGTCGAATTCTGGAGGTATTGCGTGCTGAGTGGCAGAACTCAACGCCGCGCTTAGCCTCGACACCAGAACGAAGAAATGGAAATATAAATGTAAGTAAATATTTCATCTCCTCGATTGGGGATCGAACCCACAACCAGTCGGTAACAACTGTTTTTATTTTATTTTATATAAAAAATCATTAAAATTCCACTTTTAGTAGTTTAAAAGAGCGATAAAAACATTACGAGTTTTCGCTTGCGATGCTTTACCTAGGGACCATCGGTTTGTATACTAAATCATATATTTTCATATTAACCTTATAGGGTTAAATCTACCTAAAATGCTTTAAATCGATATATTGGCTTAATTAAAAGCATTTTAGGCAGTGAGACTGCGATTGTTGTGAGTTCGATTCCGGGGGAATGAGTTATTTGCAGTTCTCCGTTCTCAGTGTGGCGTTATCTTTCGCGTTTCCCATATTCAGGTGGGAAGTGTATAACGAATTTTTTTAACAAAAAATCCTTCAGCCTTTCTTTATGCTTTAAGAGAACTTAACTAAAAATATTTATTGTTTTCATTTCCTCGCTATTACTATTAACTTAGTGTCATTATAAAGAAATATTTGTTTGCTATAACTTTATTGGTAAATATTGAAACTGTTACTAAACATAGTTAAATTTTTTTTTTAGTATTATATTGAGTTCTGCCTACTATTTTGTTATATTACAAAAGCAACGACATCGAACGCAAAATTTAAGCACAATCTAACAATATAGTAGGGTATTGTATTTATTTTTTATTTTTAGTGTTCCGTAGCTCAAAAGGAAATAAAGGAACCTTTATAGGATTACTTTGTTGTCCGTCTGTCAAGACCATTTATATCGATATCGAGTGGATGTATTGATGTGAAATTAATATCAAATATTCAAGTTTATGGTATCTTGGAGCACAGAGAGAAATTAAACATTTAAGTCAACGCAATCGAAAGTTAAAAGCTTTGAATTCGCAGCGTAATCAAAACCAACGGGGTACTTCTCGTAGATCTACAATAATGAAATTTGGCCAGAAGTGAGAAATTGCAGTTTGTACTGCAATTTCTCACTTTCATAAATAAAAAAAAACCAAAAAGTACAAATATATAGATGTTTCTGAGAAAAATTATCTTTACAAATTTATAATATTTCGTTTTATAAAAAATGAGTTGACATAGACAATCCTGAAATTAGTACGGAATCCTCGGTATGCGAATCTTTCTCTCGCATTGACTTGACTCGCATTTGATAAGTTTTGTTTCAAAGTCACCGTAGGCTTACTAGCAAAAACTAATAAAACCAAGATAACAAACATATATGATAATTTTTCGAAATAATATTAATAAAAATAAAATTTAAATGCAAATATTTTTATTATAACTATTCCCCTAAGCGGGAACTGAACCCACAATAATTACGTATACTGTTAGAACCTATTTCACTGCTATATCAACATCTTTATTAAAAATCAAAAATCAAATGTAGTAACAAAATTAAGCCACTAATAAAACATATTTTACGCAAATTTGATGTAGTGGTTCATCATTTTTGCCTATTTTGCATACAAATTTAAATATTGTATAATAAAATTACAAGGCCAATTGTCAATATAATATATCTATTGATGATGATTAACAAAAGATTTATAGAAGTATATAGAAAAATGTCTGTCTGTCTGTTTGAAATTTTGCTTAAATATACATTTATATATGCCTTTACTTTCAACTTAATTAATATAAGTACTTACATACGATTTATTTTTAAAATGGGATAGCTTCGATTAATCTGGCTTATTTTATACACATATTTTATATTTTAAAGTATAAAAAATTATAAATATTTTTTTTTACTTCACGTTCTTCACGTTGTATCTTGCACATAGCAGGGTATACAGATGGAACATAGTGTTAAGATACTCCAGTCCGCAGTATCCGCCCAATTTTCGATGCACGATTTAAATCTAAACATTCTTTGCTTTAAATTCCGTGTTAATCGCCGAAAATAAGCAGTAATAAAAAAACAAACATAAAACCTACATTAAATCGCGGTCAACATCTTATTCTATTTACATTCAAAACTTATGACGAAACGTTAAAAGATTCATACGAAATGAGTTTATTGTTAATAAAGTACATTAAATAAGTTGAAGGCGCGTCTTACGACTGTGCATACTTCCCATGTGTTTATGTTAATACGTTAATAATCATTAAATACAAATTATATGCAAACATGATAGTTGTGGATTCGATTTTCTCTCTGATAGACAGAGGGCGGCGTTGAGCTTCGACACTCAATACGCAATGTTACGAAAATTAATTGATGCATGGTCGTAGAAATAGAAGGGGGGAGGGGGGGTTGTTTGGTCACTGACCACCCGACCGTGCCTATGCCGTAATATTAAAGAAAAATCATTTAGACAAAATATAATAAGGTTCAAGACTAAAGTCAAGGCCCACTCTAGAAAGAAATCTCGAGATACGCCCATGGGTGCGTGCCAATATCTATGTGTGTCGTAAGTGTTGAAGCCGTCGTGGCGCAGGGGCACAAGCGTGTGACTGTTTCCATGACCTCTATGGGTTGGATTCCCACTCGTGGTAATGAAATATTCACTGTCTTAATAGATCTTAATAGATAACAGAGTGTACTAACATTAGATTTCCAGGATCCCTCTGCCTACTATTCCATGTGCGACAAAAGCGTGAAAATAAACCTATATGTTCTTCGTGTCTGATTGTAACGTCGGCTTCGACGCATGAGCTCAATCCTCTCGAACAGAAAATTAAATAAAACACGGCATTGATTTCCGTCACTGACAGGCGAATTATGGAGAACGGAGTGTCTGAACTGTATATTCTCGGGGAACACCTGCACAGCAATACGGAATAAAGTATAAAACGTAATATAATATATTCCGTCTATACGCTTAATAATTACTCAAACTAATGGTCGTCTAGTACTAACCATTATCATCGTTTCCTGTAAATAGTTATCATATTTCAATTACAGTCCAATATTTCTAAGCATGGTCACTCATGAAAACATATTTACTAGAAAATTTTATAGAGGCTAGTCGTGGCGCAGGGGCACAAAGTGTGACTGTAAAACCGACTGGTTGTAGGTTCGATCCCCACTCGAGGAGATGAAATATTTACTTAAATGTATATTTCCAGTTCTTCGCTCTGCTGTCGAGGCAAAGCACGGCGTTGAGTTGCCACTCAACACGCAATACCCTCAGAATGAGGCAGAAAGTGAGAAACGGAGTGTCTTAACACTAGGTTCTCTGCCTACCCTGATGTGTGCAAGATACAGCGTAAAGCTTCGCGTCGCGTTTTCAGTAAGCCATCGCTTCGCTACAATTTAATACGTATTTAGTTAAACCGTACGAATAGGGTTGTGTATTAATAGAATATTACCATTACCAAAAATTAAGAGTTCCATTCCTTAGTATGATTAGACACGAAAAATATTTTTTTGCCGGCTCTCCTTAGCAAAACTGCTTTCCGAGCCGGTGATAGATTTATGTTTATTCGACGAATCAAAAATTGCATCCAAAAGTCTATTTGAACAAAGAATAATTTGAATTTGAACCCAGTACCGTCGCGTTTATTTAAATGCATCGAATCGAACATACGCAACGGTACGGATGAACGGCCCGCTGTACCGCATGACGCAGGGTGGGCAGAGAGAGTCTAGTGATAAGACACTTCGCTGCCCACATTCCGCTGACTTTTGGAGTCATTGCGTGTTGAGTGACAGAACATAACGCCGCGTTTTACCTCCACACCAGAGCGAAGTAATTTAAAATGAGTATTTTAACTAATTATTTCAATTCCTCGAGAGTCAAACACTGTACCGCTGAGCCACCACGCCAGTCATACATCACACCCATTAACAACATAAACAAGAGGCCAAATAAATTGGGTTATCAAATTAGGCGTATAACATAAATGGTATCAATAAACATAAAAATAACCCAATATCATATAATATATACATATTTATACTTTTGTAGCATTTACGTTTTTGGTCAAACAACCTTCGATATTAAGCAACACTAAAGGTGAATATATTTATTGATTTATAAATGCTAATATCTCTTTCAGTTTGCTCATCTGCCGTACAATTGATGTATTATAGCGAATCTCCAAAGTATTTAATAATTCATAAATAATTTTGAGGCCAGTCGTGGCGTGTGACTGTAAACGCGTCAGGGTGTGGGTTCGATTCCCATTCGAGGAATTGATTATTTAATATTTTTATTTTCTCGCTCTTGTGACTAGACACGGAAGGTTGAGTTCCGCAACTCTACATGAATTGTCTCGAAAATATGGGATGTGAGCGTCTTGATACTAAGTTTCCTTTGCCTACTCTACTATATTAAAAATGGCCGTATTTATAAATAGCTCTCAAGACTGAGATCGATGTTGAGATGCCATTTTCATTCATAAAATATATATCTATGAATGAAAATGATGTCTCTCAATATATTCATACACATATAACACCTTACACCTCACCTACAACCTACGTCAATAGTAACTACAAACATCCATATAAAATCTATAAGATATGTAATATACATATATGTATATAAAATTTGTATGACTAGCACAGTGACAGACAGACATCGTGCAGTAGAAACTATTGTGAGTAAGCGAAGAAGCGCGGGTTCACGCCTCTTCTCAAGATAACTGTTGCCTCTTCATCTCTTTTAAAAATGTTCTCTCCTAGAAATTTGAACGTAGCAACGTTCAAACTTTTATACGTATTCAATTTTTTTTCTCTCTTTACTATGAAATAACATTTTATAAATGATAAAATTAAAACTAATCTTAGTTAAATCCCACACAACTATTGCGACCTTAATATAAAAAATATATAATAGCATACCTTACACCATAAAAACCAATAAGGGAATGTATGTCAAATACATTGGTGTGATGAATCATTTTTCTAAAAGCTCTGCTGCATAACGTTTTCTCGGTAACTTTAAGAAATATAATTGTTACACAATTGTTTACTTCAAATCAAATTTTAGAGGCCTTCACTGATTCGATTTTAAGCGCGACGGTTGTGGGATCGATTCTCACTTGGGAGAATGAATTATTTCCATTTTCTCACATTAGCAACCAGACTAAGCGCAGCGCTGAGTCCCGCCACTCAACACGCAAACTCTCAAAAATTGGGGGGTGTGTGGGGAACGGAGTGTCTTAACATTCGATTCCCTCTGCCTACCGTGCTGTATGTGGAAAAAAGAAAAAAAAAAATTAGGATAATAATAGTAACGCGTAACCTCATTTTTTTTGCGTAGGATAAAACAAAAAATAAATTTCAAGGTTTCATTAAATTTTCCCTAAGTAGACTAACGATATATAAAAAAAAACATAATTATTAGACCTGTACCTAATTGGAAACATGCTACAAAACAGACCAAAATTAGTCTGACCTTATCTAGATATAAATGAGATAATATGTTTTATACATTACAAAAACTAAATATTTTTTATGGAGAGGGAACAGTATATACATATATACATTTTTTTATAGTGACTAATATAATCGCGACTTCATTCTTTTTTCCCCATATAATTATGACGCGAGTGTAAATCGAAACCACAGTCGACCAATATAATACCTATTAATCCTTCTAAACTTTTCTATATTGTGCGATGTCATATTCTTTATCTCCAGATTAGTGATACGGCCTTCCATTATCTGCTGTCCATATAATAAGTTATGTTTTGGTAAAAAAAATATTCTTTATCGTTCATAACATGATAGACCAATAAGTGATCAAACAGTTTTCAAACTAACAAGTGTTCAAGCCACAAAAAAAATATAAATGACTAGCTTTTATTTGCGGTTTTTGCAATTGAATTGAAAAAAAAAGAATTTTGTACGATACATGAGACGTCGTCGCGCAGTGGCACAAGCGTGTGACGGCAAACGTGACAAGTTGTGAATTCGATTCCTGCTCGGGGGAATTATTTATTTATTTATTTCCTCGCCCTGGCAATAAGGCAAAACACGATGCTGAGTTCTGCCACTCTGTTCTGCTCTGTTCTGCCACAACACGCGATGTCTGGAAAATTCGGCGGAATTCTCACTACCCTGCTATATGTAGAATACAGTGTAAAGTTATTTATTTATTTATTTTTTGCATGACACATACCACATTCTAAATACGAGGTAACTCTGACAAGGTGCAGTGCGTTACATCGAAATATTTAATACAATGTAATAAAGCTCTTTTCGTTAAAGGGATTATTTGTAGCAGCAGTTCTCGAGATTAGCTCCAGTTTCAGCTTTATGCTATTAGTATGGAGGTATAGATTGATGCTATTTCAATCTCCAGATAATACTTTATTTTTTATTCTCAAAAAGGTACAGAAAATATACGATTTATCAATCGCTTTTAATAAAAATATTTTATAATATTGGCGTTGAGTTCTGCCACGCAACACGCAATGTCTCCAGAATTCAGCAGAAAGTAGGGAACGGAGTGTCTTAACACTAGGTTCCCTCTGTCTGCCCTGCTGTGTGCGGGACACAGCGTGAAACTCGGCTAATTTTAAAGAATGACAAAATTACGCAAGATATTTATTTATTGTGCGCCCACGCAAGTATCTGTATTGTGATCTAAGATGGCACGATTTCCTCACGCGGACGCTCCGTGAATCACCTTTGCATAACACCCTTCAGATAAAATTAAAAGTTAACGATAAAGGAATAACCGTTTTATTTCATAATGTCAATTTTTCCTTAAAATTATTTGTAATTTAAAAATTTTCAAGGTCCCTAATATAGGGCTTCAGTTTATGACCTCGCAGAAAATGATCTAGAGAGATGCCATCGCGACACAGTTACAATCTAATAAGCGCGGTTTTGGGTCTCAGTTCGTTATTTTGGGTTCATATTGGATGATTTTTTACTAAAATAGCTAAAAAAAATATTTAGTAGGTATAATATTTCACACAGCATTATTAAAAAAAAACATGAAGCTGTCTAAGGTCCGTATTTATAAAACACTCAACTCTGCGATTGAAATGCTGTTTTCATTCACAAATTAAAATCGCGAACGCGATTTGTAAATACAGACCTAAGTATAAATTATTATGTTAAGATTTTTTTTAAATATCTAAATTATCTACTCGTATGTCGACCTCTGGTACAAGGAATGTTAGTAAATCTCATGAGTAATATTAAAATATAGTTGTCAATATGTCAAGGAGTGAGAACGAATTACTTTTAAAAGAATCTAACCTTTAAAGCTTTAAAGCTATTGTTAATAATGACTAACAACCATTTACTTTTGTTGCAATAATAAACATTTCATTATAATATAATTGAAGTGCTACTTTAAAAAACAATAAACGTAATATTTATAGATTCAAATTCAACTTTTTATATTTACCATATGTATAAGTATTAAATATATTCTTTAGTCGAAAAGCGGAGTAATGTAGTGTTAAGACACTCCGTGTTGAGAGGTGGAAACGGATAAAAATTGGAACATGTACGTCGTACTCATTTAACCCTTCTTGAAGACAGTCGAAACTCTCTGACCGCTAAGCCATACATTCACAAGACGGAGAGAACATCATGTTTCACTAAGAGAACATGTGGGAGAGAACTCGACCTTGTTGCTTCATAAAGGTAAAAAAATAAATTCGAAATAAATTGAACACAAACACTACATACAGCAAAACTGTTTGATTTAGTTGTTTTTTTTTTACAAAACAAGCTAAGCATCTGACCGTATCGATATTTGGCAAAAAAAGTGACTGCTACGCTTATTACTAAAATGTAATTCACTATAATAAAGCATATATAAAATAGGCATCTCTAATTGAGAATGTGAGAATTCCGCACAACTTTGGATAATTCGTGATTTTGTGACGTTAACTTCAGTTTTTTAGCTCCTCGCCATATCCGGCACTTTCCGTCCAATCTTTGAGGCGTTGCGTGTTGAGTGTTGAGTGGAATAGCTCAATACGCCGCTCTCTTGTTACCAGAACTAGAAAGTTAATCGAATCCATAATCGACGTGTTACATGTTACAGTTAGGCGCTGTGCCACTGCGACTCAAAGTTAATCACACTTTAGTAAGTAAAAAAATGTGCTATTGGTAAACTATTGAAGCATTATTTAAAACAACCAAAAAATATAGTTTTACATTAAATTATCTGGTAGGCATGGTCTATCTTTTTCATATTTGTAATCTCATATAGTTTTTTTCTTTAGCTACACCTTATGTCCCGAATACAGCAGGGTAAATAACGTAAGCTGGGCAGGGTAGGGTACCTAGTGTAAAGACATTTTATTCCCTAATTTGAAAAATTGCGTGTTAAATAGCAGAACCAGAACTGGCAAATAAAAATAATACATTCCCCCGACTGGACATAGAACCCGAAAACCATCGTATTCACAATCACACGCTGTCCCACTGCGCCTGATAACCTTAAAATACACGTATATTTTTGCACATTTATTTATTCCACATTTATCATTTGTAAAATTATTCTAACAACAATAATATTTTATGTTTATCATATTTAAATTAAATGCTATGGCTTTGCCTCTAACAGTGTGTAATAATAGCATCCATTATAAAGCTATTTAGGTGTTATAATAATAAAATATAATATTTTTTAAGTGATATCGAACTAAAACACGTCTATTTTATATACTAAAGTGCATATAATTTTGTGAATATATGGAAATACTAAAATAAGCATATACTAAACCTAATATATTAAAATATGAGATTTTTTTAACCTTCACTGAGAGAACGGTAGAAAAAATATTAATAAATCACAATTATATTCACATATAAGAGAGATTCAGAATGTGATATACTGAGATATTTAGAACGTGGTTATCTCAACAGCCTTCCGCTATAAAGATAGCATCCTGAAGGATTGACAATATTAACATTAACGAAAGGGTAATATAGTACCAAAATTTTAATATAGCCAGATTCTTAAAACCTGTCCAAAAAGCGTGGGGTCAAATCCAGATATGTGGAAATTTTTGTTCGTTACTAAATATTTTCCAATCCTTTGCGTGTGCATTCAAAGTTTAAATATTGACATCATTGTAACTTAACGATTCTAAAGTAATATTTCAATAAAGAACATTTTGATTTTGACGTTTGATATTATCATTTGATTTTCCGGTCAGATCATCGGTACCAGGAGAAACAAAGAGCCCAAACTCGTGCTTCCACATCAGACCAGCTCGATTATATCATAATATTGTATAGTCAACTACTACGTATACTGACTAACTAGTTTCATGTTAACACAATTATTACAAGCGGGTTAACTAAGTCTCTTAAATTTAG
Organism: Heliconius hermathena; assembly: GCA_013403705.1. Lineage (NCBI taxonomy): Eukaryota > Metazoa > Arthropoda > Insecta > Lepidoptera > Nymphalidae > Heliconius > Heliconius hermathena. The sequence goes on along the minus strand of JAAIXJ010000368.1, from coordinate 95,843 downwards.
TTATAATAGTTACAAAGATACTAGACCTAAAAATTACAAAAAAACAAACCTAGCCGCACAAGAAGGAAGAAACACAAATAGTAATAAATATAAGCTCTCACCAAATAGATTTTGAACCTACAAACATCATGTTGAATTAGGTCCTATTCAAGAGCCCCAATCGTGGTCACCGTTGTCAATTATATAATGTGAACTTTGCAAATCAGTTAGTTTAGATATGACTGTTCATTTATCATATGGACGTTGGGATACTTTCGCCAAAATTACAATGAATATAAAGCCTATAGAATCGAGTAGTATGCAACAAAATGATATAATTAAATTTAATGTAGTTACTTATGGCGCAAATGACTAGGATTACTTGAAGAATTGCGATTCGATTATTTGACATGTACATTGTAAGAAATTAGTCTGAAATTTTGACAAATTTCTTACATAGTATTCGCATCACTCAATTTTCAAGATACATATTGAGTGGCGAAACTCAACGCCGCGCTTTGTCTTACTACTTACTAGAACAACGATATAAAAATAGTTCATTCCTACATATGGGAATCGAACCCACAACCGTCGCATTTACACTCACCACTGAGCCGGTGTCCTATATCGGCCTCAAATTTAAATAAATATTGCCTCAAATATGTATTTACGTCAAAATGCCATACAGATATGTATCTAACGTGAATATAATATTTATGCACTCTTCCAGTGAAAGCTTGACATTTGGTCTTGACGTGGTTAATGTCAGAGGTTTCGTCAGCGTGTCGCAAAATGGCTGAACGCGCTCATCTATCTCTCACACGACGCCTTTTTGGTTATTTTAATGATAGTAATTAGCTAAAATTGATTGCAAATACAATATTTTATAAGACTAGTCGTCGCTCGCAACTTTGTTTGAGTGGACTTTAAATTTTCCGTTGGTTCCCGTTCCCGTTGGAATGTCGTTCTTCTATACTTCCTAACCTATTGTATATATGACAAATTTCAACTTTCTAAGACCAATAATTTCGTACGTGCCTTGTTTGTCTGTCACTCAGAAACGGAAGAATTTTGTTTAATTGTATTTTTATAAAAAATAATTGTTATAGAAAATATTAAAAGAGTGTATGTATTAAATATTATTCTATAAATATTATTTTTCAATAAAAAATTCAACTCCTAATAAATTCCCATTATGATTGAGTCTTTTTAATTTTGATAAATCTTTTATCTTGATGATTTGCTGAACTGTCTGTAGAGGACACTCGGTGACGCACATATAAATAACTATAAATTAATAATTACGACAAAAATCTTTATAATAATTTCAAAACGTGATTGATTAGGTGATCCCATAATTATATTTTTTTCTAGAAATTTTACTAAAGAAATTTTATATAAAAAAACTACTGATTTTTTTACATATTTCCCTTCAGTTATTCTCAGGAAATACTGGTATATATTTAATCATTCTTTATTGTTTAGATAACCCGTTTATCACAAAAAATATGCTATACCTAGAGACAGAGCTATCTCTGATACTGAAAATGTATCATCTGTCACATACATAAGTACTGTACATAAGTTTGTATCTTACAAACCCAATTATCTATATTATCTATATATAATATATAAAAGGACATGAACCTGACTGACTGAGGTAAGACGCACGTTTCTACGCACAGCCGTAACCGCTGTGCGTAGAAACGTGACATTTGGACAGATGTCCATCAAGAAGGGATTTTAAAAAATTTTAACCTTAAAGGAATGAAATAGGGGTTGAAAGTTTGTATGGCTTTTTTTTAAATCGGCACCGATTTTTATAAAATTTGAAATTCAGACTTAAAAATATTGCATTGAACACGTATTTCATGGTTTTTTAGAATTCACCCCCTAAAGGTTCAAATAAGGGGTTGAAAGTTTATATGGAAAAATCTTTAAATCGCCACCGACTTTTATAAAAAAATAAATTCAGACTGTTAAAAATATTTTAGTGAACACGGGCGAAGCTGCGCGCGCCCACTAGTCCAATATAAATTAATACCCAAAAATATCTTTTCCACTTAAAATCAAGATATCATCAAATAACCGGCTTTAATATATTATATATTCTATATATTGATCTTCCATAGTTTAAAATTAAAATATTTCACCTAAATTATGTATATATAACATTCTTAATTAGCATAGCTATAGGCCATGTACCATCACGCCATCACGTGCAGTGACAAGGCCTTTGGACGCTTTAATTTATAGTTTATGATATAATAATTAAAATATATCCGTTTCATACTATTTTTGTGAGGGTTAGGTGTATTGTAACTGAACGCGATAGTTGTGGGTTCTAATCTTGACATAACATTTATATTCTAGTAGCTTTTACCGGCGGCTTCGCCCGCGTGATCATATGGAAATATCTCTTATCGCTACCTGATACAGTCGACTAGTAGTAATTTTAGATTATTTTTACTTTCTCGCTCTGGTAACAAGACAAATTACAGCGTTAAGTTCCGGTTGTGCGTGGGGATCGGAGTGTATTAACTCTAAGTTCCCTCTGTCTATCCTGCTATTAGCACGAAGCAATGTGAAGCTTAAAATATATACCTAGATATACAAATATTAGAACCGAACCTAATATATTAAAATGTATTGGAAACCTTTATATTATTAAACTGTTTTATGATAATTAATCAAATGTCAAGTATTATTACAATTTTAAATAATAAATTATAAGAAATTTTAAGAAGAAGCTTAATAAAATATTAATAATATAATGCGGAAACAGAACTAGTTATAGATGACATTTAGTTTTTTTATTTTATGACTGTACAGTGTACACGTGATAGCTTTGGGTTCGATTCCCTATTAAAGAAATGTTTAACTATCATATCTATTATCAGTATGTATACTCAGAAGATTACACCAATATACGGGTATATACAAATGTATATAATGTTATATTAAAAAAAATCAGCTTCACGCTGTATCCCGCACACAGCAGGGTAGGCAGAGGGAACCTAATGTTAAGACTTTCCCCACTTTCCGCTGAATTCTGGAGACATTGCGTGTTGAGTGGCGGAACTCAACGCCGCACTTTGCCTCTACACCACAGCGAAAAAATGGAAATATACATTTAAATAAATATTTCGTCTCCTCAAGTGGGGATTGAACCCACAACTAGTCCATTTTAAATTCACAATTTGTGCCTCCGGCCGGCCTCATGTCATGTTCTATTAAATTTACATATTTTTATAAATCGGTTAATAATCCGTAGACAGTTACTTAGTGAAATTAAACAGAGTAATTTAGTGAAATTTTTGAACTTTAACTATGATATATTCAATAATTTCTTAGTGCATAATTATTATTATAAGGAAATAACGATATAATAAATTATTCAGTAAATGGTTTTTTAATAAATAATGAATGTAAAGATCTGAATATAAAAATAAGTGTTAAAGATGATTTCTGATTAAGTTAGCTTCCTCATCATCAGATTAAATATTATGCATCTACTCATATTATACGTAATATACGTATAATATGAGTAGATGCATAATATGAGTAGGAGGCAGTCTTGGTGCAGCAATACGTGATAGGTTGTGAGTGCAATTCTCTTTTGAGGAAATGAATAATTCCTATTGTAAAGCTGAAGAGTTTGTTTGTCTGAAGACGATAATCCCAGGAACAACTGATTCGAACGAAGTGACAAATTCTTTTTGTTACTATTAAATTGAGATTTAAATTTTAAAATATTTATATAATATTATTAGGCTGAGACCGTTGTGGCGCTGCGGCGCAGTATCTAACTGTAAACACGATGATTGTAGATTCGACACCCATACAGGGAAAAAAATATTTTCATTTTATTTGCTCTTGCAAGATGACAAGTCTTTACGTTGAGTTCTTACACTTCACATAACCTGAAAATTAAGCAATGTGTGAGGAACGAATAACCTTAACTCTAGGTTCCCTCTGCCTGCCCTACCATATGCAGAATACTTAAGGCTATAAATAAAATCAAATCAAAATACTCCGTTCCGTTCCACTTTCCGCCAAATTTTAATAGCCTTGCGGAACCCAACGCCGCGTTTTACCTAGACACCAGAGCGAAGAAATGGAAATATAAATTTTATGTAAATATTTCCTTTCGAGAGTTCGAGAGTCGAGGGATCGAACCCACAACCAGTAGCATTTACAGTCACACTTTGTGCATCTGCGCCACGACTAGCCTCTAAGGCTCAAAATATATATGTTTATTCTATCAAATAAACCTTGCTTCATTTTGTAAATCAAATAATAATTCAATCAATGGCCCTCATTACATCACCGTCTAACCACAATCCATGGATTACGGAACGTTTCAAATATCACACGACGGTAAGGCATTGCCCGGAAATGCTTATTCACTATGCGCGGCCAGTTACATGTATTTTAACTTATATTTGAATGTTTATTGAAGCCAGTCGTGCCGCATGGTCAGAAGCGTGTGACTGTAAACTCGATAGGTTGTGGATTCGATTCCCAATCGGGGTAATGAGATATTTAATATTTTAATATTTTCGCTCTGGTGTCGGAGGAAAGCGCGGCGTTGAGTTCCGCCACTCAACACAAGTTCCACAAACTGCAGAATTTGGCGAAAAGTTTTTAACATTAGGCTCTACTCTACTCCACTAGAGGGATTGGTTATATTACATTTATTTTATTGTTTCTCTGCTCTGGTACACACACGGCGTTGACTTACGCCACACAATACACAATGACTCAAAAATTTAGCGGAAAGTAAGAAATGGAGAATCTTAACACTAGGTTCCCTTTGTCTAAACTGTTTAGGAGAAAAAAACATGAAGCTGTTTCTATAGGAACAGTTTAACAGGAAGAGCACTAAGCTGTTTATTTATTTATTTTTTATTGACGTACTCAAGATATTTGGATGATGTTAGATTTTCTTGTCAAGCAGAAGAAAAGGTTTATATAAACCTTAAGAAGTTATATGCAGTCGTACAAACTTCCACGGGATTTTCCATCTTATACGTCATACGTCTTAGGTCCACACAAAAAAGTTGCGGGTAAAATCAGACCTAGATGCCACCAAATAATATGTTTTTATCTGTTCCATATGAACACAAGGTGGAAAAACAGAACGTAAATCTAAATTCTCTGTGCCTAATCTGCAAAATATGTTAACATATAAAAAAGGCAGTATCAATACGACCTCGTTTAAAATTAAAAAAAAAAAACATAATCGTGCGTTTATAGATTTCTAACGTATTTTTAGGGTTCCGTATCTCAAAAGGAAAAAAAAAGGACGATCTGCCTGTCTGTCAAGTCCATTTATCTCGAGATCGTATTAAGGTATAGAGATGAATGCAATGAAAGGCAGCGTTTATGCCTCGTTCTTGTTGCATATTATATGAAATTTGTCGTATCATCAAAACCTATAGGTTATTTCTTGTAGACCTACTATTATTAAATTTCGCCAGAAGTGAGAACTTGCAATACAAATAAAGAAAAAAATATAAAATTACAAATTTATAATTATATTGCACATAAAAACTGCTCGAAAACTGAAATTTATCCAGTTTTTTATAAGTTCCGAACCCACAGTAGACGAGTCCGACTCGGTTTTTTTTTGTAAAACCTCCAATTACATTAGTAGCATACATAACAAAGCTATTTATAGTTTAAAATAGATGTTCTGTAGTCATTAGTTCATATGAGAACAAAAGTGAACAGGTCAAGGTGTTTTAAGTGATTGTTATCAAATGGAATTCACTTTTTAAGTTCATAATATTACGATTTTTCGAAAATATGTACGTGGAAGAAAACGCGCAGGTCCTAATTCCACTACATTAAAGTATTTACAAATAGAAAAACAAAATTATTTGTCCTTTGGTAAAGGAATAATACAGCGTGAATAGTTTTCCTATGTATTTCCTATAGATATATAACTTCCCTAATCGGAAAAGGAATTATTTTCATTTGCTCGTTTTGACAAGATTGAGTTCCGCCATGCATAACACGCTAAGTCTCATATTCGGATGAAAAGTAGAGAACGAAGGGTCTTGACACTTGGATATCTCTGTTTATACTTGTATGGGCAAAGCCAAGCGAAAGCGAAAGTGCTTATGTGTCACGCCTAACTTATAATAAATAATAAGATCTACACTCCACCACTTAGTTGAACACTTTAATGTTTGGAATTTTTATTATTATATATTTTTTTTATTTTATAAAAAAAACATTGTGAAACGTGCGTCTGCTGCGGCTGAATAACAATGACTGCTAAGCTATATGCTTATTGACACGTAAATATGTATGTATTTAAATAGATAATTAATAAATAATTTTATCGCTGTATTCCGCATATAGTAAGGTAGGAAGAAGAAACTTAATATTAATCTGCTGTACCTTGTTGCCACATCGAAAGAATGAAAATAATTTATCCCTCGAGTGGGAGTCAAACCCACAACTGTCTGACTATGTGCCGCTACGCTACGGTGGTCTCAAGCTAGGTTGATTTAATTTTTTTTATTTATATAAGTTATATATCTCCTACACTGATAGTTTCACTATGCTTCCCGCAGTTAGAGACATTGCGCAATTGACATTCTATTTTTTTTATATATTTTTTTTAAATAACCTTCCCTGAAACGAGACTTGAACTTACTACCAACACTGCTGCAACATTTAAATCCGCTTCAACTAGGCCATGACGCGATGACGTCTACATACGTTATTTTAAGATTATTATCATAATATAACAATAACTTTATAACAAAAAAATCAATTTTGACTGAAATATTATAATTACAAAACGACAATCAGAAATAATGTCCAATCAAATGTGCCGCTCCTTAAGCGCTAAGCTTATAAATATATTAAAAAATAAATTAGTCTATTGATGACACTACATTATATTTGAACTTATTTTTTTTTAGGTTATTCTCTTAAGAAAATAGTCTAAATATATTTAAAAAAGATAATATACAAGTCACATATTAATTTTTAAACCTAGTGTTAAGACACTCCGTTCCATATATACCGCTGAATTCTGAAAGCATTGCGCGTTGCTTAGCGGAACTCAACGCCGCCCTTTGCCTCGTTACCAGAGTGAAAAAATGAAAATTTTAAATATTTCAGTTCATCGAGTGGGACTCCAAGCTACAACCTGCCACATTTAAAGCCACACGCTTGTGTTTTTTGGCCACGAATGTACTTTCTTTTTTTCTTTTTTTTTGGTTCTAGAACATTTTAATTTTTTTTAAACAAAAAAAAATCCATGGGAAATCAAATGCACAATTATCATACATAAAATAAAAAAGCCGCTTAACGTTTTTTCCCACAAAACATTAAAGACAGATGAAACCAGTGTTAGGACACTTCATTCTCTACCTTCTGCTCTCTATTCAAAAACAGAACATAACGCCATACATAAAAAATAAAGCCATAAAAAAAAGAAAACTATAGAAAAAAAACGCATCGTGAACAGGCATATTTACTTAAATGTCGCACCGTGACATATTGTACTTGACACCGGCAGACGCGCTCACCTTGACACGCGATGAATGTCGCACTTGCATAATTAGAGAATAAAAATTATAAAACCGTTCCTACCAACCTGCCGTGTTGGCTTAGAGAATGAGGAACCATTCACTCGACGCGTGATCTATCTAGTTACATTGTTACTTACGATACGATATTTGTATTAAAATGATCTTAAATAATATAATAATTATATATTGATAGACTATACTGTCAAATTTAATATATTGTTTTTGAAGGCACTTTCACGCAAAAACTACTGAATTCGTTTAGATGAAACTTTACAGTAATATAGTGTATACATCAGAATAATACACAACAATTTGCGTAAAGATTTTGTATACTTATGCTTTAGTATAACTAAATGTATTATTAAATAAATCAGCTTCACGTTGTATCCCGCGTACAGCAGTATATAAGTTCATATCCTGAACCTGATTTATATATAATATCATTGCAGCAATTTTCGTCAAAATATGAAACGAGTCGGCTTTTCATGTTTCTCGGACTCTCTGAACCGCCTTATACAATGACAAAAAAACTATTTTAGTTATAAGATATTTGTATTTTTGCTGTCAGAGTTCTCTAACAAACACACTTTTAATATACTGTATTATTAAATTTATTTGACTTGATTTTAATAATATATAAATGTTCTTATAATATATAAAATAAAAAAAAAACACAACGGAAACAAGCACTGATTAGTTAAAAACCTGTTATGTCCGACAAATCTGAGATGGTTACGGAACCGACCAACGATAGACAGTTGCCGCCCTACATTCATACTAGTAAGATATGTTTGGAAATCGCAAAAATTAAAAGGTGAAAATAATATTGATTTATAGTACAATTAATTATTTTTACTATCTAAAGATGCTTTCTAGGTTTTGTCTAGAAAAATCTAGTCTCTAACTTCTTACATGGTTTAATGACAATAAGGCATAAAATTTAAATACATACATATATGTAAACACTGTGTTTATTTGGAAATATGAATATTTTTCAAATAAAAAAATGTTATTTATTGAAATAAATAGTCTACTATCATGAACTCTCATAACTTATAAGATACTAAATATTGTTACTAACATGCTAAGTAGCTGTATATGGATATAATAAATACTAAAGGAAGTCTTATAAAAAATATTAAAAAAAAATACTTTTTATCATCCAAGCAAAAGAAAATACAGGATCACTTCGCCCTTTTAAAATCAACAATACATTTTAATGTACATTTCAAATTCAATATTATTCACAAAAAATCAGAAATCTTTTACTTTCCACTCGAAAAGAATAAACAAATTTTATTTATTCAATTACACACGTATAAGTGACGTTCTAATTGCATTTGTAATGTTTTTTAAAACACTTTTATTTTTTTACAACTTACAGATAGATCATTATCGATTGACATTTAGATTACAAAATCTTTATTTAAAATCGATTAATTTATAAACAGACGATTAGTTAACCAATATACGTACATATATACATATGTGACGTAACTATTTAATGTATTTACAAACAGATGAGACACTAAAACTTATATTATGTAATAAAAAAACTAAATATTAATCGATCGATCGAATTTGATAAGTAAAATATTATAGTTATATAAAAAATATTATATTTTTTGCGATGTTTTAGCATATACTTTAGTATTTTTTTTTTCGGAAAAGACAATTATTTACAGCCGCCCACGACCCCGTATAACGTCAGAGGAGATACTATGGTGGTTTCTTTAGTAGAACGAGATGACTTTAGCAATAGGATGCGGCCTTCTAAGTGAGACAGCGAGTGGAAGTGAACGTGATGGTTGTGGGTTTGATCTCCGCTTTGAATAATGTGTAAATAAAACGCGCTTCCAGACACGCATAGAGATTCCTCACTCATCACTCATCATCACTGACGGAGTAGATTTGAAGAAATAATAATAATATGACACTGTAAAAAAGCTGTTTTGATTATTTATTTAAAGAAAAAAGGAAGCAATATATTGAGCCTTTTGATCCAGCATTTCCTTACTCTGGCGAAACAACTCTGGCGCGGCGTTGAGTTCCGACACTCAACACGCAATGGTTATACGAACGGCATAGAGAAAAGTATTTGCAAGAATCATCTTATTCCTGTACACAAGAAGCTTGCCCGTAATGAGGCTTGACTTGAAGCATTGACCTCTGGTTATCCTCACGAGTCACGACTGTGTTATTTATAAAGATTATCTACTAATAGTATCCGCGTAGGCTTATAATCGATTTGTCATAAAATGCTAATAAATTTACATGACTTTTAACGTCACGCAGATAATACGTTTATATGGTTGGGTTTTTGTACTTTTTGAAAAACTTTTTGGTTCTTTTACGTATTCTAAGTTAATAAGTAAGTTCTAATGTTGTACGTAGAAATAGCAAATAAATATTGTATATCAAGGTCAAAAACTAGCAGGAAATGAAAAAGCACTCGGCAATTTCAGGCTTTTTTGATGTATAAAATATAATAGTTAATATTAATATAAGCGGAATATTTCTCAATGGGAGTTTTGTTATACAGTGCATTATGATGACTCTAAACGCGATAAATATGGGTTCGATCCTAGCTAGTGGAAATGATATTAAATTACTTATTTAGAAAACGTATAAAAATTTTAACACGGCGGGACTCGAACCCGCGCCTCCTAGAAACCGACCAGGTTCTAACCACTAAGCCATGCGTTTTCATCAAACTACGTCGAAATTTTTATACGCTTGTTACAACTTATGTATGTTGTTATAGTGTTATTCCACACTTAGGAAAGAAAAATACTTATTTAGAAAACGTATAAAAATTTGAACGTAGCAGGACTCGAACCCGCGCCTCCTAAAATTAAATTAATTTCCGCCGCCGGTTCACTAAGCGCGGCGTTGATTTCCGCCACTCAACACGGGATGTCTCGAATTGGATGTTAAGTGGGGAACGCAATGTCTTAACATTACTTTCCGTCACCTTCTTTGCTAAATTCGGGATAGAAAAAAAATCACTTCAAAAAGAGAAAATCATATTCAATTTTTACTTCAGATCAACTAAGTTAAATTTCTTCAGACGAAATATCTTAAGACTAACTCCGAGACAAAAAATATGAATTCGTTTTATGTTGGAATATTTTATTACGATTTGGTGTAACTGATTGTTAATACGACAGGCATCTTTAGTTGATCGTAGACACAGTCGTAGTATCAAAAGTAGGCCCCGCCTTTGAGGCAGTCACGCGCGGGGACATCAAAGATGAAGCATTCGGGTGACCAGGTTTTATGTCATTGTGAGATAAGAGCTAAAAATATTATCTGAATGTATCTTTAGACTTAGGATGTTTTTAAGCCTCTAGAACTGAGGTTATAAGTGCAATCAAAAATATGTAGGTAGAGATGACGTCGTGGCGTAAAGGCATGAGCGTGCGGCTGTGTGACAGGTTGTGCGTTTGATTCCCACCCAGAGAATGATTTTTTTTTCCTTGCTCTGGTAATGAGGCAAAGTTACGCCACTCAATACGCAATACCTTCGGAATTCGGCGGAATAAATGGCAAGGAGGTGTCTTGACACAAGGTTCCCAGGTTCCGTCTGCCAACTCTGCTATGTGCTGGATACAATTAAAAAGATTTTGAGTTATTCTGTACTTTATCGTTTTTTTTTTCTATTTATGTAAATTCAAAAATACTATAAATATAGTATAGTCTAATTGTTGTTCTATGAGAAAATAATAAAATAATTCATATGTACAATTCGAAAAGAAATTGACGTCCGCCACTCTACAGCAATGAGGAGTATAAGGATACTCGGGTGGAAAACGGAGGACAGTGTCTTGACACTAAATTTTCACCGCCTAACCAGCAGAATACATGATATAAAGTGAAGCTAAAAAAATGTAAAGAAAATTATCCTACAAAAAACTAACGCGTATGCGTTTTACAACTCCCTCCGTACGGCGTACGTGACGACACCAATGTAGTTAAACTATATTATAATACCCATATTATGTATATTTTAAAGTAACAAGTCAGTCGTCACCCGTCCTGGTGCATCGGAACGCAACGGTGGTGGGTTCGATTCCCACTCCGAGGAATGAATTAATTTTACATCCTCGCACGTAATACGACAAAAAGTAACCTTAAGTTCCCCCAATCAACACGTGTACGTAGTGAACGTAGTGTCCTTCACTACTTTTTCAGCTGCTTCCGCTAGTATATGCGGGATGCAGCGTGAAACAAGAAAAAAAAAACAAAGACTCCCTTAATGTAAATGAACACACAACCAACTTTGCAATCAAAACTATTACTAAATTGTTTCTCACATGTTTATACCAATATGATATAATTTTCAAATGTACTATACCGTCGTTAAGAGTTTAAACATACCGGGTACTATAAACACTGTGCTGCAGGTGCCAGTAATTAGATCGCAAAAACTGTCAAACCTCTTCTCCCTCCCCTCCCAGTAAAAGCTAACTTCGACCGTAAAACCTCTTTAATATTAGCCCTAAGTAGTTTAGTTGGAGCCAGAACTTGCTTACTACAGTTTTTTTCTGTGAAAATGTTTACGATAAGTTTTTTGTATATTTATATAACTACAGATGACTATTATAGAGCACAGCACAACACAGCACAGCAACCATTTTTTTATTTCTTCAACTATGCCTTTACTTTTTATAAGCTTATAGATAAAGAATATATATTTCCCATCCTTAGAATAAAAGAGGTCTAATTCAAAATGTTTGTCACTTTTACTACAGTAAAATATAGGAAGGAAATAAGAAAACTGAAAAAAGATGTTACTATGCATATAATCCCATATGATTTTGAGTTTTGGGCAGTGGATTCTACTCTTTAACTCTCCTAATTTTTTTTCAGCTCACTGTATTCCGAAGTGAAGTAGGATAGGCAGAAGGAGCCTAGTGTTAAGACACTCCGGCCCCCATTTTCCGCCGAATTCTGGCATTCCGTGTTCTGTGGCGGAACTCAATCTTAAAGTTATAAATGATTTTGCTTAAGGTTATATAGCTTAAAATTTTAAGAAAAGCGCGCAGAGGTAGAAGCGTGTGATTATTTACGCGATAGGTAGTGGGTTCTATTCCCACTCGAAGAAATGAAATATTTAATATTATTACATGCTTACGCCCTTTCGCCACGACTAACCTTATTATAAGTTATATTATTAATTATTTTATTTATTATATAATATTTATAAATTATTTTCTCGAAAGGAAATTGAAAATAATCTAACAAAGTAAAACACAGACACGCTAGCTGTACTGTAACATGAGTTTAAGAGATCGTTGAAAGAAAGACCAACGTCCGTCGCAATATAAACAGTCTATGTAGGTGATAGTAGGGTGGTTTATTTTTCCTCGTTAATTATACCGGCTAACAAGGTGTTGTTTCGCCTTATTTATTACTTTCTGACTGGAGTCTTTGGTAGCTAAAAGAGAAAAATTGTAAAATATTTTATTTTGTAAGCGTTGAAATGTAATTAGCGTTCGGCGGTTGTGAGTTCGAATACTTTATTTCGATTAATTTATGTTTTTAAATTTGATAGACTTGCCTATTATTATTTTTATCAAATAAAATAAAAAGGTTTTTTATTTTCTCCATTTTTTTTATTTTGAGTGTAATTGCATTTTGTAAGTGCATTTTTGAGTGTAATTGGGAAATTCCGTATGTTACAACAGAAGCATAACGGCGCCTTTTTTCTTACCTCTAACAAACAGCTTAGCTCGCCTCTTCGTCTGCTTTTACATTGCTAATTAATTTATACATAACTCAATAATGAGTCGGTCGTGGCGCAGCACTCTGATTGTAAAATCGACTAGGGTTCGATTCCCTCTCGGGGGTAATAATTGTTTTCATCCCATTCCTTCATTCATCACATGGTGGAAAACAAAGTATTTTAACCATAACGAATTATGCTTAAAAATATATACATAATTGAATATATAATAAGACAGTAAAAATATTTTGTCTGTACATTTAGTAATTTTGACTGAAATGGAGGACTGAAATGGAGGGACACTTAAAAAGAATAATAGAAAGCAAAAAGATTTTTTTTTGAATTTCTTGTCTGTCTGTCTGTCTGTCGATCGACATATTTTTGTCCGCATTTTTCTCTGAAAGTACTGAACCGATTTACTTGAAAATTTCACCAATTGCTTTGTTTTAACTCAACTTAACTACTAAAGTTTAGTTCATCAAAATCGGTTCATTAAAAAAAAAGTTATCGTCATTTGAAAGAAGTCGTAATTAATTCAACACAGAGATAAAGAACGATCTTGAAAGAAATATCAAGTAAATACAAAGATTTTTTGGTTGGTTCGTTCATATAATATATGTAACTAATTTAAAAACTGTACAGGAGTTAATATGCAATTATTACAGTTATTTTACAAAGAATATTATGAATCCTTCAAATCAATAATTTAACATTTAAGGCTGTTTCTGAATGAGTAAATTAAATTATTCACTGACATCAGCACATTTAACAGAGTATATTATAAAGGTAAAAAGAACATAAAGTTACAAAAATATATACGTGTAATACATAATTAGCTTTATGTATATTTTATAAATATCAAATATCAACAATGGTCGTATTTTTTTATTTAAAACAATCAAAAATTCTTTGACGATAATGTCGTAAAAAAATCATATTAGAAGTCATTATAGTTGTCAATCAATTGTGCTTATTAAATCAATAATCATGTATTTTAAGCGGGCGAAGCCGTGGGCGAGCCGCTAGTATTTTTAATATTATATGAATATAATAAAATATTCGTTGAAAATAAGAAAATCCTCATCCATATATAAACGTGACTGTGATATAGCCGTTACGCTTAATCGCAACAATAAGAACATTTTTATCACAATACCAACAATATCTCATAAACAACTAATATTGTTCGATTCATTTATATATAGAGGGGTAAACCTTCACGCGTCGTCTCCCCATATTATGATGTTTTTTTGTCATAAATTCATAAGTTTTACGACATTTTACGTCCCTCCCTACTGCTTCCTAGCCAGGTGGAGTTCTCAGATTTATTAAAGAACCCCCATTTTTATAGGATGAGGGCAATGATAACGATGAAATTCTTCCCATATAAGCTACGGCTATACGGTTTCTCTCCTCGTAAAAACACTTAAATGTTATTGTGAGTTTTTTATATTTGCTTAATAACTTGATTTTTATTTGGATTTTACTTATAATTGTCTATTGATTAATACAAAATAAGTTTATTGCCTTATTTGGGTAATTTGATGTATAGACTATTTACTTTATCAATACAAGTTATATTTAAACTATCACGAAGATCTATTTCGAATGATATATATATGCATAATATATACAAACATTTACTGTAAAATCCAAATGACGTTAAATGATTTATCATTAAAAATATTTTAAAAATATTTATTTTATTGGAGCAATTAGACAAAGCTCAAAGTTTTGGATTCGACCACCAGTCAGATAGCCCGGTATTATAGGCAGTAGGTTGTCTAATTTTTACTTTATCCCGGAAAACTGGCATATATTGGATATATACATAGCAGTGTCACCAGAAAGAAGATGCAAAGATATTATTTCACGCCACTATTTTTCTTAAAACATAAAGAAATAATTAAAAAAAAATATTCTTTAAAAAAACCTTTTTAAAAACAAGCTTTCTAAATATATTTATTTCATTTAAAACTTGTTAGTTACTAATAATTTGTAATCCACCTTTTGTTACGGTGGACATTTTGGACTAAAAACAGTATTGATTATATGTAATTTAATTGTCGTCAGAATTGAAG
Source organism: Heliconius hermathena (assembly GCA_013403705.1). Lineage (NCBI taxonomy): Eukaryota > Metazoa > Arthropoda > Insecta > Lepidoptera > Nymphalidae > Heliconius > Heliconius hermathena. The sequence continues at coordinate 80,499 of JAAIXJ010000368.1, read as the reverse complement.
TCGTAACCCAATTTTACGTTAATTGGACACTGGCACTAGGGGCGGATTAAATTGAGCTTGAATAATTTCACATACACTTATACACATATTAACACGACAGGTAAAATAAAAAAATGTGCTTAGCGTAGGCGTAGCGATAGTAATAAACATACTAAATTAAATAATTATCTAAATATCAATTATAACTAAGTAAACTGTAAGAACCCTTTTAAAACATATTTATACTAACACTGTTATTATATACTAGCGGCTCGCCCACGGCTTCGCCCGCTTAAAATACATGATTATTGATTTGATAAGCAGAATTGATTGACAACTATAATGACTTCTAATACGATTTTTATTCGACATTATCGTCAATGAGAATTTTTGATTGTTTTAAATAAAAAAATACGACCATTGTTGATATTTGATATTTATAAAATATACATAAAGCTAATTATGTATTACACGTATATATTTTTGTAACTTTATGTTCTTTTTACCTATATAATATACGTCTCATCATAATTCTAAAACTCTGTTAAATGTGCTGATGTCAGTGAATAATTTAATTTA
>JAAIXJ010000368.1:31786-79826 GCA_013403705.1 Heliconius hermathena | reverse complement strand
AATGGATCGGAAGGTATGGACCTCGGTGGTGGCCTGCCCGTTCCCCGGACCTCACGCCGCTTGATTTTTTTTTGTGGGGGCAAATAAAAAATGAAGTATATGCGTCAGAAGTCCATACAGAAGACGAGCTCCGGCAAAGAATTGAGCGTGCTTTTGAAAAAATTAAAGAATTAGCCGCGCGGGGGGATCTACTGAATAAAGTAAGACGTAATTTGTTACGCAGATGCCATTTATGTGTTTACAGGCAAGGGGGACACTTTGAGAATTTAATAACATAGTAAATAATAAGTGAACAGAAATATTATGATAAAAGTGTGTGTAAAGTGTATTCCTAAGTGTTGCGCTGATTTAACATCACTTCGCCGCCGTTAGCTACATACCTACGCTAGTTGCTGCGACTCGATTTCTTGAATGAAGCCTGTGCGACGTTGCCGCTTTGACAGGTTAGTGTGCGCGTATGTGTGCGTGTTTATAATATTCTTGACAAATGGAGTTTTATTTTAAAACGATTATTTTATTATTTATTTTGTTTGAAAAAAAAACTTTTTCATTTTTGGGAATTTATTTTTTTCTGAATTATATTAAGCTTTTATAGAGTAGTTAAAACTGTGGTTTCATTTAATGTGGTGCTGACACGTCCACCCTGTATATAGAGATAAAAAATTATGCATTCAATTCCAAAATCCATATGAATAAACTCACCGATAGATCAAAGATCGCCAAGTTGAGCAAGGTAGATTGGAAAACTTCTACAGTTACCAATTCCAAGTGGCGTAATTAACCCCTGAAAGTTAGTTCGTACTTCTTAATCTATCGGGATTCAGGTGCTTTATTGAATCACTAGCCTAATAGTATCCACGTTTCGTTTTTGTTTCTAATATATATATTTTGTTTTTTGCACTATAAATTTTAAAATAAAAACAATAATTTGAAAAAAATTCGTCGAGGCGATTCCTATTTATGGGAGTGAATTGTATAAAAAATTGAACGTAACGATATTTGAACCCGCACCTCTGGGAAACCGTACAAGCGCTCTGACCATACGTTCACATCAAGCTCAGTCGAAATTCTTGAACGCGTGTTACAATTTATTTGTCATTAGAATCTCTATAGGGGACACTTTTTACAAATTTTCTACTCCAAATTTATACGTTTTCTAAAATAGTATTTTTCTTTCCTAAATGTGAAATAACATTCTAAAAATGTTAAGGATTATTATCAGGCCAGTCGTGCTGTAGGGTCACCAACTCTGGTAACGAGTGGCAGAAATCAACGCCGCGCTTTGCCTCGTTACTAAAAACGAAGAAAATGAAAATATTAAATATTTCATTTCTTCGTATGGGAATCGAACCCACAAGCCGCTGCTTTTACAGTCACACGCATGAGCCCCTGCGCCACGAGAGCCTTAATTTTATTAAACAAAAAAAATCGTACCCTTTTGACTCAGCAAAGTTTCTATAAATTAGCAAGGGTCGCCGAATCACCTGTGGGATCGTCGCGACGAATAAAATTAACTGCCTCCCATTTACGTGTCTGTGTACTGTAATTACTGCTATAGAAATATTTACGTTTTTGCCGTAAATAATAAAGATTGTTATTTTGTTTTCAATTTAATATGTCTTTTTTATTAGACAAAAGGGCAGTTTAATGTTCATTCCCAAGAACTACATATACAATTGCGAAGCTGTTATTTTTTACAGCACGTTAGAAAAAGCAAAATTAGTAGTAAGTCACTCTGTTCCACACCTTCGCCTAATCAAAAAAACATTAGTGGAAAATTTCAACGTCAGAATTTATATAAACATATGTTTTTTAGTTTCATAATAAGGCAATCTTCTTCTCTTTCATTAATATTGATACTTATATCGCCTTATATAAAAAAATCAAAATTGCATAAAAGCAATTATCCTCAAATTAATTATATCCAAAAATATAAGATATATTATCTGTAAATTGGTCAAAAATATAAACATAGCCGTGACGTCAGCCGTCACGGTACAAGGTAGACTGTTTACAACAACAGCGTGACTGGCTTAACGCGCCCTCCGCCGTTACGGGTGTACAGCCTATTGTGTGGAAGGTATGTATTAAACAATAAAAGATGTAAATTAATTTATTAAAAATCAAATAAATGAGCTTCACGCTGTATCCCGCACACAGCAGGGTAGGCAGGGGGAACCTAGTATTAAGACACACCGTTCCCCACTTTCTGCCGAATTCTGGAGGCATTGCGTGTTGAGTCAGAACTCAATGCCGCGCTTAGCCTCGATACCAGAGCGAAGAAATGGAAATGTAAATTTCAGTAAATATTTCATCCCTTCGAGTGGTGATCGAATCCACAACCAGTCGGTTTTACAGTCACGTTTTGTGGCCTCAAATTACAATTTCTATATTAATCTAATATTTATCTGTGAATTTGCCAATATGAGTATTTTTTCAAAATTATTTATTTTCAGTGTACTTAGTTATTCTTTTCTTGGCTAACGCCGACTTCAAAAACAACGAATTTAAAATATGATATCAGTAGCAATAACTTCACTTATTATTTTTCAATTTTCTTTACTTTGAAGTAGTTAAAATAGATTTTCAAAATCTTTTTTCTTTATATTATTTTTTTAACTATTATATTATAATATATTCTTTATTTTTTACTTTTTATTTAAAATTATTGTTTGTTGATTTTGGAAAAATCACCTTAACAATAGATATTATATTTATCCACCTGTTCTTGTCCACTGCTGAATGTAGGGCTCTGAATACTGAAATATGTATTACTTTGTTGATACATAAAAGTTACGATAGCTCTTACAATTACTTGCAATTTTAAAAAAAATCCTCTTTAACCCAATCATTATCTTTGTATGGCTATATATATTTTATTTTTGTTGGTTTTTGCACAAGCATAAGCGTGTTACTGTAGACGCGACAGGTTATTGGTTCGATTTAATTATTTATATATGAAACACATAGTACCGGTAATGGTAAAGTACCATTTTTCAAATAAAAAATATTTTACTTGTAAATCAAATGTATAATCCAATTGTAAACGTGCAATAAAGTGTTATTATTATTATTGTTGTTATTATTATTATTTTTTAAAGTCGGCCCAAAAATCGAACCTTCTTTTCAACAAAAGAAGTCGGTTAAAAAACCAAAGCCTTTAGCAAACAATTCGTTGGTTCCGTTTTACGCAGCACCCTCCAACATAAAATGAGTAGCAAGTGAGCAAGGTAATGGGCCGGCGCCGACTAACTGTTACAGTCGGCTTTTAAAATAAACACATACTTAAATTCTATGGATAAGTATTTTTAATGTTAATGTGTATTGCAAAGAACCTTTTGTGTAAATCTTATAGAGTTTTATTACTGTGAATTATTAATAATAAATATTTTTCATGAACGCGTTGAGACACTGCGCTCCCATTAAGACACTTCCGTTCCTTACCTTTTAACGAATTATGGAGGCATTGCGTGTTGACTGGTCAAACTTAAACCCGCGCTTTGTCTCATTACCAGTGCGCGAAAATGAAAATGTTTCATTTCCTCGAGTGGGAATCGAATCCACAACCAGTCACGTTTACAATCACACACTTGTGCCTCCACGTCACGACTGGCCCCTATATAATAAAACTTCTTAACTATTAAGTTCTTAATTAATAACATTCTTCAGGACTAGGTACTGTTTTATATTTAATTTTGATTCAATTATAAATAAAAACAGCTTCACGCTGTATTCCGCACAAAGTAGGGTAGGCAGAGGGAACCTAGTGTTAAGACACTCCAGTCCCCACTTTCTGCCGATTTCTGGAGGCTTTGCGTGTTGAGTGGCAGAACTGAACGCCGCGCTTAGCCTCGAGACCAGAGCGAAGAAATGGAAATATAAATTTAAGTAAATATTTCATCTCCTCGAGTGGGGATCGAACCCACAACCAATCGGTTTTACAGTCACACTTCGTGCCGCTGCGCCACGACTGGCCTCATGATTCAATCATAGAGAGATATTATAATGTAATCAAGTCATAGTCAGCTTTTTGCGATACCTATCAGTCGCCAACGAGACGCCCTAAATATTAATATGTTTTGTGCATTTTACAGAATTATATTTTGAAATTTATGACACTAAAATACGAAAAGCTTAAAAATCTTGCGCTATCTGCTGGCGGGTGGCCAAACTACCTGCGCAGTAAATAACGCAATCTGAGCTTGCTTCGGTTATTAAAACTGTCAACTCTGGATATTCTATATCTACTTGACTAGACCAGCCACATAGTTAACGTGCCAGGCCAGTCGTGGCGCAGGGGCACAAAGTGTGACTGTAAAATCGACTGGTTGTGGGTTCGATCCACACTCGAGGAAATTAAATATTTATTAACATTTATATTTTCATTTCTTCGCTCTACCTATCTTCGAACCCACAACCTATCAAGTTTACAGTTACACTTTTGTGCCCCTACGCCATGACTGGCCTCAGAATTTCTGCATCTATCAATTTTCTAATTACTAGATAAATTATGGATATTGGGTATTTAAATCGATTAGGGAGGGAGAGAGCACTAGGAAACAGTAAAAAACCGAACGTCAACACTCATAAACAAAATTGCTAGCGACAACTAGTTGTTACACGGTAAAGACGATATTTTAAAAGATAATATAATTTAATAATAGTATATTTAAAATATTATTTCGTTGTAAATTATTAATTTGATAACAAACAAAAAATACCTTTTTTTTGTCAGATTGTCAGATAATTTGCGAGTCTAATAAAACAGCGTGGAGCCCGCGGGCCGGCGTGGGCGATAACTGCGTAATATGTGGTAATGGTTCTGTACTTTAGATATTGTTATAAATTTGTACCTTATAAATAATTTTTTATATTAACGAATACCTATATTGGAGTCATCTGCGTCATAGAAAGTTGTGGTTCAAATCTACTACTAATAGATGTTTTTTAGGTTCACACTGTATCCCGCATATACTATGGTAGGCTGAGGGAACCTAGTGTTAAGACATTCCAAGAGATTTCTGAAAGCTTGGATTTGTTGAAGTAAAGTTGTACGAAAACATTGTCCTTTAAAGAATCAATGAATCAAGATAACCCAACTTCACGTTGTATCCCGCACGCAGCAGGGTAGGCAGAGGGAACCTAGTGTTAAGATACTCCGTTCCCCACTTTCCGGAGAGTTATGGAGGCATTGCGTGTTGAGTGGCAGAACTCAACGCCGCGCTTTTGCCTCGAGACCAGAGCGAAGAAATGGCTAAATAAATTTAAATAAATATTTCATCTCCTCGACTGGGGATCGAACCCACAACTAGTCGGTTTGTGTCACACTTTGTGCCCCTGCGCCACGACTGGCCCGATAAATAATAAAATTAACAATAACCCGATAAATTTAAATAAAATATATTAAAATGGTGTCAATCTTCGGAGGTTATCATGTTATTTATAGATTCTTTAAAGGAACGTTATATATATTTATAATATATAGACTAGTCGTGGCGCAAGGGATAAGGCGCGGATTCAAGTCCCGCTACGTTAAAATTTTTATACGCTACGTTTTCTAAATAAGTATTAAAATAGTCTTTATAAGTACACTACAGATATACATATAAAAACACGAATACTTTCGTGATATCGCGGACGAAGCCGCTATCGGTATGCTGGTATGTATTAAATTGGTTAAATTAAGAGTCTGATATTTTCTTAATTTTCTAACTTAACCTAACGTAACCGATTGATAGGCTAATGCGACGTTGGCTTCCGCCATCAAAATTCAAAATTATAATTGTCCTAGATAGGAAAATGGAAAATTGAATACTTTTTCTAATGTGCCTATGAAAGATAGGCGTAAAGGTAACAAATAACAGTTTTTCCTTACGATTTTTTTACTTTATTTCATATGTAATGGCACTCATTCAACGGAAACGCCGCCATTTCCGTCCACCTGTCGCTGCCCAGTATCCGGTTCGATCCTTGACCTCTACAAGTGGTACAAGTGGATAAAAATTGACGCTTTGTCACTTGAAAGTCTTTTTGTTTTGAGTACTGAAAAAATATTTATCATTTTTACAATGTGAAAATAAATGTTCATAAGAGGCTGTTGTGGCGCAGTGGGTCACCATCAGAACTGTTGGTTGCGAGTGAGATTCCCCTTAGTAGCAACAAACAGAATAAGCAACTATATTTTCTCAATTTACTAGGAGATTTGTAATGTATATCAGAACTTGTTTTATAATAAATTAATTAACTATCGGCTGTCCAACAACAAAATCTTTTTCAAATCGAATCAGCAGTTCCTGAGATTAGCGTGTTGACCCATACAAACTCTTCAGTTTTGTAACATTAGTATAGAAATCAAGATATAATAAATTATTGGACCTTTCCCAAGAAAGCTTTTCTAATTTATCCAACTTAAACTAAAATTAAATACAAACACCAGAAAAACCTTAGTCATCCAGTATAAGCTTCCAAGACACATACTCCTTTTCACACCTGAGCAGATAGCGCGGGTGTGGTGCCAAATCACGACGACTTCCTATCGCCTTCCGCTGCAGACGACTTTAAGGATATATGAGTATTTTAATGTGCTCGCCACGCAACGCAAGATACTCTTGAGAATGTTACTGAAAAACATATTTGTTTTGTTACTTGGCTGGAACATTAGTTCTTGGATACAAAGATTGATAAACAAATTTGACATTACATTATTTTCACTTTATTAATTCACGTTGTATATTGTTAAGACACTCCGTTCTCCACTTTCCGCCGAATTTTTCGAGGCATTGAGTTGGATGACGGAACTCAACGCCGGACCTTTGCCTTGATGCCAGAGCGAATATTAACAAATAATAATTTGTTTCCTCGAGTGGGGATTGAACACACAACCGTCGCATTACAGTCGCACCCCTGTGCCCCGGCGTTACGATTGCCTCAACAAAGATTCGAGTTTTTTTATCAACAAAAGGTACTTTATTTTATTAATAAACATACTACATTCAGTTAAAATCAGCTTCACGCTGTATCCCGCACACAGCAGGGTAGGCAGAGGGAACCTAGTGTTAAGACACTCCGTTCCCCACTTTCTGCCGAATTCTGGAGGCATTGCGTGTTGAGTGGCAGAACTCAACGCCGCGCTTAACCTCGACACCAGAGCGAAGAAATGGAAATATAAATTTANATGGCTACGGCCTACATATAATAATCTCAACTCCATTGCAAGTATGTATATTAGACTTCGGTCTTTGCATCAGAATAATTATAATATGAAATATATAAATGGGTATATTAATGTAATGCCCTCTAAAGAAACAAACTGAAGTGGATTCACATAATCGGCCGCCTAGCGGTAGGGAGTTCGATCTGATATGTGAAGCAGAGAGTTATATGTTATATAATTATGGCTACGGCCTACATATAATAATCTCAACTCCATTGCAAGTATGTATATTAGACTTCGGTCTTTGAGTCAGTTATTTAATAATTGATCTTTCACAAAGGCATTATAAGAATCACAAATATTAACTATTCCGATCCGTCCCGGAGGGTTCAGAGCCGAACGGCCGGAATCCACGGTAAGTGGCGGGTGCGGGGCCACTCACTATCCCCCCTTAGTTATAACTATCAGTAATGACTGGGTATAACAGAGAGGAGGATAGGACGTCTACGATATTCTTTAGAAATATCACGAGAGATTGAAACGGACAGACAATGACATTTTATTTATCATAATATCTTTTATTTGTATTTATATTAAACTTATTGTACATTTAATATTTATATTGTTACCTCTGAATCTCTAAAAGATCTTGGATTACTTACGATCACTACGAAAGAGTTCTAACTATATTAGACGTATCACGAGCCATAATAAAATATTAAAATTATTATTTAAATATTTTATTGAGTGTAGGGTGGGATGTCAGTTACAGTGTGTCCCTGTGTCCCGAAACATGCCACCGGGACGTACAAATGTCCCGTTTTTTCGGAAGGACACATAAATTTTATAAGTCATAACAAGTTTCTCAGTGATATTCACAGTAAGCTAGATTCAAAACAAGGACGTATTAAATTAATAAATAAAAGTGTCAAATTTAAAATAACGAAAGTCATCTTGAAACAGGGTAAGCACACCTCTAAAAAAAAGAAAACTCTACAATATCCCGTTTTGAATCGACTAAAAAATGGTCACATTATATAATATATATAACAGGATAGATTAAGGGTATCTAGTACATTAAATATTGCGTGTTAAGTAGCAGAACTCAACGCTGTGTTCAGAAAATATACTATTTCAATTAGCCTGTTAACTAAGAAACTGAGACATTCTTGCCACAGTGTAATAGAGTCTTAGTGTATGGGTTCAATCCCTAGTCGGTGGAATAAGTATATTTAAATTATTTTCAGTTTGCCTGCAGTGGTAGATAAAACGCTACGTTAAGTTCCAACTCGTCACGTTAAATCTCAAAAATTGGATGAAAAGTGGGGAATGGAGTTTCTTAATATTGCATCCCTTCTGCTCACCCTGATATGCGAAAAAAACCAATAAAAAATTAATAAAATATAAAAGAAACCTAAAAATTATCTCAAAAGCAAAATTCTGCAATACGCAAACATAAATACCCACATACATTATACAATACATAATAACAGTTAGTTTTTCAACGTGATCGTGAACGTAACGACGACGTAACGCTGGAAACAGCCAATAGGTATACAATATCAGCATAATTTTACTGTAAAACACGCGTGGCTGGAGCGAAGCCAACCGCCTACCTGTTTTATATTGCTCATTTTCTTTATTTTTTTCGTGTATACTATTTAAAAATATATATTTATATATTGAAAACTACTAAAAAACATGCTTTTCTGCACTAAGTTCTACAAGTGCTACAGAATGGATTTGGAGATATTAGTGATACGAGCCTAAGCTCAAGTGGTTTACTAGTTACAGTTTGAATGTTTTACTATTTAGGCCCTGGCTCCATCATCACACCAGCTCGTTCATATCATATTATTGTAAGCTACCTAACATACAGCTTCACGCTGTATCTATCGCTATATGTATATATCACGCTGTATGTATCGCTGTTAGGCAGAGAGAACCTACTGATAGGACACTCCGTTCCTCACTTTCTGCCGAATTCTGGAGGCACTGCGTGTTGAGTGGCAGAACTCAACGCCGCGCTTAACCTCGACACCAGAGCGAAGACATGGAAATATAAATTTAAGTAAATATTTCATCTCCTCGAGTGGGGATCGAACCCACAAACAGTCGGTTTTACAGTCACACTTCGTGCCGTGGCGCAACGACTGGCTTCAATGTTTATTACAAGTGTGTTAAATTTAGGTTTATATTTTTTTATGACTATGTACGAGTATTTATAAAAGCGTCTTACTTATTTTTTTTTTATTTTATAGGTCTTCTACATAGAGTAGTTTGGACAGGAAGATATAGGATTAAGACAAGTAGAAAACAAACCCCACCTATCGCTCATCCCGATTTTGAGACAAATGTAGAATAACGATATTCAACGCTGCACTTTTTCTTATTAATGCGGAAAAAAGAAAAACAATATATTTAAAATCGTTACGGTATTTGGCATGGAATTCGAATCGATAAATTTGTAAATTGCCACCCTACACTGTAACCGCTAAACCATCTAGACCTACTCTTTATGAACTCATATCCAAGTAATAATTTTTCAATTTTTATTCATCGCAGTAGGTACTTAACTCTATCTTTATTACCAGTACATAAAATTAAAATAATGAGGTCGTCGTGGCACAATGGCACAAACCTGTGACTGTAAGCGCGACGGTCGTATATTTGATTTCCACTTAAGGAAATGAATATTTAAAATGTATTTATTTAAAGCGCGGCGTTGAGTTCTACCACTCAACACGCAATGCTTCCAGAATTCAACAGAAAATGGGGAACGGAGTGTCTTATCACTAGGTTCCTTCTGCCTACCCTGCTGTGTGAGGAATACAGCGTGAAGCATTTTTTTTTCTTTTTTTATATTTAGTTATTTATTTACATACTTACTTGCTTACTTACACTTAATGCCTCAAGAAATTGAAGGAAAATGGGAAACGGAAGTGTCTAAATGGAGAACAGAAAATCTTAACACTAGGTGCCCAGGTTTCCTCTGCCTACATGCGCTATATGACGCTGAAAAAAAACAAAAAAAAATTATCCCTGTTTCTACATTGACGTTATATGACAAAATTTATTATTAAGTGTATTTATTTAAGTAATAGGAACCGACAAACATTTTTATTTCCGTTAGTCTGTTTTTTTCAGCATTTATAAATAAAATCAAATCAATCATTGTAAGTCTGGTACTATAATCTATTAATTATTTATATTCAAAAAAAGTGTCCCTCTTATGCTAAACGCTTGCTTGTATTTAACGACATAGTCATATTAAAACATTTTTTATCGTAAGAAAACCCTTTTACAGGTACATCACATGAGAGAAGATTCGAGCATGTTTCGTGGATGTGGGACTTATGGAGTGACAGAGATGGGCCATCCATAATACCCATTAAGACCTCACGATGCTCCTTCTCGACCATACATAGCAAGGCAGGAGCCCAGAACTAAGATATTATTTTCGCGGTAAAAAAAACAGACTATTAACTGACGTGGAAACGTGACTTGTTTACTTTAGCTACTTTCATTGTATTATGTCTACGCCATTCTATTTATTATTAAATCAATTTTTGTGCAGAAGCGAGCTATTTGCTTAATTTATGACTTAGGCCCTAAAGAATCGTTGAAGCAAAAATTGAAAGAAATTAATATATTACAGTTGCATTGTATAGAGATGATTCCAGTCCCCACGCGGGGATCGACCCTACGACCGTCAGGTTACAGTCACAGCCTGTACCTCTGCACAACGACGGCTCCTAGATACTTATTCACAATGGTGAATATACATATTTAAATAAACATATTTTTTATCCTACTGCTACACTACTCACATGATATCGATGTGTCCTTGATCTTTCTTTAAGATGAAAACAATTCAATAAATCCATTAGAAACAGTAATGTTTTTAGTTGAACAGTTATTATTACAATTATAGGCACGATTCTAAATTGAAACGTTAAAACGTAATATAATATAAATTCTATTGAAGTAATAACTTAGTGAGATAAAAATAATATAACAATTTAAACGATTCTCAAAGTCACGAGATGTGTGGTATGTACGTGTTAGTGTTAAGTGGCGGAATTCAACGCCGCGCTCTATCTATCTACCACATCATCAGTCTCATTTTGTGTACCAGAGCGGGAACCAAAAATAATTTAAATAAAACCTTTACACCCCTATTCCGCAATCTGCAAAGATCGTCAGAAATAATCCCACTGCGCCACGCCGGCCTCAAATCTAGTTTCTAATAAAAGCAACTTATTATTTTTTTCATACAAAGAAGGAGTGTCTTACCACTAAATAGTGGTAAGTAAAAAAAATTAACAAAATATAGTATAAATAATTAATAAATAAAAAATGGAGATCAGACCCACAACTATCGAGATTAAATTCTGTCACTGTCCCACTGCGCCACCACCACGACCTGAAATCTAATTTCTAACATAATAAAAATAGTAAAAATAAAAAAAAAACTAGCCAAGTGAATTTAGGCAGGTAGAACAAAGCAGAGGCCAGTGCAGTAACTCAGTGCGTGTGCGCGACACGACAGCGTCGCCCGGTGATTTACTGACGGTCAAAGATTAACTAACACTGCATTTTCAATTTAAAATAAGATTTTAGCTTCTATTTTTTTGTAATAAATAATTGTTATTTTGGATTTCTAAATTATTTTATCGTACAGTTATTTTTAAACATTTGAACATTTCAATTAAATGAGAGGGTAAGCTTTGATTAGACACTCCGTTCTGTAACTTCCTCCCAATTTCGGGACATTACTTGTGAATCTCGAAGTGTGGATGGTGACTCCTAACGTCTATTTAAGATATGATTCTTATGTTACGTTGAAGTGGCCAAAGTACAGAGAAAAATCTCACTGATTTATAGTCTAACACAGATGTGATAAAACAGGTTTTGTAAGGTTCTATCAACCTTGTATTATTTCTAAATCATTCAATCATTTAAATTAGTAAAATGTTTCTATCATTTAAATTAATAAAAAGAAAAAACTACGTAACAAATCAAGGATTCCAATAATTGGAACCAAATGCAAAATAAATCAACTAGTGACGCCTTTGAAGTGCCTTCTAGAAATTAACAATAGTAAATGGGGAACGTAGTATCTTAACACTAGGTTGACTCTGCCTAGTCCCGCTGTGTGCAGGATACAGCGTGGTTTAATTTAATTTTTAACAAAAATTGCATTGTTTTATTCGTCTATAGAAATATAAAATGATAATCTATGGAAACGCACTGTACAAATCAACGAGGCGCGTATGTCACAGCGATATTACGTTTCTAGATTTGTTGTATTTTTGTTCGAACAATACAATCTCTCATCATATATTTAGAGAGGCCAAATATTGATAAGATAGTATATAACATTGATATAGATATTATTGCAGTTCTGCATTATTAATCTTAACACTAGGTTCCCTCTGCCTCACAGCAGGGACTGTGTGCGGGATACAGCGTGAAGCTGCATTATTTAATTATAGATTCGATTCACAAATGACAAAAATTGACTGGCATAACATGTAGGTGGTACCTAAAAAAAAATATAGATGTTGAACATATGTAAAACCACTTCCTTTTTTTAAGGAATCCTATTGAAAAGCAACAACATATAGAATTCCCACTCTGGCGAATGAAAAATTTAAAATTCGAAAGTGGGGAAAGGAAGTTTTTTTGTAAAATACTACATATTTCCTCTATGTGCGGGATCTTCACTCACTTTCCACTTAATTTACGGCCTCATCCTCAGCATCAATAATATTTGTTTTATTATTTAAAAAAATAATAAAAAAAATAATAATAATAAAAAATAAAAAAAAGAAAACTTTTTTTTAGCTTTACACTGTATTTCGCATATATAGTAAAATAGGCAAAGATAAATAGGGAACATAGTGTTAAGCCACTCCGTTCTCATTAAGAGACTTTTCTCATTTTTCATCGAATTCTTGCGGAAGTCAGCCTCGTGCTTTGCTTCGAGAATCGAACTTACAACCCTCACGTTAACTCATAGATAAAGCCCTACCTTTCATTATTTCCTGTCTCAGCCTAGTAAATTCAATGAAGAGGTTCAACCATAAGGTCTAACGAGGTTACCAGAACTATATATATATAGCACGTCTAGACTGGGTAATCCCACATACCTGCGTACAATGGACGCTCTTCGATAAAAGAGCATTTTTCTTACCAACAATGAGGGAAGCGTTTAAACTATTTTCATAGTGGACAGGTGGAAATTCTTTTGTGAATGAACACGGTAATATAATACGAACGAGAATAAAAGATCTATACTTCGACTTTCAACCCTTTAAAAATTGCAAGTTTAATAGGAGACAGAGTGCCCCTAACACTAGGTTCCCTCTGCCTACCATGCTGTATGCGAGATGCAGCGTGACACTGATGTAATAGTTTAATAAAAAATATATTAGGAAATTGAGTATTTTGCAATATTTGATACTTATTATTATGCAGGGTAGGCTGGATGGAATGGAACCTAGTATTAAGACACTCCGTTCACCACTTTCCGTTAAATTTCGATTTGAGTGATGGGAAAAAACATAATTTTCTCATATCAACCGTTATAAAATACTCTAATTTGAATCAAATCGTTAAAATTAAATAATTTTTGAGTTCTGCATCCAAGTACCCTCCAAAACAAACTAAGAGGCTTCCTCAAGATAATTAAGCCACAAGATAAAGAGAGCTCAGTTGTAACGAGATTAGTTAAATCCTAGCTCGTCCACCCTTATCCAGGTGCTCCTTAAGCGGGCTTTAGTGTCCCTCTTAACTTGAATGCACCTAAGTAGATATAAGAATTTTATGACAACTTTATAGGTATAAATAATGTACTATTGATATAAGTTTGTTGTTTTTTTAAATATATATTTAAATATTCATTAAAAGAAATAAATCAAGATATTAAGACCGTCGTAGCTCAGCGTGTGACTAACCGTCACGGCTGTGGGTTCAATTTCCACTCGGGAGAATGAGTTATTTTCACTTCGCTCCTCCGTACTTCGCTTTAGTAACAAGACAAAGCACGGCGTTGTATTATGTAGTGAGTGGGAAACAGAGTATTTTTCGCTCTGCCTAGCCCAACTAAACGAACGCTGTTGGCTCAATACGTTCCAAAAAGAAATTATATAATTGTTTCTTCATAAATAATAACTGAGGTCAGTCGTTCGGCACAAGTGTGTAAGCTCAACTGGTTGTGGGTTTAATAGAGAAAATGAAAAAATAATTTAATTTATTTTTCCATTTCTTTGCTCTGGTGTCGAAGCAAAGCGCGGCGTTAATTTCCGCCACTCAACACGCAATGGGGGAGCGCAAGTGGAGAACGGAGTATCTTAACACTATGTTCCCTCTGCCTACCCTGCTGTATGCGGGATACAGCGTGAAGCTGGTTAATAACAACATTAACCATATCAATACTTGCACTCGCATTAAACCCAAGATAAGACGGCAGTAACAAACGTTAACTAATCTCGTTAGCGTCGCGTCGTATCGTAGCGTCGACAGGTAGGAGTTAAATCAAACTAAAGTGTTGCTAATGGAATGTTTCTATCGATTTAAGGAGCTTTTACATATAAATAGCTATTAGGTACTAAGTACAGAGGCCATCGTGTATTGAGACAGGGTTTGACTGTGTGTGTGAGTTTGATTCCCGCTCGGGGTAATAATTATATTTAACTTATTCTAATTTCCCCTCTTTAGTAAGGAATGCGCAATGTGTCGAAAACTAGACGGAAAGTGGGGAACGGAGTGTCTAAGCATTTCGTTTCTTCTGCCTACCTTCCTATACGAGAAAAATCTAAGTAAAAATCACAGTGGCGCTGTTAAAATCTATATAATCAGATACAATGGTTGTGGGTTCAAATTTAATTGATGAAAAATTTACATATATGTATTTTAAAGCTGTTAAAAAACGTACGTACTTACGATTGAGCATATTACAAGTTCCTTTAACATTAAACATTTTAATATGCCTCTTAGAAGCCATACCATATCTCTAAACTATTAAGCTATATTTTCCAATTCTCCACATTTTTTTCAGCTCACGCTTTGTCCTATATAGCAAAGTAGGCAGAATTATGTTATTCACACACAATGTAATAATTATTTTTAAACATTTTTAAAGTGTTATTCCACACTTAGGAAAAAAAAATCTTTATTCATTCATTCTTTCCTAAGTGTGGAATAACACTTTAAAAATGTTTAAAAATATTTAAAAAATAGTATTCTCTCTTGCCAAACGATAATTTTTTGTAATTATCTTTGGGTAGCGGAAATTTGTAAAAATCTCCATCTCTCTCTCATCTCCCCCTACAGAGATGCTAACAACATAAATAAGTTGTAACAAGCGTATAAAAATTTCGACGTAGCTCGATGAGAACGTATGGCTTAGTGGTCAGAGCGCCTGGTCGGTTTCCAGGAGGCGCGAGTTCGAGTTCCATTACGTTCAAATTTTTATATGTTTTCTAAATAGGTAATAATTATTTAAAAAAATCGATTTATTTAACTTAACTTCACGCTTTATTCCTACCGGGGTAGCCAGAGAGAAAGGAGTGCCAAACACTACGGTTACGCTATGCTACATATTTAAAATGTATTTAATATAGCACTTCAAAATAAAGTACAAAACTACCACCACCACTTTCCACCACTCCACAGGACCTTTTAAACGTATCCAGTCAACGCCCAACATAAATTACCACAAAAATCTATATAGCCCATATTATCTCTGTCATATTTTATTACATAAACACAAATCATCCCGTCGATCCATCACACGTGTTTGAATGACTGATCCCCAGGTCGCTATCCGTCAGGATTACCGCCATTATGCACAGTGTTCATTGAGACCACCTTCAGGAAGTGTATGGTCTCTAAGAAGCTTTGAATTTTATCAATAATCTCTTATTATTTATAGAATAGAGGATTTTCTTTATATAATAAAGTAAGAGTTTGACCCGAAATTCTAGGCTAAAAATTATAGATCGTTAAACATAATATTATAGATAAACTTAAGAATATTTGCGGCGACACTTGCGGCGTTGAGTTCCGCTACTAAACACGCAACGACTCCAAAATTCGGCGAAAAAATGCGGAAATGTCTTAACACTGGGTTCCCTCCGCATACCTTGCAGTGTGCGGGATACAGCGTGAAGCTCAAAAACAAAGAAATACATTATTGAATACCACAATTCAAATTCACACATCCTTGTCCCGTAACATCTCATTTAAACTTACCATCCTGTATACACACGTTTTCAACAAAACAGAACAAAAGTTCCCAAAATACTAAAATTCAAAACGGAAATACGAACAAATACGCGTTATTCAGAATAAGTCATATAAATAATGCTCCGTTGCAATAATGTCGGACGTTTGCGCAAAATATTAGCATGTAAAGTAGCAATCCACTTATGTGACTTTTACCTGCACTCCTCGTCTGTTACACTACCCCTGGCGAAAGCGAAGGGTGTGGAGTCGAGTTGCGCTTCATTTTATATATATAATTTTTTAAGCTTAGCAGGATACGCAAAGAGAATCTAGTGTTAGGACACTCGCATCCTGAGTCTCGTCCGGGCCGCAAGTTTTTGATTGTGTATTTAATATTTATTACAAACATAATCCAAAATATTATTTACTCATCAAGACCATTACAAATCCTTTTCAATCGTTAAGTTACATACAATTTTATAAATTCAGTTTTACTAACAATATATGTAATATTACTAACTACTACTAACAATATATGTAATATTATCAAAAAAGCTTTCTTGATAATATTACATAGAAATAAAATACATTGAATATTGATTTTCTGAACACACATTTAAATATTTAATTTTATCACTAGCTTTTCTCCCAGCTTATGATGTAAAATTAAAATTAATGATATCACTAATTGTTGCATATATCATTATTTAATAGAATCATGATTGTATTTATTTTTATTATTATAGTTTTACGTTTAAATCTTCTCTATCAAATAAATAAATGAATCTATTTTAATTCACAAAAGAACACATGATATGTATTAAAATAATAAAAAATACCTAATTAATAAAGAAATTTAAAACAACGACTACTCCACACATCCCATCACACACAATTTGTCGAGGACTTACCTCTTCATAAAGAGGGCTGGAATTTTTCTTTATGTTCCGGATCGAGGAGCTCCTGAGAGGTTTACGCGATCACAAGATGGCTGCGATCTTTTACGACATTATCAAACTTCCATTCTTGTATTAAGTTATTGATAAAGCTTTGCACAACCAGAAGATACGATAGGTATTTGAATATAAATTTATATTTTCCAGATGAAATTGGATTGGACGTTGAGTTATTATATCTTTATACTGTTCTCTTGGTTGTGTTTGAGAATTTTTCATATATTTTAGAGTTTATACCGGTAAATGGTGATTTTATAAATTCGAAGTAGAATATGACGTTTCCTGTTGTGATAATACATTCCATTACTGATATAAAGGTATGTATTATTAGGTAACAAAAAAATAATATTAAATAATTATTGCCTTATTGGTTTCGTATAGATAACGAAAAAAATATGCACTGTGAACTTGTAATAATATTTATCAAACATAATATTAACTATCTACATTAACTTATAATTACAACACAGTGCTTTGATTTGATTTTAGATAGATTATTTCTAATTATTCTTATTGAGCTCGAACTCTAAAGGCGAGTGTTAATGTAAAGGCAGTCGTGGCGCAGGGGCACAAGTGTATGAAATAATTACATTAAATTTATATTTTTAGTACTTCGCTCTGACGTCGAGGCAAAGCATGGCTTTGAGTTCCGCCACTCAACACACATTGCCTCCAAAATTCGGTGGAAAATGGTTAACAGAGTGTCTTAGGACTAGGTTCCCTCTGCCTACCCTACTGTTCGCGGGATACAGCTTAAAGTATAAAAGATCACTGAATCCTGTACTTGGTCGCAAGTCCCAGGTGCTGTTCCGCGTTCATGATTATAAGTATTTGTATTTGCTGCATATTGACGAATTTATGTTAACAAAGTCCTTTGCAAGAATAAAGATAAGAACATCTGTAATATAAAATTCTAGTGTGAACCCTGAACCCCATATTACACTATGATAGTTTACTATCGAAATTGAAACAAAATTACTACTTTAAATTAATTATTCCCACAAACTATGTGAAAATTAAATAGACTATTTTTTGTTCACTTCACGCAGTATCCTGCACATAGCAGGATAGGCACAGGGAACCTGGAAACCTATTAAGTCACTTTCTGCCGGATACTGGAGGCATTACATGTCGAGTGGCGGAACTCAAAACCGCTCCTGGCCTCGTTTTCTTTTAGATTTTTTTTAATTTAAAATAACAAAATGCATTTATGTAAGTTTTTTCTAAAGTGATACATTTCTAATCTAGAAGCGGCATTCCTAGCGTCTCTGCGATAGGAAGGTTGAAGATATAAATTATCATTAGTGTACACAGGCAAGGCGGATGCACCGGACGCGGATCAGCTGCTAGATAGATATGGTATTTTTTATTATTAAAATTTTACATTAAAAAAAAAAAAAAAAATCTTAAAAAAAAAGGCAAACAAAGCAAAAATCATATGCTCTATTTTTATTTTATTTTAACATGTTTTATGTGTTATTGCCTACTTAGCAACTAATATTTAAAAAATAGTATTCTCTCTTGCGAAACGATAATTCTAAGTAATAAGTATAAAATCTCCGTAAAAAGATGCTAACAACGTAAATAATTTGTGAGAACGTATGGCTTAGTGACTAAGCCTTAGTTGGTCAGAGCGCTTGGATGGTTTCTAAGGAGGTACGGGTTCAAATCCCACTACGTCCAAATTTTTATACGTATTCGTAATAAGTATTATTAATGTTGATTCAATTGTCTTGCTTTTAAAGACAATATATCGTTGAGTACCTCCACTCAACACGCAATGTCCCGAATGCCAACGAAAAGCGGAGAACAGAGTATCTTGACACTAACTATTCTTTGAATATTTTTCTGTACAAGAAAAAGCCCAAAAGCAGCTTTTACAACTATAAAAAAAAATGTCATCAAAAAAAGTTAAGGATTTTTACATAAAATATATCACATCCACGCATCCCCCTGCACGGCGCTCGCACAGACTGCACTTACGGTGAAACAGTACAAATTGAAAACTCAACCGACGGTAAACGACGCACGACGTTGATTTGTCGACTCCATACTCTAACTATATGTATTGTATTTGTATTGTACGAAATTTATTGCGAAAGAATTAGGTTATAGTTGGAAATAACAAAGTTAAACGGAAAATATATTTATCAAATAAAATTTCGTGACATTTTTGATTTTGGATAAATTGTTAGAGATAAATATGTTCTATTGGGGCTTAATGGTTTGATAGGTAGGTAGTCTATGTTATATTACTCTTAAAAAAAATAAAAATATATTACAATGGTTTTAGTAATTATCTATTATTGAAATTAATTTCAAGTATGTACATAAAAAACAATTCAAGGTCCTAGGAACTGATGATGGTAAGTTGATGCAGCAAAATACATGATTAATTATATTCCCTTCTTCCCTGTGGTAAGACAAAGCGAGGCATGTAACTCCGCTACTCAAGACGCAATGTCTTGAATTCAAAATTTTGTCTTGGTTCATACATCAGGTTCACTCTGCGTGCTAGTGGAAAAACCGTAAAGTATTTTTTTAAGAAGGTATTGTACAAATTCAAAGCTTAAAATAGTAAGAAGAATTAAAAATATAATAGAGAGTAAAGATTAGATATATATTTATGTCATTACATTTTCTCTGTCTACGCGGCATATTATTAGACGCCTGTAGAACAATATTTTAATTTTTTACTTTTCTTTACATTGATTGCGTTAGTAATTTCGTAGGCAATTAAGGCAAGTTACTTTCACCTATAAAGAAATAAATAAATTATTATTACTATAGTTAGAAATCATTGTACTAATTAAGCATGTAGACACGGCCAAAAACACTATATATATAATATTCTTTATAAATATTGATAATATTGAGTCCTACGTGGCACAGCGATACAGCGTCAGACTCAACACGACGGTTGTGTGTTCGATTCCTACTCGCACTCTTTTCCTCGTTCTGATAAAATTTAACAGAAAACGGAGAACGGAGTGCCTTATCTAGTCTTTCTCCTCATACCCTGCCATATACAGGATACAAATATAAGAAAAAAGCTGTTTTACACACATACTTTATATAACACAATCCTTAGAAGTTTGAGCGAAGGTGGAAGAAGGCATTAATCTCCCCACGTTTCCGGCGCCCGTCATCCTCTTATTACTTGTAAGTTCGGCATTTCAGGTACATTTTTTATCTGAAACTTGGGCAACTCAGAAAGTAATCGACAGTAAGAATTAATGTGGCGTCACTAACTCGGCCGTCGCCTCTGACTTTTAAAAATCTCTCTTTCTTAATTTTTACATCATTGCAAGGTGTTAGAGGTGTAGTGGTGTGCGTTGATGTGCTATCGATGAAATAAATTTATTATTTTATAATAAGATTCTGGTACCTCTTGATTGCTGTCCTAGAATGGAGTCTTGAAATCATGTTGTAAACATATTTTTAAATCAAAATACGGCGTTGAGATCGTCCCAATGGCAAAATTTTTAAGAGCGGATAATAAAAATATTTTTACTGATCGTAAAAATAATAAAATATAGTTGTATTAGATATTTGATATATTTATTTTTTTAGTTTTACGCTGTATCCCACATATAGGATGCAGGACAGACAGAGGGAATCTAGTATTAAAATACTCCGTTTTCTACAATAGTAAACATCTATATAGCTCATGCTACAATATTTAACCCTACAAGGCACCCAGTGCCACATGAGGGACATCCACTTTAATCGTTCCTATAATTATAAAACTAGAAGTAGCAATACCTCTTGACATCTTGATAGAAGCTACAGATATTTAGCAATGTTATAGTATGGCTCTTTACCTAATAATATCATTCATGTATTAGTTATAGCAAATGAAATGCAAAATTTGAATGAAATTGAAACGTTACTCATTTGTTGAAATTAAAAAATATTTAAAAAATTGTTATTCAACAGTTTTGACTTAAAAAAAATATTGTGTGTTATAAGTAAGTGTATATTTTGCAATGGTAAGTTATTTTTTATATTACATAAGTAAACATATTAGAAAATCATACTTTTATGTGTGTTCCACATACGGTACGTTGAGCTTTAGTGTGCGTTTTTACTTATACGTACATACGATAACTTTCCTTATAAATATTACGATTTTTTTAGTTAATTCCGCGAAGAAGATTGCATGACTAAAATATTAAGGGTTTCTTGGTCATTCCTTCTGGATTTGAGGTCGGACAAGATTTTTGTGATGCTGAATGTGATGATGACATCGAAAGATTACCCAAAAATCTCCGCAGTGTTCTCCCGTCAACGATCTCGATGATTTTTTTTAGAAATATCAGACCCTCAGCCTAGTACATCAGAGACAACTACAGGTACTATTACCCAATCTCGGGCACCTAGACAATCATCGACTATGAGTAACACAATTGGTCTAGAATGAATCTAGAATCCCTGGCTCTGTAACTATAACTTAAAGAAAAAAAAAGAAGATTTATGTGGAAGATTTATCTGATGAGGTTGGAAATAAAAGACAGAAACCAAATATATCAGTCCTACCTCATCGTGATATCAGACTAGACTAGAGTATTTTCCTGTATGGAGTCAAAAAAGACAACGGAGCAAATATCCTGGATGCAAAACTAACTTTGCCTCGATAAATCTAATGATTGCTTTTGATCTTTCGATCAATAAGCAGATTTATGAAGTTTATGAAATAAGTTATAAGTATGATTTCTAAATATATAAAATAATAAAATATATAAGTGATAGTCGTTTTATTTAAAAGGGAATTGTTCAGTAGAGACAGAAGATACAAAATACGAAGATACGAAGATACGAGAGACGAGATTGATGTGGAAAGGCGTATTGCTGCGGGTGACAAGGTTAACGGAGTTTTAGCTTCATTGGTAAGACGGCGAAACGTCAGAACAGCTGCACGTTTGGCCGTAGACAATGCAGTGTTGGTACTGACTCTGTTATACGGCAGCGAAACGTGGGTATTACAGAAGAAGATTGAAGGAAAGATAAATGCCGTGGAGATGCGATCTCTTCGCAGAATATGTGAAGTCAGCTTATCTAGTCGAATCCGCGATGAAGAGATACACCGAAATAGCAGACTCTAGCTAGGATGTCACGTCAAGAATGAAGAAGAACGTGCTCAGCTGGTTTGAGCACGTCGAACGAATGAGTGATGAAAGCATGGTAAAAAAAAATATGATGGAAAAGTGAGTAGTAAGAGAGGTAGGGGGAGACCTCGGTTGACCTTCGAAAACACAATATCAAAAATACTAAAGGAAGGTCACGTAAAAAGCATGAGGACCCCCGGAATGCATGTATGAAGAGGTTGATGACAGTGGACGAGGCGAAAGAGGTATGTAGAGACCGTAGAGTTTGGCGCTCTGTTCTCTCTGACTACCCCGCTAGGAATAAAGCGTGAAGCTAAGTTAAGTACATAAGAAACTATTTCCAAGGCGATTCAATATGTAGTAATTCAATACCAAATAAGTATAGTAAAAGCTCAGTGTACCATATGTGGAACTGAAATAAAAAGTTATTTTTTCAGTAAAATATGGTTTTAATTTTATTTTTATAAGTTTTCCCTATCTTCTGATCACTTATTGTAACCAATATATTTTTTTCACGCACGAAAAAAAAATTGAGCCTTGTAGGGTTAAATATCGACATCGACAAAACGACGCCTCCTTGCATACGTCCACGAAGAAACCTATTAATAATTTGCGGGTGGTAAAGTTTTTAAAGTGTTTTCCTCCACCTTGTCGGGACGTCGGCCGCTCCAACCATTAATTACGCGCCTGAACCTGATGATATTGTTGAATTTTTTATGAAGGCCCAACAAGGGGATCGCGCATCGATTATGTCGAGATTACCGTGTTTTTATTATAAGCACGAGGTTACTTCATGAATTATTTATGTAATTAATATAGCTATAACTATACTAAATTAGAATAGTTTTACGAACGCGAATTGAACGTAAATATTAATATGATGTATTGATTTTCTAATAAATAGAAAATTAAAAACTAAAACCCGACTACTAAAACTTAAAAAACTTGTTTATTTAATAGTCGGTAAATTTTTAATAGTTTGTACATAATATTTTAAGTGGAGACTATTTTCTTGTTCCATACTTTTTAGAGCGTGTTTCAGTATTGGGGTTTTACTTTAAACTTCCTTTTTATTTAACTTATTTAGGAGTTATGTGAATTCGTGTTATTTGTCCAATTATAATACCTAAATATAATATATAAACTACTTTAGAAGTGATCTTATAAATTCAATCAATTATCAGGTGATTATATATAACTAGTTTATTAGTAGTTATGAGAGAACAGATGAAAATCCATACCAATATACATAAATACAACTCAAAATCATAACCCTCATTTTTGCTTTGCCGTAACCGGGTAAAAAATATTTATTTTTACTGCTTATATATCTAATAGCATTAATTAACTCCATTTTGCACTTTCCAGACATATATAGATATTGTGTGCTTATTTATGATACCTAACGCCATACTCTACCACTTCGTCTGAAATAACAGAAAAAACTCTTATAACATTAATCAATCCTTGAGTGAAAATCAAATTTACAGCCTTTATCCAAAATTTTATTCAATTACTTCTCAACTGAACCACCATTTTTTAAAGATTTGAACCACATTAAACATTTTTCTAAACAGGTAAACTCTATTACAGAGTTCCTTCATTTTCTCATTTGCGTAATGTCACAAGCATTTCCTTGAGTGAAAATTAAATCAACAATTGTTGTATGGAATAGTATAATTTGTACCCAATGGAGCGGGTGATAAGAGCGAGTCGACGCCAGGACCACGGCGTCGGTCTTCGTGGACGTGGACGTGACAGCGCGAGGTGCTCAAAGTGTAAATGGCCCCTTCAAATTCAAAGGAAAACCTGTTTTGTAGGCATTGTTTTCAATTTTCTTTTGAATTAAGAAATAAAATATGTTTTTTAAGGCGTTTTTTTTATATTTCTAAGATCAAAATTGAATTTTAATATTAGTTTTAATGCAAGCTTTTGAATGGTTTAGTAATTTATGACTGCACTAAGTCAGATAATGTGAATTTGATTCCCACCCAAATATATCTTCGTTTCCGGCTTTATTTAAAATATTGCGTGTTCTCGTAATTGGTGAAACTCAACGCTCCGTTTCTTCTTGCCAGAACGAGAAAATGCAAACTGTTCCAATTCCATTGCGAGCTCGAAGCCACGACCACTGTGCCACGGCCCTTATAATAAAAAACGCTCTAGGTTATTCTTTTGTACCTTTCTCCCTAATATAATCATAATTAATATTAAGATTACATTCTGTACTTTCAGAGGTTATAAAAAATATTAAAAATCTTTTTCACAAAGAAACTGTACTACAGAGAATATATAAATTCAGCAAGCTCATAATGTAAGTACACCTACCCACGTGAAAAATGCCGTCGTGAAACTGTCGTCTCGGCGGCAAAGTTGCGAATGTTGCTTTCACAGTCTTGATAAATAAGTCAAGGATATAGGAAGAGCGAGAGGAGAGAGGAGGAGATCCTCAAGGTAATATAATCGCGGTAGAATTATGTATGTAAAACTATGATTTGCTTCTTCATATTATGACATGTTCTAATCTTTTAACTAAAAATACTGACTTAGGTAGTATTGCTTATATTTCTTAGATTATAAAAGAAACGGCTTCATTCCATAAAGCTTCCATAAGCTAGGCATGGCAAGAGTTTAGTGTCAAGACATTCCATTCTTCACTTTTGCTTAATTTTTGGACAAAGCGTGTTGAATGGCTCAACGCAACGCCCAATTTTCTAAATAAAAAAAAATAAATATGATATAAGGATGAATAAAAATAATTTAAATATAATCATTCTCTCGAGTGGAGATCGAACTCACAATCACTTTAGACTCACTCACGTTTAGACTCACACACTGTCCCACTGCACTAATACAGCCTCAATAATTCTAAGTAATATTCATTTCAAACGTTTGTTTATTATCTATAAACCATAATTACATAGTATTTCTACAAAACATAAGTTATATTAACAAATAAAAAATACAAAAAACAACACAATAAAATCAAACTGTAACAAGATAAAGGCAAAATAATATTATAAATATAATGATATTATTAAAAATTTATCTAACTTAGATGATTTTAAAATGAATAAACTACATTAGGCGTTTTTTAACGTCCGTCGAAACAGGATGTCGCCCAAAGCGCTTCCGGCCGATAACAACATCCTGTACGAAGTTTCACCAAGTTTCGCCAAGTTTCGCGAAGTTCGCGAAGCAGGTGCTCGTTTCGGATAAAAAATTTCCACCTTTTGTTGGCTGAAATCTTTTTATGAAGAATAAGTTTTAAGACGGATCTGTTTTATGGAATTATTGTCAAGTAATACGCCCCGATGGGGAAAGTTTTCAGCACTTTATTTATTCTGTGCTGAATTATATTTTCTTCCAGTCTATGAATTTTAAATGTTTGAAATATACATCTAGTGACGTTGTTTCAGTTACACACTTTACTCTTAGCGAAGTAGCCAGAGAGAACAGAATACCTTAAACTAACTACTTGTTACTAATCTACGTATACATGACTTCTGGGAGGTCTTCATGCTTTCCTGGCGTCCTCAGTATCACCAATACCATGTTTACTTTAAGGTCGGCCGAATTATGTGCCTCTAATCACTCACTTTTGCTTTTTACGATTCCTTCGTCACTCATTATCTTGACATACCCAAACCATACAATAGAAATATCTAAAAAAAATCTGTTTTCTTTTTCATTGTTAAAAAATATCGTAAATTTGATAAAGAAAGACGTGCACTTTTCCGAAGAAAATACACAGTCCAACATTACAATAAGTACAAGATAAATATTTCAGGATCAGGATCAGCATGTTAACCTAAAATCTGAACTGACCCACCTATACCAATTAACAATTATTTAAATCAATTTAGAGCACTCATTAAGTTGATAAGATTCATCGATCACGTGACGGGCTTAAGGCTAATCTGTCTCTACATTAAACAACAATTTAGACTCAGGTATTACAATAAATCTTCCAAATCGCCCCGGGGCCACCCACTCGGTGGAAACCCACCAATTTACGAAATATTTCAACTATTCCAAATAGTACTCTAGTACAATGTATTTGAGATGAGGGTAGTTGTAAGATTTGTGTGTAATTGTGTGTAATGGCCGTAGGGCCGGTGTATAGCGAGATATTAATCCATCAGATCGTGATTAGATTCGGTGGCACGGAGTAATATATTCTAAGGTGTCAGCTTTAGAGATGTCTGGTGTCGATGTCTGTTATTAATTATGATGAACTGACAGTTCGTGTTCTTTGTGTTATAAGATAATTTTGGGTCTATTTATAATTTAATATTGAGATATGTTACAGTATTCCGCTTATTGCACGTAGGGTTAAGACACTCCGTTTCTCATTGTTTGCCCAATTTTTGAGACATGACATGTTGAGTGGCAGAACTGACTGTTCCACTTTGTCATGTTGCCAGAGTGAGGATATGAAAATAATTAATTCCCACAAATAAAGATCGAACTCACAACCAGCGCGTTTACAGATGCGGTGCTGCTGGTCCCCGAACTCAAGTGAGCGAAAATTACTTGCAAACATCAATATAATCATATTTTTATTCTTTTCATAATTAATTCATAGTAAACTTTAATAACCTTTTTTAATAAGTTTGAGGGCAGTCGTGGCGCAGCGGTACGAGGTGTGACTGTAAAACCACACAACTGTTGATTATAACTGTGTGGGGTTCGATCCCCACTCGCGGAGATGAAATATTTATTTAAATTTATATTTCCATTTCTTCGCTCTGGTGTCGAGGTTAAGCGCGGCGTTGAGTTCTGCCACTCAACACGTAATGCCTCCAGAATTCGGCAGAAAGTGAGGAACGGAGTGTCTTAACACTAAGTTCCCTCTGCCTACCCTGCTGTGTGCGGGATACAGCGTGAAGCTGATTTATTTATTTATTTTAAACTTTAATATTTCATGTATCTTGTCTCGCCCTTCCGCGTCCACCACACTTCAATTCATACTTTTCTTGAGTGTAAAATTAAAGGGAACAAAATATTACTAAACAAAAAAATCTCTTTCTACAAATATAATTAGTATCAAAATAAATATAAGAAGTATATAAAAAATAATTATATATTAGAAGACATATAATAACATATATATCGATACAGGTAAACCACACTATAATCGGGGTGCAACCGTCGATAGTAGCAGTTCGTGCCGCGGCAAGAGGAGACCGCCTTAGCGACACCTTTAGATATCAATAACTTGTACATAAGTGCTTTACGCTCCATATTTATAGTGTTATGGCTGTGGCCTGCGAAAGATTATATTGGGAAGTGCGAAAGGTTGAAATGATTATAAAAATAAAAAATATATATATACAATTTTGTGCTAGGGATGTTTGTATAATATTATTAGTTACAATACCTTGTAATCTTGAGACAACATCGACTGATTAGTGTGATATTATATTAATCTCTCTCGCTATCTCTCTCTCTCTCTCTCTCTCTCTCTCTATCTCTCTCTCTCTGTATCTGTCTCACTGGCAAGTCAAAGCGAGGCATCAGCGGTTCAACACGCAATATCTCTATTAGTATCAGATAATTCTGTCTCACAGAAATCTCTATTAGTATGAGAGAAGTGACACATAATTAAATCTATCTGTTTTAGGAACGTTGTATATTGGATAACGAAAGACTGACCTAAAAAAATAAATATGTTTTGAGTTAGGGTATCCAATCTCCTTTGAATTGAATTGAGTTATATTAAGTTTTCTTTATGATGATATCATGCATTGGCATCAATAATTATTAAATCTATATTCCAAGCATATTACACTAGACCAGTGATTCCCAAAGTGGTCTATATCGACCCCTAGGGGTCTATGACAACCTGCAAGGGGTCTACGTCAGCGAAAAAAAATTGGGGGTCCATGAAATGAAAATGGGGGTCCACGACAGTGGATCTCAACAAATACACTGATAGCACCTATTTACTTACATCATACTATCTTTTAATATCAAAACATATACATTATTTATAAAAGTACCTATGAAGTAAAAAAATTATTATATATGTTTATAAAATTGTGTAAGTTGTAGGATGTTAGTAGGAGTTTATTTTATGTTTATTTAATGTTACGTATATTTTACATAACAGATACAAAATTTTATTTTGAGTAATTTTCATTTAAATTCAATTCACAATTTCAATTTTTTTCTAAACTTCACTACAGTTAGAAATTTACAGGAAATCAATATCAAGTAAGTAGGGGGTCTACTCAACACGGAAAAAAACATGGCAAGGGGTCTACGACACAAAATAGTTTGGGGAACTTTTCACTAGACCGTACTAATATTGTACAAAGTAACCCAAACGTGAGACCAGTCATAACAAATGTCGTAAACACGGCAAGTTGTGGGTCCGATTTCCTCTCGAGGAAATTAAATATTTAACATTTTCATTTCTTCGCTGTGGTGTGAGGCAAAGGGCGGCGTTGAGTTCCACCACTCAACACGCAATGCCTCCAGAAATCAGTGGAAATGGGCAATGCAGTGTCTTGACACTAGAAACCACGCATATCGTCGTCGTATGCGTCCACGCTGTACGAGAAGCTAAAAAGAAAAGATAAAAATTATTTTACATTCATCCAAAAATAGCAAATTACCTTCCCAAAAACTTGGAGATTCAAAATTAATTTAATAACACTGTACAATATACCTACGTTAAAATTTTGTATTGACAACGTGCCCTCTAATCAAACGTAATTTACCCTAGATCACAGAGCGGGCGGTGCAGGGCGCAGCTACCTTACTTAATTATACTGGATTCAATCATATAGGTGTCTATTCACAATCGAGAAATACCTATTATTATCACGTTTTCGAATCTATCTAGGTAATTGATAGTTATAATGAAGAGTAGAGTATGCATTTGAATAGGTTTTTTAGTTTATACGATTTTTAATAATATTTCTGTGAATAATGTTGTATTTATTCATTTATAAAAGTGATGGAAAAACATATTGCTTTTAATTTATTCGTGGACAAGTTAAATAAATACTAAAATTTTGTTTATATTACAATATTATACTTTTTTTAATTTAATATCTAATGTAAACAAATAAAAATAATTTCTATTAATCAAGTAAAATTGAAAGATAAAGAATTTCAAATAGAAATGATATCTATCAAATTTCCCACCAAGTCCATTAGTGTCGAAATGAAAAAACATGGCCTTTAGAAGGGCTTTTGCAGTTCACATTTAGCTCTCACAAATGCAACCTTTATTGCATAGAATCTTAAAAGTCAAAATACAGAGGCAACAAAATCAAGGAAAATACAGAACTTTCAGTCTGCGACATAAAATGTGTACAACACTCAACTAATTTAAAAAAAATAATTAAAAATACGAATTTAAGGGCCAGTCGTGGCGCAGCGCCACGAGGTGTGACTGTAAAACCGACTGGTTGTGGGTTCGATCCCCACTCGAGCAGATGAAATGTTTACTTAAATTTATATTTCCATTTCTTCGCTCTGGTGTCGAGGGTAAGTGCGGCGTTGAGTTCTGCCACTCAACACACAATGCCTCCAGAAAGTGGGGAACGGAGTGTCTTAACACTGGGTTCCCTCTGCCTGCCCTGCTGTGTGTGGGATACAGCGTGAAGCTGATTTAATTTTAATTTAATTAAAAATACAAAACAAAACGTTACACAGAAAACGCAAATATTAAAACGCAAACGCCATATTTAGTTCTAGCTCAACTTTAACCATTTAAATACTTACAAAAGGGGGTTAAAACTTTCATATTACCAGGCATTAGGCACACACGGAACCTGCGGGCGATTGTAGCAAAGTATCCAAAAAAGCACCACCAGTCGACAGTTCACTCAGACCAGACATCGTCCACCAACTTTAGCGTAATTATGAACTTTCCAATCCGCTTAAAATGGCTAAGCGTTTGAAATTAGTTACAAATTAAAATACGCGGCCACCTGTCTCCGTAGAGCCGATTACTAGTGACGGGGCTTGTCGGGTTGCCGGGGCTTTAGTACTGCCCTCCTGTCAGAGTTATGGGGGCTGGTGTTGGAAGGAAAGCCTCTTGGAGTAATTATAATGGGAAGAAATTAAGTAGGAAGTGGTGCTGTTGGTAATTTTGCGTAATTTTGTATTGAGATACGAGAGTAGTCAATTCTTTTCAATTTTCACTTTCCTCTTTGTAAGAAAACATTTTTTTAAGACTGTTATCGTGAAGGGTGTATGTTCAAAACTGCTGCTGTGCTACTGCACGTGCTGCGTTCAGTTCAGCTACAATACTCAATGACTCGAATATTGGACGGAAAATGGGGAAGGGAATATCTTGACATTTATTTCTCTCTGCCTACCCAGACTATATGTGAAAACAGCGAAGAGCTGAAGGAGTAATTCATAGGAATAATTTTCGTGTAAACTTTGAAGAGAACAACAGTAGAAACTGTAATTTAATTGACGACAGTCACAAGTACCTAACTAGCCATAAAACATTACTTATATTACTATCCATTAATACTATATTATATTATATTATATTATACATAAAAGAAAAAACTAAGTAACACTCAACAAATGCTTAAAATATTGATCAGATCACCAAAAAGCCCAACAAAATTTGTACAAAATTTACATCGCAACATAGCAGTACCTAATACTTTTCGTTCCGGGAAGTATTATTTAAGCCTTTTCACAAACTCGCTTCGTGCTCGGCAGTAAGCTAACGCCAATGCACCTCTGGGGGCCCGTAGCGGCCACCTTGGCACCTTAGCAGGTATAATCATGACTTTTTACCCTCTCCCCCTCGACGGCGTTCAGGGTTGTTGACAACGGTTATGGTCTATTGGGGATGTTTTGTATAATTTACCACCTCTATACAACTGTGAAACTTGATTTTTGGTACAGGATTTTTATTTTGATAGGATGTTTTATAATTTATGATGGTGACTTAAAAAGGATGCATTTAATTTTGCTGCTTGTATCTTTTTTATTTATATATTTGTTTCCCGATTTCTTAGTCAATTGATGAATGGTTTATGATTTTTCCTTTTTTGTTTGGTCATGATTCAGAGATGCTATTGTGTAATTTTTTATCGCAATGTAAGATTGTTGCATATTACATTTTAATAATTTATGAATATTTTAGAGGCCAGTCGTAGCGCAGGTGCACAAGCGTGTGACTGTAGGTTCGAATCCCACTCGAGGAAATGTTAATATGAATATTTAATATTGCCGTTTCCCTCTAAAATAATACGGGGAAAAGAATGTCTTAACACTAGGCTCCCTCTGCCTATACATCTACATACGGGATGCAGTGTGAAGCTGAGATGAAAAACATATGATAAAATAAAGTATATATAAAATTTTCTTTTAATTTCCATTAGAGAAACCCACAACCATTCATGAAAAATAAAGACTAACTAACATTAACCTCTAAAACTTCTACAAAAGACTAAAACAAACACATTATTCTCACATCCTCCCATATACTCGTGGAGTGATCTCTCGTAGCTCGTTTCCCTCTCCATCACGGTATCGACACAGTTTAGACACAATCGCTAAGCACCTGCTCGCCACTTAACCCGCTTGCAAAGCGCTGACTGCCACCAGCCACGTCGGACTCTTTTACGTGAGAAACTTGTATAGGGATGCTAGTATTCGTGTATCGATTATATTTACTTTACTAATAGTTTTATCTATATTTTGAGGCCAGTCGTGGCGCAGGGGCAGAAGCGTGCAAGTATGTGCGTCGGCCTATCCATATGCAAAAGCTAGTTTTATTTTTTTTTAGCTTCACGATGAATCCCAGTGTACTCCAGGGGGAAGAAATTTATTTCCTCACCTTACGCCACCACTTGTTATAAATAGCAGCAAATAACCTCTGAAATTACCTAAAACATATACAATTTAATAAATAATTTATTATAAGCCCAGTCATGGGGTGCATACGTGCGCCTTTAAACGCAACAGGTTGTGGATTCGATTCCCACTCGACAAAATGAAATATTTATCAAAGCAAAATACGGAGCCGAGCTCAATCACTCAACGCGCAATGCCTCAAGAATTCGGTGGAACGTGGGGAACAGAGTGTCTTAACACTAGGTTCCCTCTGCCCACGTTCTCTCCGCCTACGCTACTATGTGCGAAATATATAGTAATTATAAAAAAAAAATACTAAGAAATATGACGATATCCAGTCAAACCCTATCCAATATCGAGTGCAAGTGTTCGTGAGGCGACGTATGCCCATCGAGCACGCGCTACCTCCGCGCGGCTGTAGTGGCGCACTCGCTGGGTCACTGGGGCACGTGGCGTCCTTGCTATTTGTTTTTTTTAGACCTTAGTCTTCTATGCATATTGATTGGACTTTTTATTTTGCTCACTTTATAGATGATTTAGTTTCTTTTTTTTTTTTTGAATAAGTTATCGTAAATATGACCTATGTACATACTTAACGCAATGTTTTAAATAAAATGTAATAGTTTATTATATTTATTTAGCGTCACGCCTCTGTCACGGCACCCTAGTGTTAACACACTCCGTTCCCCATTTTCCACCATCTTCTAAAGGCATTGCGTGTTGAATGGCACTAGTGAAGAAAATTAAAATATTAAATATTCCATTTCTTCTAGTGGGAATCGAACCCACAACCTGTCGCGTTATAGTACACTTTGTGCCTTTGCGCCACACTTGGCCTTAATTGTAATAACATCTAGACATAATCATGTCTACTAAGTTAAGTAGCTGATATAAAACAAGAAAAAATATTTATAGCTGATAATTTTCAGAAAAGTGGTACGGAGCACTCGTCTGTAATGTTTTAGTTCTAATATATATAAAAAAAAGTTTTAATGATTGTGTGTTTTAAATTATTTAAAACTTTAAAAAAACTTAAATTAGCTTCATGCTGTATCTCGCACACAGCAGGGTAGGCAGAGGGAACATAGTGTTAAGACCCTCCATTCTCCACTTTCCGCCGAATTCTGGAGCCATTGCGTTTTGAGCGGTGGAACTCAACGCCGCGCTTTGTCATGATACCAGAACGACGAAATGGAAATATACATTTAAATAAATATTTCATGTCCTCGACTGAAGATCGAACCCACAACCAGTCGCGTTTACAATCACACTTTGTTCATGGTTCATCTCAATTAACAAAGAAGGCAGAGGGATCTATTATACTCAGCTTTCTGCCACTATTCTACTTATTACGTGTCGAGTGACTGAACGACGCGCATCATCTTTAAACATAGCCATTACCACGAGTGGGAATCGAACCCGGAACGAACACATTGTGCTTTTGATAATACCAACTGAGGCCGGTCGTGGCGCAGCGGCACGAGGTGTGACTGCAAAATCGACTGGTTGTGGGTTCGATCCCCACTCGAGGAGATGAAATATTTACTTAAATTTATATTTCCATTTCTTCGCTCTGGTGTCGAAGTTAAGCGCGGCGTTGAGTTCTGCCACTCAACACGCAATGCCTCCAGAATTCGGCAGAAAGTGGGGAACGGGTTGCCTCTGCCTACCCTGCTGTGTGCGGGATACAGCGTGAAGCTAATTTTATTTTTTTTTATTTTTTTGATAATACCAACTGTACTGTGATCAAAAATTTAAAAAAATCTAATAGGTATTAAAAAATAAAAAAAGAACAAGAATTATTTTGTAAAATTTATTAGTGATCTCGATAGTAATAAAATACTTGCTCTACTCTCAACGCGCTACATGTGCCGCCGCGGATAAGGCACCGTGCTAACATTACCTTATTTAGTATATATAGCTAAATTAAACATACATACAACTCAATTATATGAAACTTATATTAAATTACAATTAGAAGGAGAGCAATTCAGATTATTTTTCTACATACAGATATAATTATAACTGTTGTTTTAAATTTCCAAAATTTATAAACAAACCGCTACATATGTCTGGGTACTTATATTGAAAACAAATTAAAATAAGAATAAGGCAGGTGTTGGGGGTTTAAGAGTTTGAACCCTCAACACCTTCAAAATAACATGCAAAATTTTATATTTGCATATAATTAATATATATAACATATATAATTTATAAGATATATTTAACTTAGCTATCATACTATTTATATATTTATGTGTTTATTTCCTGTGACACTTCATTTTAATGCAATATTTTATGACCAATATGGAGACTACTTTAGCTTAAATAAATTGATACTTATTTAGAAAACATATAAAAATTTGAACGTAGCGGGACTCGAACCCGCACCTCCTGGAAACCGACCAGGAGCTCTGACCACTAAGCCATACGTTCACGTACGTGCCTGGTCAGTTTCCAGGAGGCGTGGGTTTGAGTCCCGCTACGTTAAAATTTTTATATGTTTTCTAAATAAGTATTTTTTATTCCTAAGTGTGGATTAACACTTTAAAAAATGTTGAAAATATTAAATAAATTAAATCATACATAAACATGCATATAACTGTGGGAGAGTGGGATTGAACCCATTAATGTGTTTAGTTAGATCATGTCAACTGTGCCACAATGTCATCTATCTATATAGCGCACGTGATTTCTACCAGTAAAAAAAGTTGCGCGACCTAATTTTTTTTCTGTTATTGTATAATCATTATATGTGTATAAAAAAGTACAAAAATCTATCTATTATTGATTTAGTGTGTATCTATTTCGTACAAAACTAATTGTCTATCATATACTTTATATATAAAAATGAATATTTGTCTTTATGTCCTTTATAGAATCGTAAACTGTGCATTTGATCATGTGATCATGAAATTACTCGAATTGAATTGAATATTAGAGTAATATCTTTCCTTCAAATTTATTTTAGTTGGTGTAGTAGCAACGCGCGCAGGGTACAGTTAGTATACTATATAAGACAAATTTGTATAAAAAAAATGTGTAACATTTAAAAAAAGCCAAAGAAAAGGTAATCTACATACATTTAAAATTCCAACTTTAAGCCATTCCACACAAAACTCTCCTCGTTATATTTATTTTGCACAAGCCTGAACCAGCTACCTTCACAATACAATACAATGCAGTACTAACCAATATATATTTCATTCCAATTTGTTCTACAAATGTAAAAGTGTCACAGGATTTTTAACTATATTCGTTATTATATTCAAAGTCTTAAAGCTACTTACACACTTGTCACGTTTAAATATGAATTAATGAAAAAAAAATCATGTTAGGGCAATTTACTACTGATTTTTTTAATATAATGTAATATGAATAAAACGAATTTTGAGATGAAATGAATAGACATGTTCATTTGTTATTTGATGGAACTTCACAAAATAGTTATAAATTCACACAACTTACTTCAAAATTGTTTAAATTATATATTTTTTTGTAAGACAATCCTTTTATTTTGTGCGTTATAGAAAAAAAACCAACAATTTACAAAATCGGTAGCGAACTATTACCTTGATTAAAGTTTCTTAGTCAAAAATGAATATCTCATTCTTCATAGGTGTGTCCTAATAGAGCATAAGAAAATGAGGTTTTTTTTTACACTAAAACCAAAAATATCATTAATTATTGCTCATATCTAAAAAAAATTAAACAGATTTGATATCTATAGTAAGCATGCTCTAGGTGTTGAGTGACTTTTTAAGTGAAAAAAATATTGTAGATTTAAAAAAAGCTGATATATCCTAACATGTATGTATGGTTAACACAAAACTTGTACAATTTGGACGGAAAATAAAAAGCTCAAATCACTTTCAGCTACATATATATTCAATTCAATTACAGAACAAATGCTTCAGAATTTGGGGAAAATGTAGAACAGAAGTATCTTAATGGGAACGGAGAGTCCTAACACTTGTGCCCCACGTTCCCTCTGTCTACCCTGATATGTGCGGGATACAGCGTGACGCTTAAAAAAATATAAGTTTTTGAATGATGCTTGTGAGTGATTCACACTGATGCAATTGAAGACTGTGGATTAAAATTTTCTATTTTTTTCTGTGTAAAAAGAAAAAAAATCAAAGACTAGATTTTACATAAAGTACTAAAGATTCCAAAACGAAACTCCATCAATTAAATCCGTCTCATTTTTCCTTATATATATAATTCTTTATATATGTAGCTGATAAAAAAAAATAACTAATTTCATACAAAATAAGGAGATTCAAATATTTATCGAATACATAAGCTAAAGCTAACTTACATCTAGTTTGTATCTTTTGTTATATATATTATGTTATATAATGGATAATTTTCATTATAATTATTATTTATTGTACAGGAAGGCTTGGAGTAAGTGATTTTGGACTGTTTTCGTGTTTATATTGCGTTCTAGTGTTAGCTCAAAGCTTTTTAATACTTAATCATTTATGATAACATATTGTAATTTTGGTGAGAATTTGCATTGCAAATGTTTTTTTAAGAAAAATATATATTTAAATTGCCGTGATATTTCATAGTTTTTAATAAAAAAAAAATATTTGGTACAAAGATATTAAATAAAAATAAACACAAAGTACACAAATATACATATAAATCTATAAAAATTACTCATATAAATAAATCTATAAAATGATTACAAATTTTATAAAAACTATGTTTACATCTCAACCGTCGACAATGTGCTTCAATCGTGCGTCAATTCTCTTAAATTTAAATTTATATTACTTATATGCATAAAACTAAACAATCTAGTGTTTGAAAGCTAATAGGTAATAGTAAAGTAGTGTTGCCAGATAATTTGTTTTTCCTTAAAAGTAGGTAGGATCATTAAATGTTTTTATTTTCATATGCACTTTACGCTTTGTCCTATCACCAGCGGAAGGAAATGAAAATAGTTCATTACACCGTGTGGAAATCAAACCGATAACAGCCTACTTTCAATCTTTTAAATACCTGGCAACACTGTAAGAGATTCAATATATAGAAGAAATAGTTTATAAAAGTAGCCAAATGGCACTTAATGGGAGAAATAGTTTGGAAAAATGTCATAGATTATAAAAGTTTCAAAGAAGTGTCACATTCATTTCTTAAATTAAAATATTTTTAAGAGTAAAATAATGTAAATAAAAAAAATACACTGAGATACAATATATTATAGTCTTCTACGTTTCATTACAATATTAAATAGACAATAAAAGAAATCTAAATATATTGATGATAATAATCATTTACAAATGAAAAATATATAATTTATTTATGAGAAAATTGATCTGCGTATGACGCTGACAAACAAAAAAACGGCAGTATTTTTTTATATCGAATATTTTAATTTCATGTTTACTTTTTTTTTGCTATAACTATATATATCATTATTAGCAAAAAATCTAATACCAGCAGAATAAATACATAAAAAAAATCAAATTTTGCATTACGT
This sequence comes from Heliconius hermathena, assembly GCA_013403705.1. Lineage (NCBI taxonomy): Eukaryota > Metazoa > Arthropoda > Insecta > Lepidoptera > Nymphalidae > Heliconius > Heliconius hermathena. Next base: position 42,038 of record JAAIXJ010000368.1, on the reverse strand, counting down.
TACAAGATGGCGTCACAGTTCATTGTTATAAAAAATTCAAAGTCAAGTTACCTTTTGTAAAATGAAGCTTCTGATATGAAAGAAGTATTTAATTAATGTAAATACTTTTTTTTTGTGTCATATACCAACAGAATATAAAAAAAGTTTACAAAATTTTATAATATGTAGTATATATATTATATTATTGCAAGTGCCGGGATGATATCGTTTCTCAACAATGATGTAGAGACATAATTGTAATGTGCCTATATGAAGAACTCGCGGCGTTTAGTTACGCGTGCTCCAGTGGCGGCCGCTAGTGCTGCGGCGTCGGGATCAGGAGCACCGTCTGCACCACGTTCTTCCTGTGTAACAATTAAAAAATATTTGAAAACGTATAAAAAAAAATATGAAACGGAACTCGCTACCGCGCCTTTATTACAACGCTTAGATAGTTTCCAAGAGGAAATGGTCAAAATAAGCAACACATTACATATTTTCAAATTAAAATGAGTATCTATTGGACCATTGCAGTGTAATGAAAATATTTTTCACTATGCACGAAATGGTCGAGGGTTCGATTCTTAACCAGGGAATCTGGCCGTCCGGAATAACTGAATTGAATACTGTACTTTGTAGAACAAGATNTATATATATATATATATATATATATATATATATATATATATATATATATATATATATATATCATTATTAGCAAAAAATCTAATACCAGCAGAATAAATGTCACTAGGACATAAAAAAAATCAAATTTTGCATTACGTTACAAGATGGCGTCACAGTTCATTGTTATAAAAAATTGAAAGTCAAGTTACCTTTTGTAAAACGAAGCTTCTGATATGAAAGAAGTATTTAATTAATGTAAATACTTTTTTTTGTGTCATATACCAACAGAATATAAAAAAAAGTTTACAAAATTTTATAATATGTAGTATATATATTGTATTATTGCAAGTGCCAGGATGATATCGTTTCTCAACAATGATGTAGAGACATAATTGTAATGTGGATGCCTATATGAAGAACTCGCGGCGTTTAGTTACGCGTGCTCCAGTGGCGGCCGCTAGTGCTGCTGCGTCGGGATCAGGAGCACCGTCTGCTCCACGTTCTTCCTGTGTAAAAAAAATTATGAAACGGAACTCGCTACCGCGCCTTTATTACAACCCTTAGATAGTTTCCAAGAGGAAATGGTCAAAATAAGCAACACGTTACGTATTTTCAAATTAAAATGAGTATCTATTGGACCATTGCAGTGTAATGAAAATATTTTTCACTATGCACGAAATGGTCGAGGGTTCGATTCTTAACCAGGGAATCTGGCCGTCCGGAATAACTGAATTGAATACTGTACTTTGTAGAACAAGATCAGAAGACAATACAAATAGTACTTTTATTGGATTTTAGCTCACAATAAAGATTTTTCGTCAAGCATATTACGACTGTAGAGGTAAGACAGTATAAAATAATATTGACGATAATAATCTAATGTCAAGACACTCACTGTTTTTTATTTTCCGTTCCAATTCGAGACATTGCGTGTTAAGAGGCGCAACTCAACACCATACTTTGCCTTATTAGAGCGAAGAACTAAAAATAATAAATTATTTAGCTTCATATTAGCACATAATGTAAGTTTACCTGAGTAAGATATTCTCCCTTATGCCTGGAGAGAGCTCGCACGAGCACTATAGCCACGATTATCAGCAACAGGAATATGAACGCCAGTACAGCTGTAAATGGATGAAATAAATTAATCGAATATTATAATAAAAAAAACTCAGTGTCCTATAGATGTTAATTAGACGACGAATTTCATACAATCTGCGGCAAAAACGAAGCATAAACGATCGCATCTTTCGATTGTTTTGAATTAGAAGTTTATTTTTTCCATAATCCAAGGCAACTTCAGCTTGATATATCCATGCGTTGTAAACAAAAAAAAATCTTGACAGTCGTACAGCAAAGTAATTAAATAAGAGATTTTTTTTATAATGTGAAATAAAAGTATACAAATGTTAAAAACTCACTCCCAAGTATAGCTTCATCGGTGCGGTGGAAGTCGAGGTCAGTGGCGAGGTCCGCGGGCGGAGGCGGGCGGGTCTCAGCGCGCTCCGGTGGATGGGTGACGGGTTCTACTCCACAAAAGTCTTCGTGCAATACACCTAAGGAAGAAATCGTTGTTTTCATTATAAAATAATAACACCACAACAAACATGTAAGAAATGACAACAAATTCTTTTTTTTCAGCTTCACTCTGAATCTGCACATAGCAGGGTAGGCAGAGGAGACCTGGGGAGTCAGTGTTAAGACACTCCGTTCCCATAATACGTTGTCGCCCCTATTTGCGTTTTCGTGAACTTTAGGCTATTTTAGCGCTCCTTTGCACCCTCTAAAAAGCTTATATGCCGAATTCCAAACTACCCATGTTGTGTAATTACAGTTGTGCATTGTCTCTCTGTTAGTATCTGTAGAATTTTATATAGATCAATAACAATCTACAATCAGAGGCCAGTAGTGGCGCAGGGGCACAAGTGTGTGACTGTAGACACCACTGGTTGTGGGTTTGATCCCCACTCGAGGAAATAAAAGAATTATTTAAATTTATATTTTCATTTCTTCGCTCATGTTGTCGAGCATCGCCTCGGCGGAAAATGAAGAACGGAGTTCCTTAACACTAGGTTACCTCTGCCTACAATGCTGTGTGTAAAATATAGCGTAATAAAAAAAATTCTACAAACCTCCTATGGTCCTAACATTGGGCGGCGGATCCTGCTGGAAGAGCAGCTTCAGGGGGTATATATCATCGAACTCCACTCTACTGACACACCCCACGAAACCTTCATTCATAGATTCATTTCTACCCACGTACATATATTGTATGTTATTGAATTGAGCGTCGGCCGACTCGCGTATATTGAAATGGTACTCTTGTATCTCGTAGTTGTCTACCTGTTGGTTAGATATTGTGGAAAATTTAAGTACCAATCAATTAACAAATATCCGGTGGTAATAAATAAAAAATACACATATCAGTGTACTTGCTATAGCAATCTTATTATTTTTAATATTTTAACGTGTTTCCCCAAACTTTGCGTTTGCTTTGCGAACATCGTGTGCCATCTTATGTTGGCGTGCCATTGGAGAGGACTATGTCTAGCAGTGAACGAGAACAATTAACATTTTTATATAGTTCCCAAAGAAATACTTTAATTTTGTGAAAAAATAAGAACAAATACATAAAACATAATTAATACAAGTCATACCTGAAAAACTATAGTAGAGCCGCTATCTTTCCTTGATATTCTCACATCATGATACTGTCCAAGAGCGAAATGCTTGCCTTGGAATATTATTTCTTGCCTTTCGAAACCAAAATCAAATACCACTCGAAGATGACCTGTAAATTATTTAAAACATAGAAGATGTAGGAAGTGGCGTCACACGAATTTTATGATGTTCGATTCCCTCCCATGTCTTTGTCACAGCTGGTAATATTTGTGAGAAATCTTGATAATAATACTTAATACTTAAAATTAAAATGAGAAAAGAAATGGTAATAAAGTTATATGTTAGCTAATTCATGGGTGAAGATTATTTATCTACTTAATTAATTATTACTAAATGATTATATTTCAAGAGAATAGGTAAAGATTTGTAATACTTGCAAAACGCGATGGCTACGATCCTCTTTTGGAAGAATGAATAAAAGAGGAAAATGTGACCAATGTTCTAATACTAAGTTAGTATTAAGACACTCCTTTCTCTGTATTATTTTTTTATATATGATATGTAACATGAACTGTAAAAACTAATTACAAAAAAATCAACTCACCAGAATTAGACACCATAAGCGTCAAATATTCCCCAGAAATATTAGAATAGAAACCCAACAGGAATCCCTTAGGGTTTGTGGTGGTGAAACCCACGCGTATTTTTTCATTGATAGTGGACCTCCATGAACCAAGGAAATCGTATTTCACCATTGAATTCGGTCGGAGATTAACACCGATTTCTGGATAATAGAGAAAAAAATACGTTATTAGTAATATTTCTATGTAATGGTGTTTGTTTAAAAACCCATAAACCAATGACGAAATCCAATCCTTATGGGTCAAATCTTTTCTCTAACAATCAATATTAGAAAAATAAAATTATAAATAAAATAAAATTGTTGTATATATAGAAATATATTGTAGAGTATGGTATGGACCAATTGTATGTAGTATTATAGTGTTAAAATATAAAAAAATAAATACATTATTTGCTGATGGTAGTTAAAAAGTATCGAATACTCGCGATTACTGTGGTATAGATCTCCATTCAGGAATCTTATATAATAATATTTTAATTATTTAGATTTTCCAGTACCGGTAAGACAAGTGTGGTGTTGAATTACGCCACTCACTCCACATCATCTTATAATCAAGTGGTAAGTAGACAATGAAGTATCTCAATCTTAAGACTTGGTTTCCTCTAACATCCTACTAAATAAAAAAAATAAAACCGTTATAATCAAATATATGACATACCATCAGCACAAATAGGTCCTTTGAAGGCCGTCCAACGACAGTCGCAGGAGTACGAGTCGTAGCCCTCCAGGCACGTGCCGTTGTTGAGGCACGGCGACGACAGACACTTGCCGATACATCCCTCCGACACGCCGTACAGACCTGGTGGAATATTTAATAATAATTAATTTTTAATTAACGAGTTATTTTTTTAAGGGGCAGTCGTGGCGCAGCACAAAGTGTAACTGTAAAACCGACTGGTTGTGAGTTCAATCCCCGAGAAGATGAAATATTTATTTACATTTCTGTATTCATTTCTTCGCTCTGGTGTCGAGGCAAAGCGCGGCGTTGAGTTCCGCCACTCAATACGCAACGCCTCCAGAACTCAGCGGAAAGTGGGGAACGGAGTGTCTTAACACTAGGTTCCTTCTGCCTACCCTGCTGTGTGCGGGATACAGCGTGAAGCTGAAGAAAGAAGAAGAGTTATTTTTTTATGTCAATTAAATGAAACGAAAAACAAACAAATATTGTGTCTCTACTATTCCATGTATTATTTAAGATAAAAAATACTATGAAAATCGTTATAAAATAAAAAAAAAAACCTTAATATTAACACTAGTGCACACAAATAAATTTCGAGAAAATTGAGTTCAAAATTACTTATCANACATACCATCAGCACAAATAGGTCCTTTGAAGGCCGTCCAACGACAGTCGCAGGAGTACGAGTCGTAGCCCTCCAGGCACGTGCCGTTGTTGAGGCACGGCGACGACAGACACTTGCCGATACATCCCTCCGACACGCCGTACAGACCTGGTGAAATATTTAATAATAATTAATTTTTAATTAATGAGTTATTTTTTTAAGGGCCATTCGTGGCGCAGCACAAAGTGTGACTGTAAAATCGACTGGTTGTGAGTTCGATTCCCACTCGAGAAGATGAAATATTTATTTACATTTCTGTTCTCATTTCTTCGCTCTGGTGTCGAGGCAAAGCGCGGCGTTGAGTTCCGACATTCAATACGCAACGCCTCCAGAACTCGGCGGAAAGTTGGGAACGGAGCGTCTTAACACTAGGTTCCTTCTGCCTACCCTGCTGTGTGCGGGATACAGCGTGAAGCTGAAAAAAGAAGAAGACTTATTTTTTTATGTCAATTAAATGAAACGAAAAACAAACAAACATTGTGGCTCTACTATTCCATGTATTATTTAAGATAAAAAATACTATGAAAATCGTTATAAAATAAAAAAAAACCTTAATATTAACACTAGTGCACACAAATAAATTTCGAGAAAATTGAGTTCAAAATTACTTATCAAAATGTTGACGTGTTTTCATTTATAATTTTTTTTTTTTGGTAAGTTTCAATGTTAATGGAATTACATTTAGGAAACAGAAAAATTGGAAAGTAGTAGGACTCCTAAACCCATGCCCCTTTAAACACCTTGAACTCCAAATTTCCTATACATTTTTTAAAATACCTTAATCTTACCTCGTCTCGCGTGGGATCTTAAGTCTATTGCCTTGCCATCCAACAGTAAAGCTCGTATGCACCCTACAAAACCATCTTTACGGTCGAGGGAGGCCCCTATTACTAGCGCAGTGGTCAATTGTAAAGCTCGCACTGGTTCCTTGGCTGTGCGGATTTGATTTTTGAGCGCACCGTCTACTACTACTCTGGCTTCTTTTCTGTAATTATAATTTGATTTTATACACACACACACACACTGCGGTGGCGGCGTTAAGCAACTTCGTTCCCCACGCCCCGCCCAATTTTTATGACGTTGGGTGTTGAGTAGCAAAACTCAACGCCGCACTTTACATATAATTATGTATTTTAAAATGAAAATGCTAAACGTTTTCTATTATAAGTCTTAGACTGTAATTAAACATATTGAGACGATTGATTATATTATTACATAATCACATCTGGTGGGCGGACTGTCTTAAGACTAAGCTTCTTCAGCCTACCTGGTATATGCTAAAAAAATCACACACTTCATACGAATATTTATGATGGCTGAAAACTACAGTTGAGATTGAACTGCAAATTGTTATATTATGAGTTAAAATCCTAATGGGATTTGAGAAAAACATAACAGCATGGCCAAAAAAATATATATATTAAAAATATATAAAAAGCTTACCTATTTCTCTCAATAGACACTGAATGCCAGTTGTTATCAGCGAGTCGATTACTTGTCTCCACAGACACGCCGAGCGGAGTGTCTCCCACTTGGAACTGGAATTGAAGCTGCTTACCGCCAATTATGGACAGCTTTATGTAGTCTTGTGGACCCTGGGAGAAAATAAGATATAATTACTAAATATACTTTAAATGAACAAAAGTATTTTACATTTATGTTTTTAAAAATAAAATACTATATATCTAAACCAAATGATAGAATATTAAAATATAATTGAATGGAATATTTATGTCTTTTCTTTCGTATAGTTAAATCAGAGAGCACAGTTTTCAAATATATTATAATTAATAGACAAAACAAAACATCTGAACTACTCTTTCTACCACAAAAACAAGAAAAATAAATGAATAGAGATAATAAAAACCTTAGAATGCAAAAGCACAGCATTTTCCTTAGTGGTCTTAAATTCGAAGTAAATATCCCCACTGTGTCCGAGGTCGAATGTGGGAAGAGTGATTACTGCATCAGATATCCTGAATGTTACTGCATTGTTGAATAGATCTGGAACATAATTTTATAAATATTATAAAAACGATGTTTGCCAATAGACCAAGCACGGCTTTGAGGTCCATAATTCAATACGGAATGTCCAAAGAATTGGGCAGTGCGTGGAGCCCACACATGTGACTTAATATCCAATGTAGTGTATACATGTGGAGTCTACTCAGTATCTTATATATTGTAGAGCTTAGCATATATCATAAAAACTGCAGTAAGCAGTCCTTGGAATAAATATAAAGACCCATTAGACGTCACATCATTACAGGACACATGTGATCACAGATCCACACATGTGATCTTACATCCACACATGTGATCAAACATGCATAAGATCATAACCATATAAAATCTTATGTAATTTATTAAACTCTTTAATAAATTGATGAAAAAAGGCAGCATATATAAATATTTATCATTTCATTTATGGCTAAAATATAATCGGTTGATGAAGAAAAGATTTAATTTTATTTTTTTTAGGAAATGCAAATATGTTAACATTACGTGGTTATAATAGAGATGTGCTATCTACTAAAACTCAAAAAGTAAGACATATATTACCATCTCCTTCACACAGCAAAGGTCCCAATGTATATCTTCCTTCTTTTTCATCAAGATGGCTGCCGGTGTCACCAAACCGCAGTTGTTTTACAGGCAAATATTCCTTTTCTGTTATATCGCCACCGTCCACTTGGAATTCTGTTATATTGATGTACATATATGTTATATTGTGTTTTCAACATTCAATATAATATATTTGAGCAGAATATTTTTTATATATTACAAATATAAATAAGTAAATGTAACGTTGTTATGTGACTCACCCAGGGCCGCGGCGGGCCCGTGCTCCGCGTCGCAGTTGCACCACTTGGTGGGGTCGGCGCAGGAGGCGGAGAGGCCGCAGGCGCACATGCGCGAGCCGGGCGGCGCGCCCGCCCAGTAGTCCATGCGCTGGCCGGCGCGCGACACCCACCACGCGAATGGGTGGAAGTCCGCCTCCTCGCCTGGGAGAATATATGACTTTATTGTTAGCCCTACTGGCGACTACAGCGACGCTGGATGGGGAGAAGAGAGGGTACTCTTCATGTTATATAATAATTTTTGTAAATAAATAAATAAAAATTATTGTTCTGTATAAGACTAATAAGAAGCCTTGAAATAAAATGACTATATATAGTCATTTTATTTCAAGGCTTCTTATTAGTCTTATACAGAATTTTGTCTCTTATATATTTATTATTATATAAGAGACAAAATTATATACAGAAGTTTGTCTCTTAGGACCAACGACCAAAAGGACCAACCTACGACAATCGCGTTGGCAATCGCAAATTAAACAGCGTTACACTTCGCCATTATATTCCGATTTTCGAAGGCCAAAGTGCCTTAACGATTTTAGACACATGAGATGTTGTTGGTTTTGTCAAGTTTGTAGAAAAAATATAGACCATATAAATTATCAAAACGACGCTAGTCAATAAAAAACGGGGGGAAAGGAGTGTAATTAAAAAACTATAAAAATCCACACTCACTCCTAGAATTCATAAGCCTCGAATGTCTACACATATATTCCAACCGTTGCGAACACGTCTGACTTCTATTGAGCAATGCCTCCAGTTGTGCTCTCGTTGCATCGTATACAATGTCTTGTCGGAAGCTGCCTGGTTCTTGATAGCCGTCGACTACGGTGGAGTGGGTGGAGGAGTGCTGGATTGATGTTACTATACGACCGTCAGCTGTGGATAAAAATTTATGTTTAAATATAACGATTTTCATTTTGGATTTTTTATGCAGTGTGGTTAGTATTTAATGAAATTATATATGAAACTTATTTCTAGCGGAGAACAGAATGTCCTAACATTAGGTTTCCTCTGTGTATCCTGCTATATGTGGCTGAAAGCGTGAATTTGATATTTAATCCTTTCTAAATAAGTGATGAATAAAATCACCTATTTAAAGTTACGGAATTCGGCTGGAAAAACACAGAAAGAAACATCCTCTGTGCATAACATTTTCTAGAAAAAAAAATATACTTACAATAGAAATGACAAGTGGCCGGGAACGGTGGTAAGGGCCCAGATGCATCTACATCCAAGTATACTGAGGCTGAGGCCTGTCGGGAACCTGTACCCCCCGCGCCTGACTGCTGGTACGCTGTACACGATACTGGATGGACCGCTGTGAAAAATAAAAAATATATAGTATGTAGTCAAGTATACAAAGTTTAATATATTCATATTTACAGAGAACATAAAAAATTTAAGGTAGCAAGACTCAAACCCCCTCCGCTCAAGCACCTGCCAAGCGCATGTCGCCAATTAAATCATATATAGAGTTACTTCAAATTATAAATATGCTTATTACAATTTACTAATGCCAAAATCGATAATCGATGTAGCTTCATAAGAATGTACGGCTTAATTAGCGACGAGGAACTTGAAAAATGTACAAATGGATTTGAATACCGAAATATTACTTTTTTACTTACATATTAGGGCCTTGAATAAGTCCGCTGTTTTTTTGTTTAAAAAAAAATTTAAAATATAATGCTTACAATGACATTACTTAAAGTATTGTCCATCATTAGAGACCACTTTCTCCCATCTTTCTGGTAGCAATTGAATCCCCCGTCGAAAAAACGACTCATCTTTCGAGGCAATCCAGGAATCAAGCCATTTTTCGGCTTCTTCAAAAGAATGGAAGCGCTGCTCGCTTAAACCGTGCGCCATCGACCGAAACAAGTGGTAATCGGAGGGGGCTATGTCCGGTGAATACGGCGGGTGGGGTAGAACTTCCCATTGAAGTGTTTCCAGGTAAGTTTTGACTGGTTTTGCCACATGTGGCCGAGCATTATCATGTAATAAAATCACTTTGTCGTGTCTCTGCTCGTATAGTGGCCGCTTTTCTTTCAGAGCGCGACTCAAACGCATCAACTGAAGTCGATAGCGAGCTCCCGTGATAGTTTCATTAGGTTTAAGCAGCTCATAATAAATTACGCCCTGCTGATCCCACCAAATGCAGAGAAGAAGCTTAGAAC
>JAAIXJ010000368.1:0-31394 GCA_013403705.1 Heliconius hermathena | reverse complement strand
CATTGCGTGTTGAGTGGCAGAACTCAACGCCGCGCTTAGCCTCGACACCAGAGCGAAGAAATGGAAATATAAATTTAAGTAAATATTTCTCTCCTCGTAGTAATCTCCTCCTCCTCTTCGTCTCCTCGTAAATATCTCCTCGAGTGGGGATCGAACCCACAACCAGTCGGTTTTACAGTCACACTTTGTGCCCCTGCGCCACGACTGGCCTCTATATGTATAGATATTATATATATACACACACATATATATATATATATATATATATATATATATATATATATATATATATATATATATATATATATATATATATATATATATATATATACGGTAGGGATGCGCTTACACACCTTATGGACTGTAATTGATAAATACTTCTTAAAAAAATTGTAAAAAAAACGCAAGTTTGTTAAATAGTATATATATATATATATATACATTTTTTTTTGATTTATTAAAAGTGGAATAGAATGTTTTTATATTAGATAAAAAAATGTATGTGACCAAGATGTATGTGAGCCAAAAGTTTCGTAATCACAATGCTGTTCTTGATGGTATAACGAAACAATTTGTTATTAACACAAACAACACAACGGACGAGAGAGAAAATGATGAGGAGGATGCAGGACCTGTGTAGAAGAATTAGAAGAAACCAGACTTACAGAAACTCCCTCAATATAGTATCTGATTGTTATTGCCGCTTTCACTGAATTTTAGAAATATTTTAGTAATTGTTTATTTCTGCATAATTGTCTAATGTGATAACATAACCAACTAACCTGCAATATAATACAAGTCCCCAGTAAAGAACCTCATGCGCTTGCTAGTCCTCACAGGGCGGCGGTCCACCGCCAGCACCAAGCTATCCGGCGCTAGCGTCAACACTAGCTCGTGCCAGCGCCCGTCGTTGTATACTTCTGCATAGTTGTCTAACTTCACTTTAGGTGATCCGGTTTCCGTGTATAGCTCGATTTTCACTTTGCCTTCTTCTAGAAATACCTATTGAGAAAATTATTTATTTATATGTGGTTCCATTCCGTAATTATCATCATATCAGTGACCGACTAAAACTGTTCGTGAGTAACAAAGTAAAAAAAAACCGTAATATTTATTTGTAGCAATTATAAAAATAACCTCTTGATGTTGCACAGATTATTATTTTATGACAAACTTTTACTTAAAATTATTAAACAAAAGAATATGAGAAATAAAATCTTCACGCCATATCCAGCTCATAGCAGTGTAGGCAGAGGGAACCTAGTGTTAATATATTCCGTTCATCACTTTCCACCGAGTTCTGGAGGCATTGCGCTCTGTCTCGATACCAAAGCAAAGAAATAGAAATTTAAATAAATATTAAAGAAAGAATATACTCCACCAAATAGACCTTGCTATGGTACTTAATATATATTTTTTTCAATTTATATAAAATGAACAGTGAATTTCAATAAACATATACAAACCTTAACATAACCTTCGCTCTTGAACTTATGGAATATCAATAGACCATGATTCTCATACGTACGGAACTCTAATGACACATTTAGCGTGTTCCCACCAGTGTATCCCCTTAGTTTAGCATACGAGCCTTCCTTTAGAAACGTTATTGGTACTACTGGTGGCTCCTGGAATAAAATTTACTTGGAAATTTCACATTTTGTAAAACTTTGTATACAACTTTAAATTTTCATATATTTTTTGGCTGTTCTGTTTCCTTCATATATATATATATATATTTAAATATTGGTTTATATTTATATATTTTTTATTATTCCGTCTAAACAGACGACATACTCTTGTATGAAGTATATACATAACATAACACATACATAACAAACTTAACAGTTGTAAATTGGAATATCAACTACAACTTTTTATTAAGTTTATGTCATTGTACTTGCAATTAAAAAGCAATCAAGACTTACCGGACACGTATAAAGAGTATTAACTTTCTGAAACTTAAATGCCTCTCCAGTTTCATATCCCTGTTTCAAATCTTGAAACACGTTAGTTGTATTCAAATACATATTTTCAATACATCCTGTGAAGTTTTGTGTTACTACTAAGCCTTCTTGTGAGTTGGGGACTCCACCAATGTAGAGCTGAAAAAAGATAATTTGTGAAAAACTATATCATAAAAAAAGTAAACAACTTTATTTTAACACAAAAAATAATAATAAATCAAATTACAGTAACGAATGGACTACATACATCATATCAGTAATAGTTATTATTTAAAAAAAACTAATTTTAAGAGGAGTTTGTAGTGTCAAATTTTACGCAACAGAAAAAAAACATTTTTGTCATAAAATAAAAACATTATAAATTATAATCTATTTTAAGCATTTTTAAAGTGTTGATCCACACTTCCGTAAGAAAAATACTTATTTAGAAAACGTATAAAAACTTGACGTAGCGGGACTCGAACCCGCGCCTTCTGATAACCGACCAGGCGCCTTACGTTCCAGCTATACGTTCATGAACGTATGGTTTAGTGGTCAGAACGCTAAACAGGTAAATTATAATCTGTACTTACAGCTCGATTTAAATTAAGCCTAGAAAACTCCCCCTTAATCCTTCCCTGTACCACAACCCGATCAACTGAAAAGACAATGTCTCTTCTATTACGCGATATGACCACATCATGCCAGATATTATCATCTAAGAGACTTCCCACTGATAGCGAAGTCGATGTCGCCGAACCTGGAATAAGCGAAAAAAATTGTAAAAAATCTAATACATTTTTAAACAATTTTAAAGTGTTATTCCACACTTAGGAAAGAAAAATACTTATTTAGAAAACGTATAAAAATTTGAACNACAAGCGTATAAAAATTTCGACGTAGCTTGGCGAGAACGCATGGCTTAGTGGTCAGAGCACCTGGTCGGTTTCCAGGAGGCGCAGGTTCGAGTCCCGCTGCGTTCAAATTTTTATACGTTTTCTAAATAAGTAAATCTAATACATATTTATTAAAAATCATATATATAGAGGCCAACGTGAAAACGCGACACTAGTGGGTCGGATTGCCGCTCTTGGAGCGAAATATTATCATAGAAAAAACGCAACAGTCTTCATACTAGGTTCCCACTGACTATCTTAGTCTGAGCGGGATATAGCTTGAAGTAAAAAAGAATCTTATATATTTGTTTTAACTTGACGCATACTTATAACAATGCTTACAGGCAAAGAAAAACTAGTATTAATTAAGACACTATTGTCTGCTTTCTGACCAACTTTGGGACAGTTTTTTTTAAGTTTCGAAACATAACTATGTGCTTCGTCCCAAAACTGGGGATATAAAGAGTAATATTAAACGGGAATCAAATTTACAACCATCGCGATTACAGCGAGATACTACCATTACGCCACGGTAGCGTTATTTATGATAAATTCATCATGTATTAAAAATTAATGTTATTTTATATATTATTACGTTCATTATATAAAAATGTATGTATGACATTTAGCATTTAATTTGTAAACTATAGTAAAAACTTAACGACTATTCAATCAGGGACATTCATAAGTGAACAAAAGTGTTTTTATTGGCAGTGTTCCATATTGACTCAAATTTTACAGTTACGGCGCCTTGTAAATTACAACACTGTCTTCTTATAACAGATTAGATACGAAATGTCGCTAAAATTGGCAGCTTTCCTGATTTATTTTATCCATTTTACTTTTCTTAATCACCTACTAAGTAAGATGAGATAAATTAAATTGTCAATTAAAGATATACGTATTGTTCTTGAACCAGATCATTTTGAATTTTGTTACTTATTTTTTTTTCTGAATAATGTTTATTTTATTTCTCTTATGCTTGCTTATTTACAGAGACTGCAATTTAGTTGGTAGAATTCAACGATACGACCCAAATTATGAGCGTTTTCTGCCATAACAAGTAAATCTATACTATACCATACTTATATTTTAAAGCTGAAGAATTTGTTTGCTTGAGTGAGCTAATCCCAAAAACTACTGGTTAAAATTGAAAAAAATCGTTTTTATGTTGAATAATTCATTAATCGAGGAATTGAACCGAAAACGAAAATATAGCTTATAGGCTATATAGCGTATCGCAAGAGTGCTGTTGTTAAAGTATTCATTAAGTAATATAAGATGGACCGTTGAATTAATACTAAAATATCGTTGTGAATGTAGAGACCACTAAGTGTAAAATTTAGACTAAGAAAAAGAAGAACTTTTACCCACTCACCAAGATCAACGTTGAGCACTAATCTATTATCGCGTAGTTGCAACGCCAAGTAATCTCCCTGAGTGCCCCTCGAGTACATCAGGGCGCCTGAAGCCACACTCGTCTTGAACCTGAAGCGTATGGTCTCGCGCAAAGCGGAGATGGGGTCCCGGAGGAGGTCCACTTTGATTAGCGAGGAACCGTTGAAGTAGAGGGTGTCGGCCACTGTGGACAATATTTTTTTAAGCTTCACGCTGTGTTCTACATTTAGCGGTGTGCCCAATTTACGAAACGTTGCGTGTCCGCCACTCAGGAAGAACTAAACGCCGCGCTTTGTCAAGAAGACAAAGGGCGGCGTCCCGTAATCAACAAGTAAGGAAATTATCATTCTTAAATATAAGTTTCAGGTTCATTAGAAAAGTAAAGCAATTAAAATAATACATTCCCCTGTGTGAATCGAACCTACAACAGTCGTATTTACAATTAGAAGCTGCTGTGCCAATGCACCATAACAGTAAATGGGCTGTTATCATTTTAACAATTTCTTCTGGAAATTAATTATTTCATTTCTAAAAATGCCCCCAATATGAGCAATTTCAATCTTCTGTATTAGTTTAAGTAGATAAAGACAATCAAGTAATAAATTATTTAATTTATACTATTTATTGTTCAATATCCATATTATAAATGTCATATTTCTCAGAATATAACGATCACATAAGCCATTACTATTTATTATATTTTTTTAAAACTACTTATTGTAACAACAATATTATAAAAAATACATTGTCACTATAGTGACAATATTTTAGTATTGGATAATTGTATTTTAGTATTTGATATTATAATATTAAATACTAAAATGCAATAATTCAATACAAAATTTTAACTTAAATGTAATAGATAAATGCCATACCATAATCACACCCATAGACTTCGACTCTCATGGAAATCTTGTCCCTCCACCGCATGGGGTTTATCCGTATGTACTGCGCTATGATGGGAACTTCGAATTCATTTTTAACCACCGTGTTACCGTCGTGGTTACCTTCGAACATCTGGAAGTATCGAAATTGTATATATTCTATACCTATTTGTTTTTGTTCCTTGATAATGGTGAGAATGAAGAAAAACGTGCTCAGCTGGTTTGGGCACGTCGAACGAATGAGTGATGAAAGAATTTATGATGGAAAAGTTAGCGGTAAGAAAGGTAGGGAGAGACCTCGGTTGACCTTCGAAAACACAGTATCAAAGATACTGGAGGAAGGTCATGTAAAAAGCATGAGGATCCCCCGGAGCGCATGTATGAAGAGATTCATGACAGTGGACGAGGCGAAAGAGGTAGCGTTTGGCGCTCCGTTCTCTCTGACTACCCCGCTAGGGATAAAGCGTGAAGTTAGTTATAGTTTTTTATTATAAATATTTAAAAAAATGGTAATAAGACATGGACCTTTTTTTCTTGATTTTCATACATTTCTGGTATTTACATAAAAACCTATTAGCTTAACGCCATATCCTGCTTTCCGGGACCTAGTGTTAAGACTTTATTCCCTAACCTCCCACCCAATTTTTACACTATTAATGCGTATTGAATAACGGAACTCACGAGCCGCGCTTTGCTCTTGTTAACAGAACGAGGAAATGAAATTAACTCATTCCCTCAAGTAGCAATCGAAACCACAACCGTCGCCTTTACAGTCAGACATTGTGCCGCTGCGCTACGACGGTCTAAAACGACCAAACAAATAGGAAAACCCGCTTTAGTTTATTTTGCTATTTCTTCTCATATGTACTTAAGCTGCGCCTTACTTATTTTTGTGTAGCCCTAAAGAAATGTTTAAATCAGAACCTTAACAAGTTCTTTAGCAATAGTTATAAACCAAAAGCCATATTATTTATTTTCAGCACTTTGCTGAAAATAAATAATATTTATAAATTTATTGGGTACTTTCTATTACTACCATTATTCGTAGTCACGCAGTTGGGATTTGACTGCATACAAAACTTATTAAAATCCCTTAGGGAAAATGTTTCTATTATATATATATATATATATATATATATATATATATATATATATATGGTCAGAAAAATGGAGCATTAGTCTAGTAATAAATATGTCATATGTTTATGACTATAGTATAAATTACTCATAGATTATCTAATTTACTCTCACAGTTGTTCTTTTATAGTATTCTTTAGCGGTGGCTTATGATTGATCGTAATTTACATATTTTTTTTAAGAAAGTATTATTTTCTAAATCTGTTGTCTAATAAGTGCTTTGATTTTCACGATTATCACACATTTTAAATGAAACTATTTTAACCAGATTAATCGCGTATATTTAAAATTATACATTTTGGAAACCCGACGTTTCGAACACTTTGCAGTAGTCCGTGGTCACAGGTAGTCTGAGGTACTTAAAGAGTACAGGTGTATACAAACTAGATTGTGACTGTGGCTTATCATACATTGGTCAAACTGTACAAAGTACAAAGCTGTGCGTGAGCATAATGTGGATAAAATATAGCCACAGTATGCTCATTTTATGGATAAAATAAAATCCAGCCACTACATTAGGTTTGATAAACTCCCAAAACCTCGCTAAGGAAATCAGATACATTCCTAGAATGATCCGCGGGGCTACTGAAATACAAAAACATCCTAATTTCAATAGAGGATGGCTGGAAACTTTCTACCACCTGGGACCCACTCATAAAATCATTGAAGTCTCAAATCCACCATACCACAGGGCAAGACTCATACTATAAGCTCATTCTGCAGGAATCCAGGGCAGTACGCGAGACAATTAAGAAATCGTTGGCGGTAGTTTGATATAATAATTATGTCAACTGACAGACGAATGCCATCTCAGTCTACCCGTGACCACGAACTACTGCAGTGTTCGAAACGACGGGTTTCCAAAATGTATAATCTTAAATATACGCGATTAATCCGGTTAATATAGTTTCATTTAAAATCTGTTGTCTAATTTAATTATATAATATAGTATATCCACTTATATGTATAAAAAGTTATTTTCACCATAACATACAGAAAACCAAAATATTAAACAAAGATAGAATAATACATAAATAGAAAAGTTAGCAGTGCGAAAAAAGATCACCAAAAGATCAAGTCACCTGAGTGTATCCGTCTTTATTAGAAACCGGCCGCCAGCTCTCCCCATCATCAGAATATTGTATCATATATTCCGTTATAAATTCTTCCGTTGCAAAGCGTCCCCTAGTAGCTATACCACGGAGTTCCTTACGTTTTCCAAGGTTTATCGTCAAATGTTGGTAGTAGGAACTCTCTTTGGCCGTCCAAGCGGATGTGCCTTCACCAATTAGTTAGTTAGTGCTTTGTTAGTTATGTGAGAGATGTCTTAGCTGGACATTGTTAATATTATAACTGGATATTGTTTTTTTTTTCATCTTCACGCGGTATCCCGCATCAAAATAGAAGAGGACCCAGTGTAACGGCACTTCATTACCCACTTTCGTCTAAATTATCGAGTCATCAATCAAATTATCGATACATATCAACAGCGTGTTGAGTGGCGGACGTCAACGCTGCGCTTTGTCATGTTACCAAAGTGAAGAAATGAACTTAAATTATTTCGCGTGTCGCGTTTAAAGTCACATAATGTGACGCTGCGCCACGACGACCTCTGACAGAGGTTATGTTAATCTCTTCGTTTATATTTCAAATCTTATAAGAAGTTAAAATTTTACTAAAGCGTAAAGTCCTATTGTACGATAATTTTGGAATGTAACTAAAATAACAATAAATTTGAAAAGTTACATTTGTAAGGGCATTCAAATAATTTAGCTGTGTAAAATAGGCGCTATACACATAAAAGGGGTGTCTCAAGGTCACAACCAGGGTTACGGTACTGATGACGCAAGCGAAATTCGACTTACGAAATTACAGTGAAAATGGTTTTCATGTCCAGCTAAGATATAAATAAAGATATTGATACAGATAGAGATAGTTAAATAATGAAGAAATAAAAATATATTATAAACTAAAATAGATATTTCATACAGAAATATATCTATAAAGATAAAAAATACAAAAAAAAAACTAATCTAAAAACCTGTGCCAGTGCAAAACAAGCATCTAACTATAATGGCATGCCAATAGTAATTTTAGTCATAGGACCCATGATTATGTTAAGTAGAACCCATATCTATATATATTTACCTTGACTTCACCACCAGATGCCTTATATTGAACATAATCGAGGCCATTGGAGCCATAACTGATGTGGTACTCCTGAACAAACTCTTGAGAATGTGCTCTTCCTTGAGTCGCTACTCGTGTTATATTCTTGACTGTTCCGAGATCTATCACAAGTTGCTGATCGAAATCATTTTCTGACGCCGTCCACGCGTTTGTACCTTACGTTTAAAATACTACTTTTTTAAGTGTAAATTTTCTTCTTGTTAGTAGTTTTAGTTAGTAATTGATTCCAGTTAGTTAAATAAAGTCCATGTAATTTTTGTACTCTTACTATTTTTATTCCCCAAACCTACCATTACTCAATAACACATATTTTAACATAAAACAGTAAAATATACACAATAAGTAATATTGCAAATAAGACAATCCTCAAATAAAATTTCAAATTAATCAAAATCGTCTCTTAAACATAAAAAGAAAAATAAACATATAATTAATCATGTTGATTAAAATTTTACAAACAATTTCAAATTAAAACTAAGATAACTTTTCCTCTTTTCTAAGAAAATTATTTACAAAATCACTATCTGGGTGAACCCTTGGCTTAGCTTCTTTCACAACATCGTCAAATGTTAAAAAATCATATGCAACCGGTGGTATCTCTTCCTCTTTATCAACTTGCATTGCTACTGCTACAGTATGCTTCTCATCTAATAAAGTTTCTTCAAACACCCAGTCTTCTTTAAGTTCATTTTTAATGTATAGCTTTGTATCTGTAAGTAATTTTCCGAGTTCTAACTCAGATTTGGTTGAAAAGCTTATATCTATTAATGGTATTGTTATTCCTATGCCAATATTCTTCACATAACTCTCTTTTAAGCACCACATTCTATAGAAACTAGCGATTTGCTCCAATTCTGTTGGGTAGCTTTTGATTTTTATCCATTCATGAGTTGAAAATTGTCTTTTCATCAATCGAAAGAACTCTGGTATATTCTTATTGGCTGGAGGCTCTATTTTCATTATGTCAATACCAATGTTTTTTCTAGTATTGCCAGCAAACACTACATAATCACCCTGATGAGACACATTGAAATTAACAAATTTGTCGCCAACATTTAATAAATATGGCTTACCAAAACCATCTCGACCTAAACAAACATCCTCGTAAGCTATAGAACTTGAAATATGAGCAAATTTTCTTAATATTAATCTTCCAATTAAAGTTGATTTTGCATCTTCTTGGAAAACATATTTTGAGATTCTCAGTTTTTCCTCTGTTTGTATGTAGCTTGATGCAGCTAATAACTGGCTAAATGTAGGTTTCCATGCTTTAACATTAAAAGCCCATCTTACATTTAAATTCTCCATATTTTATTTTGTTAAGTTTCTACTCTTCTTTTAAGTCAATTTTGCTATTATTGTTGGTTAATTTGTATTAATGTTGACCTGTTGAGAATGAATCCTAATTCAAGGTCCCTTAATAATATTTTAGTTAACATTTATCACACTTAAAATAGTGATAAAAATAATTTTGTAAATAATAACACATTCACATAAAAAACATGCATGTATATAACAAATAAAACCAATTTAACACTATACAATGAACTACAGCAACCGAAAACAGCATTAAAAAAAATCAATTACTTCAAGCAAAATTATAAAATGCAAATTACTTATAAGAAAATATGACTATCTGAAAATTGAAACTAAACAAATGAGGAACAATTATTATCAGTGAACTTAATTTTTCGTGATTACACAAATAATAAAGCGTGTCTTACCATACAACTTAGCATTGTCTGGTCCTCTTTCCCTCAAACTAGAAGTTGCAGTAAGTTTAGCACCGTCTACAAGAGGCTCGTTACATTCGTAGTCGTAATAATATTTTGCTGAATCTAAAAATCATTCATTATTTCAATATATTGTAATTTATCAAAGCATTAAATATTTATAAGCTATGCAGTCTAAAATTCAAAGTTTCAGTTGATCGTAACGTTGTTTAATGTTTACGGAAGATTCAAAATGCTAATATAACTTACCTGCATTAATATTCGTCGTGCTACACAAAAGTAACAAAATATAATAGAACATCGAACGGGTCATCATAATTTCATACTTGTTTCTTTCAGATAATATAATATAAACTAAGTCAGTCAAGAAATCAAATAAAACTGTTTGATCATTACGATCGGCGTTGTCAAACTCGTCACGCCGGACAACACCCCAAATGCGTTTTCTTTACCATTGGAAACGAGGAACTTGATACAAAACCCATCTGATTGGTCAAAAATACGCTAGATTTTTTTCGAAGTATAAAACAGAACTCTCTTTTTTTCGTGGAAAAACATTTTCGAAGGCTTTTAAAACTGAACAGCGTAACAATATTATTATTATATTATATTTTTATATATTTTTTTGAATTAAATTTCAAGTAACAAACAATATATTTTCTTATTTCTTATTAAAGTCTAATAAGATCCATCGTCCATTGTATAAGTTCGTTTTGTAATGTCTTGCTCTTACCCCNCCTCAATGACATCTTTGACACCACCGCAAACAGCATCACCTGATGCCAGCCTGCCGCATACTGATAAATCTAGCTTACCTCCACATGGGTATATATATATATTTCTTTTTCTCTGGATTCTATAGGATGTATTTGGCCTCTATGCATAGTAAATGTATATATACTATGTAGTGGCCTATGTAGTTTGGAATTTGAATTTTAGAGAATTCTATCTCACTGGTAAGAAGACAAAGCAGCAAGCAGCAACGAATTTTATCATTAAACTCACAATGTGTCATAATTAGAGTGATTCACAGGTAGCACAGTGTCTTAAGACATGTAGGGGGTACAGGTAGGAAGGAGGTTCCTAGTGTTAACATTTAACCTACCTCAATATTTGCAGTACACAGTGTAAAAAATATACCTCATAAAACATGTTAGAAATACAGAATATAATACTATGTTTCTGTATTCTCCTCTTTTTGCCCTAATTAGTTACATTACTGTTGAATGGTGGAATACAATGCTATGATTTATAATACCAATATTCACTTTGAAAATAATTTTGATGTAAAAATGCTTACTAGTGAGATTTAAACATACAACCATGATGACCTTAATTTTTCTTGATTTAGGAACTTAATTAAAAATGTATTTGTTGTTGTTAACAGCAAATATAGATTGTAACAAACATAAAACAATTTCAACATATCTCATTTAGAAAATATGGCTTAAATGGCTAGAGCTCAGATGGTTCTATAACACCCGAGATCTTCTAGTTATCTAGTTTATTTATTGTTTGAAAAAATATATAATTTTTCTCATATATCTATTAAATTTATTTACTTAACATTAATATAATAAAAATTGCTTTCCAGAGGTGTAAAGAAGCCTCCACAGTTGCAAGTAGTATCCGTACAGTCCACTGACATACCGCCAAAGGAGAATGTCACATACGCAAAACAAACTCAAACAACAACATCTGGCGTAACTGAATTGCGTGATGGTAAGTTTTTTATTTTTATTATTAACTAATTTGATATGCATTTGGTTTTAAGATGTCATCAATTTGTAAAATGAAGTTTCTTGTGCTAATAATAAACAAAATTTAATTTTTTACTAATTTGCACTTGGATTTTGTGAATTTTGTCAGTTTCATAACTATTATTTTTAAATATTAACTGTTCATAATGGGATCTCTTTTACATATATGTTCATATGTTGTTTTGTCGTAAGATTCAATAAAAAAAATACATGTGGATTTATAATGTGACAATATTTGCCCTTTAATGTCAAATTTTATTTGACAACAAAGTCGGCATTCAAATTCTCAAATATTAGATATTGCTAGAACTTATATTTTAATTTAGTGCAGCAATGACGTATTTGCACTTTTGAAATATAAAATTGTCTTTTCCCATACAGTGACATGTATAACTTTTTTTTTTTTTTTAATTGCAAACACATATGATGTTGTTGCGGAAAATTATCAATATATAATCTAGTTATTTGGGAGTTTGTGTCAATTTATTAATATATTAATTAATTATTAAACTGTGATGTCTGGGTGATGGTTTTAACAAGGTCATTTGCAAATATTTTTATTATTTATTTTAATATAATTCATTATTTACTTAGCTAACAATTCCATTAATAATGCATAAATTTCATACTTACATTTGAGTTATTGCTTAAGTTTGTTTTTTTTTTAATTGTAGAGTACATATTTGCAAATAGACCGCACATGTGATAACCAACGACATCTGTAGTTACGAAACAGTATTTACTTTTCTCGCATCATTTTTGTTGTGGCCTAATTGGTAGTCTGAATTTGTTTTATGTCTCAATTGTCATTTAGTTTTCATTTAAATTAGTAGAAATGTATTTAAAAAAAAACATTTTGAATAGATAATAGTAACTTGAAGAGTATTTTTTTATATCTTATTTTTAAACAATGCTATATGACATATATTTTTAAAGCATAGTATTAATTAGTATTCATTAATATAATAATTTTAGTGATACTATTATTGATTTATAAATTCGGACTACATATGCTACTTGGACTTAATTCGGTCTAAAACTACATTTCACGCAAAATTTTATTTTTAATAGCTTTTTAAATAACCTACTTTTGTGGGTTGTATATGGAACTAGAATTTGTCACAATTTGGGATTAATCATTAAAACTAGCCATCTCAAAGTACATAATGCTTAACAGTTAAGAAAAAAAACATTTATACTTATGATATGGCTTGCTTTATATATAATATATGCTATGATTTTTTTTATTAAAAAAATGTAGTAATGAGATAATACAAGGTAATAACTGATAAGATTATTCGAAAACTGGTAAGTCCCCTTTTTTATTTACCACACTACCTGAGGTCACTTAGATTGAGTTATGTCTCGTACACGAGTATTAGTTTATTTTTATTTCTAAAGGCTCTGGTGTCAAACGGGGTCTCGGGCGGCGGTGATCACTTAACATCAGGTGACCCGTACTTCTTTGTCCTTTGCATTGTCTTTTTCCATAAAAAAAAGAGGATGACGCCACAGATAGAAACAAGCTACTCAAATATTTACTGTACTATAATATATATAATAGATTTTTGCTTTGAAATCCCATACTGTGACTCAATTCACTTAAAATAAATTAAAAAATAAACATATATAAATAAAAAAGGAAAAAGCAAAAGTAAATACTGTATTGAGTTAGGTGCAATGTTTGTGTTTGTGCTACCATATAAAGGCTGCTCTTCCAATGCATCACCGCTTGCAGGATACATGGAGGACTGGTGGCGGCCGCGGAAAGGTAAATATTCAATAACTTATTAACATTACATAACATTTTTGAAGTGTTATTCCACATTAAGAATCAAACAATATATTTTTAGAAAACGTATAAGAAATAGACCGTAGTGGGACTAAACTCGCGCCCCTTGGAAACCGTTCAAGAAAATTTTAAATAGAAAATTTTACGTTTTCATTTTAATTTTATATATTTTCTAAAAATATTATTAACACTACTTACTTACGTTACGGTATGGATGACTTGTAATCACGATAATAATTGGTAATCATTTTGTTACTATCCTGGTAATCATTGTGATTTGTGGTTACCACTTTGATAGTCATAGTAATCAATTGCTTACCATGTTGGTAATTTATTTTGTGTTGTAATGTACGATTTGAAGTTTATTATTTTTCTTAACAAAATCATGTGGGGTTTCAATTAATCAATTAATATTTTTAATCATCTTTTGAAATGACAAATGAGGAGTTAGTGATAAATTGTTTCCCAATTTTAATTCAATAATTAAAAAATATTAATCTTAGTAATAATAACTATACATAGTATTAAACTTTTTTTTTTATTGTTGTCCAATAACATGTAATTAAATATCCCTGACTTCTCAATTGCAAAATTTTAAGACACTCTCATTTGGAATTACAGAACAAATATACATATTTTATATGTGGCTATTTATTAACTGGAATCATTTATTTATCGTTGGTGCATGGTATACGCGACACATCGTTTCTTTTTTTTAAATTAATAATAACTACAATAAAATTAAAGAGATAAGATATTTTCACATGCGCATGGTGGAATTTTGACAACATAGGCATGCTTTTAATAACTACACAAGCACTGAACATATTATAATTTAATTATTTTTAAATATGTAAACATTATTTTTCTATTATTATTGAAATGATTTCATATACCAACTGAAACTTTTGTCACATGAACAAATACTGTAATCAGTTATTAATTTTCCTTATTGAAATTGCTTAAAATTTTATTACATATTAGTGATGTAAAGTTTCAGAAGTCCAAATGTAAGCAAACGATTATTTTATTATTATTTATTATGAGTATATCGAACAACATGTTTATTTGAACTGACAGATGATTTGAATTTTTTGTCCTAATATAGCGCACGCAACTGACTACTACGGTAAGTCATTATTCCTCCTGATCGCTTTCTATCGTTCTAACATTCCTCCCTCTTTACTTTCCGCCAATAACTTGGTGTCGGTTATATATGTATATTAGGTCCATTATATCTGTACATATAGAGTATCTCCTCTTTGTCACGCTTCTAGAAGTTTCTACTAACATGTCATAGACGCGGTTTAGCCAGATTGCTCGATAATCACCCATTTCATTTTAAAATCTCCTTCAGAATGTTTTTTTTTATCTAGAAATCTGGTACATTCTCTACGACTAGGGGTCAAGCAACGCTCGGGACTATTGCATCGCCGTATGATGTGGTTATACATTCCATTACCAAAAATACTATCTTATTAAAATGTGGCCTTCCAGAGTTCTCCACGTGGCCTCCAAGCCACTATTGAGGCCGCAAATATTATATAAGCACATAAAAATATAAAAAAAAAATATTATTCATTATAATATGTGTATATTGAATATGGTGTTGGTATGGGGATCGCCATATCATCTCACGCCCACTTACCCTTTCGATTCGACTAACAAACACTGCACAGGTCTTAACACTACGGACCCATTTCATTCAACTATACGACTGGTTCATCGGCCTTAGTCTAAATTGGATGTGGTCCTGCAATATTGTGGTAAAACGTTCACAGTAACAGCCTAACAACATACATTATGCAAGCGATACCCAGTAATGTGCTTTTGTTTACGTAGATGTTCCCTTTTGTGGGGCGATGTCCAAAAGCTTATTCGACGATTGGCCAAATTGAATCGTAAAAATCAGAAAATCTTATACAACCGTTAGGAAACAGTCTTACAGTTAAATCAAATGGAGTCACGAATCATGCTGTAAATTATGAATAGTTTCGCTGTTATATGTATAGTTTTGATTTTGTAATTTTATATGGTCGAAAGATACTGACATTATTTTTGTTTTCCTCCCTTTTTCAAGACGAGTACAATCTAAACCCGGGTTTAGAGTGGGAGGACGAGTTCACAGGTAGGTTTCAACTCCGAATCATAAGGCATCGACTAAACTTGCCCTTGGTAGAGCCTGTGCCCTGTCACTAAGCATGCAATCTCCTTATCTATTTCTTCATATATATAACGCTATTTATTAATATATAGACGCTAACAATACCATTTAACATTACACATCAGATTCATAGGTGATTTGTGGATTTATACAGTGTGTTCGCTATTTGCTCGATTAGATACGTCTGTATAAGTTCACTTTTCGAAACAACTTGATGTTTTACTCAGTAGTTTTTTTTAAATATTTTATTTTTAATTATATTATTTATTTGTATATGAAAGCTAAATATTATTACGTGGCCTTATTATAATATTATTTGTTTTTTATTGAATATTTTGCATGTGACAGAAAATTATCGTGTGTATGCATGACTTAAAGTCATTGGTATCATTTAGATTGTATTTCGTATATATTTTATATAAGATTACTCTCTAGTGGAGAGCTCGGGAAGTTTTTTTTTGCATACTTTTATTGATTAGAGCTTTCTGTCACTCACGATTAAACGCTTAGTTACTTCTAGTGTGTGTCCAATCTGCTGCACATTGTGCGATCTTCAACTATCTAAGATGGATTGAGAACGCAACATAGTGTGATCATGACAGTCTCTACAAATAAACAGATAATATATATTGAAAATCATGATTATAGTTACAGTATAAGGCAGGATTCACACTATGGTGCCGGTCACGGTTTGTTATCTGCCCAATCTCATATTCTTTCATGTAAAGTATTCTTGTATGCGATAGTGTGAATTTTCTTATTGTTTCTCATATAAGAATATTTTTAAAAGAATTAAATCGAACCGTGACCGACGCAATTGTAATCTATTGAAGTACTAGTGTGAATCATCCGTAATTGGTTAAAGGTGCGATTTAGGGAACTTTTCAATATTAACGCTTTACCACTTATTGCAATGTAAACTTAAAAAAAAAGAAACAAAATATGATATAGATATTTAATATAAAGATTAAATAAATATACTCTTTTACCTAACATGTGCTGTTTATATGTACATTTTCTTTTTAAATATATTATTTACTTCATGGAATTACAGTAATATTTAAGCCTTAAGTGATAATTGAATAAGATGTGTTAAATACTATACTGTAACTATAATTTTTGTTAACACGATTCCCAAATGTCGATTCCTCACAAACAGTATAAGATTCCAATTTCCAAAGCTTGATGAGCTTACAAAGGACTTAATTTATGAGTAATACAGTGCAACCTCGATTTAACGATACTGAAGGGAATCAGAAAATAATTCATTATGTTAAGTAATTTGTTACAATGAGGTTCGTTATACAGAGGTTAAGATGGTCTACGGTTCGTTTTACCAAGATAAAAATATATATATTATAGATCTTAGTTTTTTCGTTTATTAGCCATTGCAAACTTTAAAACAACACTGTCAAACAGTAGTGTTTACATTACTGTAAACACTTTACATTACTGAACGCTAAACAATAATAACTGTCTTATGAAAGATTTAACAAGTTTGAACCTGTGGACACATGAATTCAATATGAAATTTAATTTAGTAAACTTACAGGATTCGTTATATAAACGTTATAAAGTAATAAAATTCATTACATAGAGGTATACTTTTTTTTATATATTGCAAAGATTGAAAATTCGTTATAAAAAGGTTTTGAACAAATGTATTTGTAATGTAAAGGAATTTTGAAAAAATCGGTAAATCGAGGAAATTGTTATATGGAGAGTCGTTACATTAAGGTTATACTGTATTAACGAGTTGATACTCATATTCAAACATACCATGCTTTCGTGTCAATAATATTAATATTTTGATAAAAAAAAATCCAATATGGGCTATATTTGTCGTCGAATTTGTGTTACTTTAATATAAAATAAATATGAAACTTTAACATAAAAGTTAATATAGATTTTAGGCAAATATCCAATCTTGGATAGTTTTTTGGTAAAATCTTCTATTAATATCATTTTAAATACAAATTGCATTTGCAATACATTATTAAGTTCTTCGTGAGATTAGCTTCGTGCAATAAGTATTGCTTTGAAATTCTTATGTATGAGATGTACAATATCTTTACATATAATAATTCTATATATTATAATTTTTTAATTACGTAGTTATCTTTTACCTTATACCTAAATATATTTTACATCTTATACTAATCATATTCGTTCTAAAGTAGCTCTATTAGATATCACGATATAACCTCTTCGCTGGTAGAATGGATATTGCGAACACCCTCTTCCTTTCATACATCACGAAAACATTTCATAATCCTATGAAGTTATTTACAAAAAACATTTTTTTATCTGTTCCTGTTTCAATTAAAAAAAATTGAGTCAAGAAATAATAATTATTAATTAAATTCTAACGAAATAGAAATAACTTTATCGGACATTTGTATACCGCGATTGACTTAATTACAATTTAAAATATGATATAAATTGATAAATTTCCTATGAGTAATGAATTTGTGAAAGTTTAACACATTTAAAATATGAAATACGTAAGTCAGTCGCGGCCGCTTGGTCGTCGGCCAAAAAGGGCCATTCTTATTCACCGTCCAGTGCTTACATTCGACGGGGACGGCGCACGGCAAGGCGACGACGAGGAGGCCGCGTTCCATGGCAAGCTCCCGCCCGGCATCTTGCCGCACGGCCTGCCCACCGTCAAGGAGGTGCAGCCGGCGGTCACCGAGGCGCCCGTCGAGAAGAAGGAGGAGGAGAAGGAGAAGAAAGGTATCTTGCTTATTTTGTGTAATAATTAATTCCTTCGAATGGGAATCGAACACAGGACGTTGTCTCATTATTGGTTTGGTAGTGTTTAGTAAAATTTGGGAGATCTATGAGTATAAGCAAATGTTTGTGTTGTGTAATAAATTTTATATATCGAGAAAAATTCATTAATATTTGACGTTCATCTCGGTGTAGTTCAAGAATAATTGATATTGCGGAATATTTAAGTATATTTTAAAATTGTTTTTATTTCCCCAGCCTAGTCAGACAAAGACGCGTAATATGGTTCCACTATTCCGCACACAATATTAGAATTAATTTAATCAAAAAAATTAAATAAATTGTTCTAGATAACTCTTCCTCGTAAGAGATGCGTAAAATTAAAAAGTAGAGTAGGAAGAGGAAACTCGGAACCCTAGTGTAAAGACGCTACGTTTCCATTAAGACATTTCTGTTCTCAGCTTTTCGACGTATTTTGGAGGTATTGCGTGTTGAGTAGCGGAACTCACAACGCCACGCTTTTCCTCGTTACGTTAGGTAATGAAAATAAGAAATATTTCATTGTCTCAAGTAGGAGCCATACGCTCTTGTGCCCCTGCACTAAGACCGGCCTCGATTCTCGTAAATAAATTATACTTTATATATAAAAGATATAGGCAAATAGTGAAAATGACAAGATATTTATAAGAATAGTTAATATCTTCAATACGTTTGTCCTCAGTCCGCGAGCTGAGCAACGACGAGAAACAAACCATTCTCCTGTCTTCGGAGTTCCAGAAGTTCATCAGCCGCGCCGGGCGCGTCATCGAGCGCGCGCTGGCCGAGTCCGTGGACATCTACACCGACTACACTGGCGGCGGGGACAACGAGAATGCACAGTTAATAGTTTTTTTTTATGTATTTCTTTATTTGTATACATTAAGAAGATAAACAATAAATGATGAAATACGAAAAGAACAAAATATTACACATACTCAAGATTATTATAAAAATGAGAACATTTTATAACTTGTAATGATTAGATTAAATATGAATTTTGGAAAATTCTATTATATATTATATTTGGCGAAGAAAAGTAAAAGTGTACTATCCGATCTCAAGACATGTATGTTTGTTTATATAAATTTTCTTAGTAACTTTCTTAGTTAAGTTAATGCCCTCAGCTAAAATTGTATCATAATAAGAGAAACTAAAATTTTTAAGTTAACGTTCTTGAACCAAACAAAAAAATACTGGTAATACATTTACTTCAATATATAATATGAACTATATACTAATTTCAGTTTAAAAATAGCTATATTAATTTGTTCTTACGGTTCCAGGGACGACAAATCCGACGCCCGCCTCTCCCTCGTCCGTACATTCAGCGATGAGCGCTGGTCCCGCGGACGTTGTGTAACATGTCTCGACTGGTCTTCAGTTCATCCTGAACTACTGCTGGCCTCCTACCACAACAGTGATGATGCCCCCCACGACCCTGATGGTGTCTGCCTCGTGTGGAATACCAAGTTCAAGAAGTCCACACCAGAGGATATATTCCATTGTCAGTCACCGGTCATGAGTGCTACCTTTGCTAGGTAGGATGTGGTGATGCATTTTCTCATTAATGCCGTATTAACTTGCATAGAACTATAATACATGTTATATACAATAGACGTCAAACTCATAACCACTTCTAAAACTCAATCTTCAAAGACTTCCAAGTCACAACTTGGTTAAAGTTGAGTGTCAAAAACTTAAAAATTTATATGTACTTACTTTAATATGAATTTTATATTATATCAAATTATGTCAATTTTTCTGGTCCTACAATTTTATAACATGACAATTTTGTCTAAACAGGTTCCACCCCAACTTAATCCTAGGCGGCACATACTCCGGACAAATAGTGCTATGGGACAATCGCGTCCAAAAACGCACACCCATCCAACGTACACCGCTCTCTTCCCTAGCGCACACCCATCCCGTCTACTGTCTATCAGTTGTTGGCAGTCAAAATGCACATAATCTAATATCAGTGTCCACTGATGGGAGAATGTGTTCCTGGTCCCTGGACATGCTGTCCCAGCCCCAGGAGACCCTGGAGCTTCAGCATAGACAAAGTAAGGCTGTCGCGGTGACGGCCATGGACTTTCCACATGGTGATGTCAATAACTTTGTTTTGGGAGGTGAAGATGGACATATCTATAGTGGATGCAGGTAATTGTAGAAATATTGATATTGATAATATTAAGCGGTTGTTAACAATTTTCGTCAAAAATGTTAATTCATATTAGGTGTGATTGAAAAGAAATGATAATTGGTTATCTGTAGTGCACATAAAAATAAAAATAAAAGGTCTTCTACTCGCTAGTATAAGAAACAAAACATTTAAATAGGCTACGATTCCCGAGAGATATATTCATTTGAAAACTGCTGAGGAGTGAAAATCAAAATGAAAGAAAAAACAAAATCAGAGTTGTGATCTCTTCGAATGGAGTCTTCATCTCTATATTATACAGTTACAAGCTGGGCCAAAGATTTCAAGATGGAAAGAACATCGATGGAAGACGAATATCCTGAAGACACTCCACATGTCCCACTGGAGATTACGAAAAAAATTACTTTAAAAAAATTCTAAAAATTGTATTGCCAGATCGTAGAATGCCCATAATGGAGAATCCTTGCGAATGAATTGCTTGTTAAAAAAGTCTTCGGACGCGTTTCGGCTCAAAGAATACCTCCGGGCCAAGAAATTTGACAACGATAAGGACGTAATGGCCGCTGTTAAAGAATTTTTTGAAAGTTTAAAAAAATTTTAGGGAATTCTAAGCTTAAAACGAGAAACAATAAGGGCCAGTTTCATCGGTGACGAATAACGTTTCAAATAATAATCTACTAAAATTAATCCTATAATTTACAGATAGAGGATGAACATACAAAATAGCTGTTTCTTATATTTTCAAGAATATTTTTTTCATTAATGAACGATAATAGTAGGTTCATACGATTTGTTACACTTTTAAATTACAAATAAGTATTTAACAATGAAATGTATGTATCATATGGTGTATCTACTAAATATTGATATTCGAGACCTGTGAAACGAAAAACGAAACTGGCCTTAAATGTATGGATTTGTTAAGAGAATAATATATAGAAAGATAATTATTTTTTATTTTTATTGTCATTACGTTTCCCTGGACCACTCCTCGTATATATTTTTGAATTCTTTTTCTTTCATACTCACAGTTAAAGTGGAGTGTATTGTCCATTTCGTAACCGATTGGTTTGATGGCCCAGGCACGGGCAGCGCGCCGGCGTGTCGGAGAGCGTGGAGGCGCACGCGGGCCCGGTGACGGCGGTGGCGTGCCACGCCGCGCCCGCCGCGCTCGACCTCGCGCACCTCTACCTCTCCGCCTCCGTGGACTGGAGCGTCAAGCTGTGGAGCACCAAGGAGAGCAAGGCGCTGTACTCGTTCGAGGACAGCGGCGACTACGTGGCCGACGTGCGCTGGTCGCCCGCGCACCCCGCGCTCTTCGCCGCCGCCGACGCCGCCGGCCGCCTCGACCTCTGGAACCTCAACAGGGACACCGAGGTACGCACCTTGTTGAAATACCTCATTTTAAAAAATTTCATTTTAAATGAATATAGTAATTTTTTATTAATGTAGCCAACTTAATTTCATATTTCGAATTATAATACTTTTTTTGAAAAAATTAGCCTTACGTGTTTCATCTTAGGCACATCTTCCATAAAAATACCAAAAATGATAGATGCCTTCCTAAGCTTCTTAATCTAAGGATAAAGGATTCATATACTATATACACGATAGATTTAATTTACATCTCACATCTTATCTATGGATACATGTGATCTCCCATCAATCCCATCTTCAGCAACAGATGAATGTCCTGTTGAATTTTCAGTAAAATAAATGCAAATAAACATATGACAATATATCACCATGATTAGCATTTATCTCTATTTATAACATTTAACAGAATATACATAAATAATTTTGTAAAAAAAAATAATGTACATAGGTGCCGATAGCGTCGGTGCAGTCGGAAGGCGGAGTGGCGTTTAACCGCGTTTCATGGAGCCCGAGCGGTGGTCACGTGACCGCCGGCGACGACAACGGCAAGATATGGGTGTATGAATTAGCTGAGGTAATTAACACTTACTTGATATTTAATTTATTAACGGTAACACCTAGTGCTGTAGCACAATATATAGCTGAAGCGAATATATGAAGGTTATTCTGATTTACAATAAAGTTATTTTGATTACTGTAGCCTGATAAGCAAGACTTTCTTAGTCTTGCAACATGACATGTATTGTATAGATAAATAGATGAGAAGTAATACATGTGTGTGGTGCGCGCAGAGCGTGGCGCAGCCGCGGCACGACGAGTGGAGCAAGTTCGTGTACACGCTGCAGGAGCTGCGCAACAACCAGGCCGACGACGACGCGGACCGCCTCAGCCTCGCCTCCGGCCCGCCCTCGCTCTCCTCGCTCACCTCGCTCGCCTCCAACCCGCTCAGGTGACGTACGACACTTCAACATGTATAGCGTTCATGCATTTTTTTAAATATTGCTGTAAATGTAATGTTTTGTTTTACTTTTACTAACATAAACGAACGTTAATTAAATAAAACATTTCTCAAGGTTTATACAATTAAATAAACGATATAAATAGGATTTAATGATTTTAATAATGTAATAATTGTAAAGTGTTCAAAAAGTATGGAGTAAGTAAGTTTGTCATGTTTGTGGAAATAATCTCAGGTAATGCGTTACTCGCGTTGTTAGATTGTCATACGGGGACAATATAATTTTTCATACTTATGAGAATTTGGGAGATGCTATGAACAACTTTTACATTTTCAATAATTTTCGACCCTGCTTTCTCTAGCTTGTCAAATAAGCACTTTTGTGTATGAAAATATAGTTACGTAATGAAGATTTCAATTAATAAAATAAACAAAATATTTTCAGATAACTGATGCACTGGAATGTTCGCTGCGGGTGGAAGGTGTAGGTTAGAGAGAAAGGGAAGGTTAGACTGAAGGGAATTGTGGTGCACGTCATTGTGGAAGTGATGTATAGTTGGAACTGAAATATATCATTATAATTAAAAATTCAAGTACACATCACTTTTCATTATAATATGGTATTATTATTTATTGTCTTTCAATATGTATATACCCAATTACTTATGTAATTCTCTGGTATTGTCTAAAAAATTTAATTGATTTTAGTTATTTTTTAAATTAAAAAGTCCACTGTGTACTTGAATTATTCTTCTTATTACATTGTGTTTACTATCGTGTTTATATTAGGAAAAACTTAAAAGAAACTGATGTCTACAATTCCTTTAGTCCAAGAAGAGATTACTTGATACAGCTTTATGATCAGTGATTCAAGGTAAAAAAAACCCGTTGCGAATAAAATATTATAATATTCAAAAAAGGCACAATGGTATAATAAAAAAACACTACATACAACATATAATACACATATTCATTGCAAATGCAGTTAAACATGACCCTCAAGATATTATATATTCGTTAAAAATATTGAAAATTGTTAGAAAAAAATGTAGACTGATTACAAAAACATTTAAAAGAATAGTTAAATTACGCTCTTAAAATTGTCTAACTTTGTATTTGCTGGGAAATATTTTTAAATTATTTTTTATTAAGTGTATTAAATATTAATTACACACTATTAAAAAAATATTAAGATCATAAATATTTGAATGAAGCTGGACTTGAACCCATTATGACTGCAAAAGGTGCAGGTCAGGTTCCATCATATTAAAATTTCTAGTAAATGTAACGGTCTATGTACTATATACTTATATGATATTACATTCATATAAATAAAAGGTAAATATTATAGAGTAAATGTATGCTTTATTTTTATTATTTAATAGAGCAGCTCTTTATTTTGCTACATGATAAAATTGTTAAATTAGTATTGAAATGAAATGATTGTTACTTTCTTTAAACATTGTTTAACTCTAGTATTAAAGATATATTTATTAAAAGACCTATCATCTAACAGGTTAATACTTGTAAGTACATATTGTAACTTATAATAAATAATTACATTGCTTCTAAATAAGTGTTTTATTAGAATACTCTATTACTTTTTCCCAGATAGCATTTTATATCATACTAGCGGCCCACTCGCGGCTTCGCCCGCATAATACTTATAATTCTTTTATTATGCTGTATTTGAGATAAGATAATCAATATAAATTATGTAATCAATATAATTAATACAGTCAATAATTTGTGAAAGTGCAAGCAATACATGTTTACTTGCGAGAACGAAATCGGTAATGGCGTCACCTGCAGGACTCGTGCCTATACTTGCGGCCGTAAACAGAGCATTGAATTATTTTAAAGTTACATTTTTTCAACAAGTACACCTTCAAATTACATGCTATTAAAATCATATCTTCATAAAATTTCCTTGATGATGGAATAATTTTCGCTCGTAACTTTCAATATCTTTATCAAATAAAAAACGTTGAAATAGCATCTTCCAATTTTCAATTTTTTTTATCACAAATTGCTTTACTGTGACTTATTTATAAAAGATAGATAAACGGTATCGCGAGCTTTACGGTATCGCCTGAAGTAATTCGATGGCGTTCATTATTATAGTTATTTCGTTGTTTTAGACTAACTAAGACTTACACCATAATGTTCTATAGCCTATAGCACTCCTGAAGAACGTAGCTTTCATACAAAACCAACAAAAAAAGTAAATCGAACCAGTTTTACTGTTAGCTTAGCGTTTAAACAAACTTCCGCTTTATTAGTATACATATCCTGACCGTTTTCGGCCACGGCGACTGACGTCCGACTAACAAGAGCCTCGCTGGTGTGCTCTTAAGTGACTGACATAGCCGATCTTTGCCGAGAAATTGCGGCTACACATGCTGCATGTCAGCACACCCCCGACATAGTTGTAATAGATCACCTCAGGTGTGCGGGCCTTGAGCTCATCGCGTTTAAAATTGAGCTCGTCTCTTCGCTTCTTCTCAAACTCTGATACCTTAAGTCCAACAATGCGTCTCCATTGTNTAGTATAGTATAGGTATATGTAAAATACATACTACAATATGTTCCTATATTTTAATATGTACATAATTTTTATATCATATGTTAGTGATATCAAATGAAAATAACTAATAATTAGGTATAACAATATGACACATTCAAAGGGCCTGAGATAACTTAAAATATATGTAGATTGGATAACATAAAAACAATTGACATGATGCAAAATACCCCACAGTTTTTAGACTTTCCCTATAAACAGACTATCCAGCATAAAAAGAATTTTATTTTGTAACATTAATTATATTAACACTTTCAACTAAACAAACTCTTCCACTTTTAAATATAAGTACACAAATTACGAAAAAAATCGGAAAGATAAATAAAACTACAATATTAAATTATCAAAATCATATATTCACACATTATAATAAATATATTAATCTGGTTTGAATGGTAAAACTATTTTTCCTTTTGACAAATTGACTTCATCCCAACAAGTACAGTATAAGGTCTTTCGATCCATGACATCTGTGTACAGCTTCCCATCTAAGTGGTCAATTTCATGTTGAGCTATCCTTGCAGCCCAGCCTCTAAAAACCTTTAATATTTCTTCTCCTTCTGAATCATACCCTGCAATTAATGAATTTACAACAAAAATGTACTATAATTTAAGTGCAACAATTTCTTTGGAAATGATCCACAAATTTTGGACATATTAATACATAAAACAGTAATAATATTTTAAAATTTATTATGTTATCTATTCAAAATAAAAAGTTCTAGTTACGACCATTTCAGTCCCTTAATACTAATTTTATAAAAAAATTATGAACATTCTTATAGGGTGCTTAAATTCTCAGAAAACAATTGTTTTTAGAGAATTTAAGCACCTATAGGTGAATGTCTATAAGAGGAGTATTTGGTACTAAAGCCTGTATTTATTACTTCCTCTCAAGATGGATCTCAGAGTTAAGAGTTCTTTATAAATGGCCCTAAGTGTAATATTTATCATTAAGCACTGTGACATAATGGTTGAAAGGTTAGGAAATAGATTAAATTCTGTTAAAATAATGAAACAGTCAAAATGGCATATATAGATTTGTAAATGATGTAAAAATAATAATAGTTAAAATCTGGAAATATGATAATTATTTTATGCAAAAGGTATCCAAAATTAAAAGAATATTTCCAAAAAAAACAACACACTCAGTTTTACTTATCTTAAAAATAAGATAATATTGATAAGAAGATATTGATTTACCTGTGACTTGAACTTCATTATATCTAGCAACATCTGCAGAAAATGATCTGATGCTTTCACAACCCTCAGAATGTATCACTTTTTTGTAATCAACTATTTTCAATGTTGGATTAACAAAAATCTAAAACAGATTTAAATGTATCAGACATTAGAACATATTTAAATAATAATACTTAACAAAAAGGAAAATAAAATATTTACAGTTAATGGGATATCACTAATGTCTTTCCTTTTAGTTACGTCTGCAGGTAGGTTGGCTATTTGTTTGGGCGTCAGCTTCATAACAAATATTCTAATATTAACGCCGATTTGAGGTGCAGCCATTCCGACACTACCATACCTTTCTAGAACATATTTCATCTTTTGTATCACATTCTGTACTTCTTTTGATTTAATTTGTTCAATAGGAACTGGCTCACATATTTTACGTAATGTAGGATCACCGATTTGTACTACATGCTCGTAAGGAGGTTTTGAACGTCCATGGCTCGGTGCTAGCCTTGCATACCAGTTAAAAGCTTTTCTCATTAAGCCCATTTCATTTAAATTTACATAAATATTTAGTTTATCATATTATTGAGCATACAAAGAGTGTAAAATAGTGAATATAATTCAAATTCGTATTTCACACTCAATGTTTGAATTGAAGCTGTCAAAGTCAAGATAAGTTGTCACTGTTATTCGCTTATATTATACCACAGAACACATATATAGTCCGACAGAACCGGTATTGCATATGGGAAGCACGCGCGGTAGAATTGCGCAGAACGCATATTTTGATATCTGCACATAGACGCCCTCTCACGCCGCACCGATTCCCCGCNATTAAACTTCATCCTTTTTCGGAGTTGCATTTTATCATGATACCTTCCATACATGAAACATTATAAAGAAAGTTATTTATTAAATATTAAATAACTATATCATAAAAACATTATAATAAATCCTTAAAAAAATCCTATCAAGAAACTACTAATTAGTAGTTTTACTTTAATATAGCAACACTATTTATTTTTCGGGACTTATTTACAATCCCCCGTAGGTATGTCGCACATGCCCCTTAGGAAGTCGACCGGGCCTGCATTATACTATAGAAGTTTGGAATTTGTGATATACTGTATAAAGTATATGTTGAACGTACGTTGCTGTGACAACAGACAACGCTATAAACAAAATAATTTACAATTATTAATGCTTATTCATAAAAGACAAAATTTAAATTACCATAAATTTTACACTAATACAAGATTTTAACAACAGTTAAAATTGTAAACTGTTATGTAGACACGTTTTTGTTAATTTACAATTCGTTATAAAATTTGTATAAATGTCAAATATTTTATAACTAAACTATTTTTAAATATTAAAGTAAAAAGATTTTTTATAAAATGTCTCGCAAACAAGAAAAACTAATTTCATCTATTATTGTTCACTATTCTAAGATAAGATAACATTTATATTTATAGTTCAAGTTTGATGCGGGTACAATGTAAAACCCGCGCAAACCCTAATCTTTTTAAAAAGTTTTGACATTAGTTACGGAACCCTAATCCCACGAAAATGCTGACGGATCAAACTGATGGAAGATTCCCAGGCGACCGCTTCGCGATTTCCCCGTATTAGCCTTTCAATGCCCCATTGTTTTAATTTTTATTAGTTTATTAATTGTAATACATTTTTTTGACACTCTTTATTCCCACTTCGATTAAAGCAGTCCTTAGCTTTAAGAAATTATTGTATTAATATATAATTAATAATTATTCGGTTTTTTTTCAATCTCTTGACTGCCGCAAACGTAATTCATTTCAAAATTCCAAGGCAAGCAACAATAACAAGTACTATATTTAATTATTTATATCTTTGTAGCTTGTAGGCATCAAAATACGCCACAAATACGCCTTCTGCGTCAAGTCTCCCGCGCGTACCTTTGTCCTCTAATAGCGACAAACAAAGTTGTTGTCGGACTATAGTAAATAATATATAGTTAATTGAGTTTAATTTTTTTTTACATTTTTAAGAAATGGTATGTATTGCATATTTACACTTTTTTCCCTTTATTTATACTTTTTATAAAATATAATATGCATTAAATAATTTAATTTATTACGCTAAACCATCAAAATAGTTATGGTTAAACTTGTGATAAGATTTGGACTATCTTTTAATTTACATTTTGATAGAAAGGGCATTGGAAAACTTTTATTTGTTACCTCAAGGTTTTTCTATGAAACAATACTATACAAACTTTTTTTATTAAGAAACAAACACAAAAACAGGCTTTTATACCATACCTAGTTACCTAAAAATACTTTTCTCCTGTTTTAGATGTGTAAATCAAAAATATTATTAAAAACATCAACTTTCATATCAAGAACTATGTCTACAACTCCTAATGTGCTATTTGAAATATTAAATAATGCAGGAATTATAACTTTGAACAGACCAAAAGTTTTAAACTCTGTTAATATATCCATGTTATCTAAAGTACTATTACAAATGCGTGAATGGGAGACTACAAGGAAATTAGTGATTATTAAGGGAGCTGGTGATAAAGCATTTTGCCCTGGAGGTGATGTAAAGCAAGCAATCGACAAAGTAAAAGGCCCTCAAATATTTAATGCAGAATATAACGCTAATTATTATATAAATAAATATAAAATTCCCTATGTAGCATTAATACATGGTATTACAATGGGTGGTGGACTAGGTCTCTCAGTCCATGGGAGGTACAGAGTGGCAACAGAAAAAACTATAATAGCTATGCCTGAAAATAAGATTGGACTGTTCCCAGATGCCGGTGGTAGCTATTTTTTGCCTAGATTGAAAAATAATTTAGGAATTTATATGGGATTGACTGGTATGAAAAATATTTTACTTATTAAATAATTTTTAAAGTTACAAAAAAATAGCAAGTATTTAAAAAATTACAATAGTAATATTATCATAAAATATAATTTTGATTCCATTGAGGCGAATAAAGATAGCATCTGATCCTCAATGTGACGTTATGGGTTCAAAGTCAATAATTCTGGTATTATATTTTATCTTATCTTATCTGGTGGTAAGTGGAGAATTGAGTGTCCTGAGTCCTGACACAAAGTTTTCTTTGCCTGGCCGGAAGCAGGGTTGCTCGACAGGAAAACATTAAAATTTGCTTCTTTTCTTATTAAAAAAAATCAGCTTCACGCTGTATCCTGCACCCAGCAGGGTAGGCAGAGGGAACCTAGTATTAAGACACTCCATATATTTGATCTCCTCGAATGGGGATCGAACCCACAACCAGTCGAATTACAGTCACACTTCGTGCCACTGCACCACGACTGGCCTCATATGGCCTGGATATTATAAAATATTAAATATTAATAAGTAAGTAAGACTCATATATTTTTATAAATACATTTTATAATTATCCTACTTGCAAACAGGACATAGGTTAAAGGCCAAAGATGCAGTAAGTGTTGGTGTTGCAACACATTTTATATCAAGCGAGCATTTAAATAAACTTGAAAAATCTCTTTCTAAATGTACCGGCCATCATGATGTACAGAATTTGTTGGATAAATATAAGGAACCTTTAGAAGAATTTTCTTTGCAACCATACATTAAAGACATAAATTATTGTTTTGCCGCTCCATCTGTTGAAGAAATTATTCAGAGGCTTGAGAAAATAAACAATGACTGGTCTGTGGAAACAATTAATGTAAGTTCACAATATTTATTTTTATTAGTCACTAAAGGGCTTTTATTATCACCTTAGTGGTTAATGACTCCAATTGATAAGCCACAACTCAATACACTACTCAAGGCAGACAATTATGTTGATTTTTTTTAGCTTTATGCTATTACCCCCACATAGCAGGATAGGCAGAGGGAACCTGGGAACACCAGAGTAAAAAAAATGAGAATATTTAATTTCCCCAAGTGGGAATCTAACCCACAACTTGTAAGGTTTACAATCCCACACAAGCCTATGCGCCACTACTGGCCTTGATACAAGATATATTTATAATTTTTACAAATAATATTAATATATTTCTTAAAAATTTCAGACTTTACGTCAAATGTGCCCGAGCTCTCTTAAAATTACGTTAAAAGCATTACAAAATGGTGCCCAGATGGAACTAGCTGAGTGTCTTAAAATGGAATACAGAATAGTGTGTCACTCAATTGAAAGCTATAATTTCGCTGAAGGTAATTTCATTATTAAATTAGACCAAATTTTTTACAAGTGAATGCAAAACACTAACACTAACCGTTGTATTACTGTCATGCTTATGCCCCTACAGCACGACGACCTCAATTGTATTTTTATTATTATATAATTTTGAGGCCAGTCGTGGCGCAGTGGCACAAAGTGTGACTGTAAAACCGACTGGTTGGGGGTTCAATCTCCACTCGAGGAGATGAAATATTTACCTAAATTTATATTTCCATTTCTT
>JAAIXJ010000401.1:154195-229737 GCA_013403705.1 Heliconius hermathena | reverse complement strand
AATATTATTAAATAGCGTAGTTCACAAAAACCGCTATACTTTTATTTCCCCGATCTGGACAAAGTCCCTCCTTAAATTGTGACAGTCAACACGCAGTGTTTCGAAATTAGACAGAAATCCGAGGACAGAGTGTCTCAATACTAGGTTCTCTGTCTTCTACCTACCTTGCTATATACGGGGCAAAGCGTAAAGCAACAAAAATAAA
Organism: Heliconius hermathena; assembly: GCA_013403705.1. Taxonomy (NCBI): domain Eukaryota; kingdom Metazoa; phylum Arthropoda; class Insecta; order Lepidoptera; family Nymphalidae; genus Heliconius; species Heliconius hermathena. The sequence goes on along the minus strand of JAAIXJ010000401.1, from coordinate 229,532 downwards.
AGTACTATGACTTGACATATGAATAATTATCGAAATTTTATGCAGCCTTCGTTTAATCCGCGTCGGTGTTGATAAAGGTCTTATCTAAAAATTTTATTTATAGAGTCTAATACAAATACTAAGTATATTAATTAATGTTAATATACTATTATAGATAAATTATATCCTTAAGCGTTTCAAATATTACAGAGCGGTTTATTTGACAAGGTACAGCCTTGCTTAATTTACGTTTGAATGAAATATTTATTTGGTACTAATTAAGTGTTTAGATCAGGGGTTCCCAACGTTTTCTTGATCAAGGACTTCTTGGTAGCAGGAACCACTACACCTACATGAGGTATAATAAAAATTAACTGTGACAATCAAACTGAAATTTCGCCTCACCATCCCCAGTCATAAAATTAAAATTGTTCGCGGACCATATTTAGGCTTCTGCGGATCACTGGTGGTCCGTGGATCACTGGTTCCCAACCAGCATGAGCATTTTATGCATAAAATCCTTGGGAAAGCAGCATTTGTGAATGCTGCTCAAGAGAGCCAACTTCGTTTAGCTAGTCTTTCAGGTTGGACAATACACTAGTACTAAATATTTGTTTCTACAAACTTAGCTTGTTGTATTCAAAGTTGAGTCTTCCAATTCTTTGTAATTTTTTATAAATTTTTGTGGATTATTTTCTTTACCAGGAAAAATTATAGGAACGAACGGATGATGGATGTAAAATAGTTTCAAATTTTTTATTGCCAATATTTTAGGAGAAAGTAATTCGGATGTTTGTTGAAAACATTAAAATAATAATAAACTGACTCTAAATAGAGTTACAAAATTTAATTATTTTTACTATTAATATTATTGATTATTTCTGAATATTTAAAACTTATACGTATGCTTCTTTCTTACGATTATCCATTTATATTTATTTGCGTTTTCACACAACCATGACATGAGAATACTATCCTTCAGAAAGAAATAAAATTCTATATTATTTGATTTAGTTTTTGTGGACGAATTGGTACATTGAGAAATGTAACAACGCATTATGATTAACAACAATAATCTTTTCCACTAATAAAATGTATTATCTTATAAATGGAAATCTCAACTATAAATAGATTCATCTTGGCGACACCAATCCGGAGCACCTTCGTTGTGCGCGTTCTCTATATTTTTTTTTATTTCGATTGGATTGTTTAGATTGACTATCTAGAGCAGTGGTTCCCAACCAGTGATCCGCGGACCATTGGTCTAAATATGATCCGCGAACGATTTTAATTTTACATAGTGGTCCCTGCTACCAAGAATAATATAAAAGTTGTCCTTGATCAAGAAAAGGTTGGGAACCCCTGGTCTAGAGGGTTAGGACTATTTGGGAGAGGGTTCGAGGTCCCCTATGTAATTTTTTTTTATATCTTTCTAAATACCTTTTGGTAAGTTATATGTCAGCCAGTGTCACCGGTGCTTCTTCTTACTGTCATTGTGGCGTAATAGGACATACTGACTTTAAGCACTACCTTTGGTTGTAGGTTTGATGTGAAGATGGAAAATATGCTACTTTTTCTACTTTCTGTAATTAACAATTAAATGTTAACAATTCACCATTTGTTTCTGCGGAAATCACAATAAAAAAATATTTTTTTTGTACAACACTAACAAATTACTTATTAATTATTTTTTTAATGAGTTAATCGTTAATTGTGTTTTCAGAACAAAGAAATCAACCGTTGTTAATATTTAATTGTTAATTGCAATTGAAATTTACCCGAATCTGCGCGCCTAGGTAAAAACTTTAAGATTTTAAATTCATAATCAAAACATAAAGTCAGTCAAACTTATGAATCAGTATACAATAAGGTATAACTATAATGGTTTTCGATGAACATCCACTTAAGATAATATATCAATTGAGTGTACGTACTTTACATAATATTATATTATATGTTTATAAAAAAATAAAAATTAAATTAGCTTCACGCTGTATCCCGCACACAGCAGGGTAGGCAGAGGGAACCTAGTGTTAAGACACTCCGTTCCCCACTTTCTGCCGAATTCTGGAGGCATTGCGTGTTGAGTGGCAGAACTCAACGCCGCGCTTAACCTCGACACCAGAGCGAAGAAATGGAAATATAAATTTAAGTAAATATTTCATCTCCTCGAGTGGGGATCGAACCCACAACCAGTCGGTTTTGCAGTCACACCTCGTGCCGCTGCGCCACGACCAGCCTCATATGTTTATGATATTTTATATATTAGTTATAAAATATCATATTTATATATAGTTATATTATTATCATATACATATAATTATAATTGAGGCCAGTCGTGGCGCAGCGGCACAAAGTGTGACTGTAAAACCAACTGGTTGTGGGTTCGATCCCCACTCGAGGAGATATAAAATTATATCTCCTCGAGTCTCTATCTATATATATAAATATTTCATACATTTACTTAAATGTATATTTCCATTTCTTCGCTCTGGTGTCGAGGCAAAGCGGCTTTGAGTTCTGCCACTTAACACGCAATGCCTTCAGAATTCGGCAGAAAGTGGGGAACGGAGTGTCTTAACACTCTGCCTCTGTCTACCCTGCTGTGTGCGGGATACAGCGTGAAGCTGATTTTTTTTATATACATAAAATTAAGGTCAGTCGTGGCGCAAGGGCATAAGCGTGTGACTGTAAATACGACAGGTTGTGGATTCGATCCCCAATCTAGGTAATGAAATATTTAATATTTTAAATTCCTCATTCTGGCAAAGAGGCAAATCGCAGCTTTGACTGTCACAAATATATTATCTTAAGATCATGTCACAAGATAACAGCATATTGACATGTTTAATTTTCGCCTGAATAGACTTAGTAATTTAATTAGTATCAGTAAGTTTATAGTTGCACTGATAAGGACAGCAATGAACCTTGCTGAGATAAGAAATAATATAATAATCTTTGTGACTTAAAAACACTAGAATGCTAGATCTAGTGCAAAACAAGTAAATATTAAATATTTACAAAGTTAATAGAGAAAGGCCAGTCGTGGCCCAGAGGCACAAACTGTGACTGTGTACCGACTGGTTGTGGGTTCGATCTCCACTCGAGGTAATGAATTATTTATTTAAAATTTATATTTCCATTTCTTCGCTCTGGTGTCGAGGCGAAGTTCCGCCACTCAACACGCAATGTCTCCAGAATTCGGCGGAAAGTGGGGAACGGAGTGTCTTAACACTAAGTTCACTCTGCATACCCTGCTGTGTGCGGGATACAGCATGAAGTGAAAAGAAAGTGGGAGTTCATTAGTTTATAGATATGGACCAATCCAAGATCCGGTTAATTTTGTTTGTTGTCGTGACGTACAAGCTTGTGACTGTAACGCGACGGTCGTGGGTTCAAACCCACTACAGAATTAATTATTATTTATTAATATTTTCATTTCTTCGCTCTGGTAAGACCAAGTCAAAAGTATGGCGTTGAGTTCCGTTTCGATTCGAAAATTCGGCGGAAAGTGAGAACGGCGTGGCTTAATATCTAGGTACCTTCTGACTACCCTGCTATATGTGGGGTAAAATGTGAAGCTGAAAAAAAATTGTTTAGTTTTTCTATAGTTTTGAAATTAAGTAGCATAGAGATGTAGAGAGCAATGTTAATGCAAAAAAATGTTTCATACATTTTTCGAACGGGAAAAATATGAGAAATGAGACGGTAAATACTTGTTTATCATGTAGTTTATTATATAGATATACATAGATTTACATATAACTACAACTTATTGCATGGCAGCGTAATATCTTTATTTTTTTATTTTTATTTGATAGCAGAGTGGGGAGAGGGTGTTAAGACACTCCGTTCCCCACTTTCCGCCGTATTTGACGGCATTGCGTGTTGAGTGGCGAAACTCAACGCCGTGCTAGACACAAGAGCGAAGAAATGAAAATATAAATGTAAATAAATATTTCAACTCCTCGAGTGGGATCGATCCCACAACTAGACGACTTTACAGTCACACTTTGTACCCCTGCGCTAATTATTTTTATATTTATATAAAACATGCATCATATTTTCTTGTTACGATAAATTACTATATTTCTAGGAAGAGGATACCTTAAAGTAGAAATACTGCTATCGAGTGCTCATTTTAGATTAATATATAAGTGACATTGTTAGGTAGATATCTTGATTTAATCTGAAGGAATACGTATTAGGTGTTCATATAATAATTATTTAATACATTTGTTTATTTGCCATAAATACATTTATAATGCTGTATAATTTAAAATGCATTTTCTTACCATTTGCTATTTACGATTCTATTACTTAATGTAATAAAAACCGTATATCATATAAATCGAAATGTCTTTTAAAACGAATGGAGAATATATTATGAACGATATTCAAAATACATACCTTTAATATGTCGATTGGGGAGCAGAGGTGGACTCCAAGTCAGAATCACTGGAGTTCCTCCCGGTAAGAGGCTCGTCCGGTTTGTGAATGATGATAGGACAGGATGATAGGGACCCGCGGATGTTTGGTACTTTATTTAGTTCGTATTAAGTACTTCAATGTAATGTCGGCATAGAAATGTTATATGGCAATATATATAAACAGATATTTGATATCTAGCTATTATTATATAGAGCAGGTACTCTATCAACTCTTTATTGTTTATTTGTGGATTTTTTAAATTTTTAAAGGATGTTTTTAATTTATTGAGATTTTAGAATTAGCTTTTGAAATTGAAACAGTAAATGTTTCTTTAAAAAATAAATTATAATTTTGTAAATAAGAAGACATTACTAAATTTCAGGCAAGTCGTGGCGCAGTGGCACTGTACGAATGTGACTGTAAACGAGACAGATTGTGGGTTGGATTCCCACTCAAGGAAGGGAAAAGTTCTATATTTTCATATTCTTCGCTCTGGTGTCGACGCTAAGCGCGGCGTTGGCGGCGCCACTGAACACGCTATGGCTTCGGAATTCAGCGAAAAATAAGGAACAGATTGTCTTAACACTAGGTTCCCTCTGCCTACCTTGCTGTACTCTGTACCCTGTGTACGGGATACAGCGTGACGGTAAAAAAATGTTAGTAATATGAAACTAATTGACATAATTAAATTTAAAATCTTTAAGGAATATGGCCACGGCATATCGATGTCTAGTAAAATCATAAGCACCTAAGTAAATTTCGTCGATATCTATTTTGCATACTGTACGCCATTTTACTATTTAAATCACCATGTGTGATAATGCCGTATTGATATATCCGTAGGAAAGTGCTATATCTACCTATTACATACGTTTGTTCTACTGTAGATGAAATATTAATATTTTTTAGCTTCTCGCTTTCTTGCGTCTAATAACTTAATTATGAGGATAATACGTTGATGAGGCCTTCGTGACGCAATGGCCCAGTGACAGACTGTGTAGCGCGTTGGGTGTGGGTTCGAAGCCCACTTAAGAGAATTAATATATTACACTACCACAATAAATTGTGAACCTAAAAATATCAATAATGAATTTGAAGTCATCTGTGAATTTTGGCACTAACACACAGAAGGAAGAAGACTTTAGATCAGGGGTCCCCAACCTTTTCTTGATCAAGGACCACTTTTATATCATTCTTGGTAGCAGGGACCACTATGACCTACACCTACATGAGGTATAATAAAAACTATTTAATTCTTCTAATTAACTGTGATAATTAAACAGAAACTTCTCCTCACCATCCCCAGCCATAAAATAAAAATCGTTCGCGGACCATATTTAGGATTCTGCGGACCACTGGTTGGGAACCAGTGCTTTAGATAGTTTAGAATTCTGGTAGAAAATGAAGTCGAAAATATAATATATTCTGGATTAATGGAATAGAAATCTAAGTTTGAACGTTTAGAATTAATTTTAGATCAAATTTATCATACACGTTGTTAAAAGTTGTACACTTTTAACGTCGTTGAGTAACAATTCGCCTTAACGAGTCTTAATTGATAAAAAAAAGATTTATAAACATTAATTAATATTTTTAGAACTTAAATATTAAGTATTGATATTGAGATTCTAAAAATTGTTTAGTAAATATAAAAAAAATACTGTTTTTCATTTAAGTTTTATTGAAAGGAGTGTGTTGTAGTCTTAACTCGGGTTCATCAAAATGTTTCTATGGGTAAAACGGTAAAATATTTTAAATATAAAAAAAATATATAGCTATCGCTGTAATAACAAAAATATAGTTTTGAAATTATAGAAACTACTTACCTAATATTTCCATTCATAATACAATCTGATTACTCTATTCCTCATAAGAAAGCATCCGAAATAATATAATGAACTCTACAATTGGCCTCAATTGCTTTTGGGCCCAAGGCTAGTTTGAATAAAAGAGGTCCCAAGATTTAATACCATAGGTTCTTATTTCCATATCACGATGACGTTCTATTAAATAACAAACTTAAAAATTGAGTTATTTTACAATTTTAGTTTTCCTGTTCTCTTAATTGTTTTAGACCTTTTTTAATTCCTGTTTCACAATATGTTTTCTAATTATTTCATTATTTTCGCACGGCACTAGTGTGCGACTGTAAACGCGGTTGTGGGTTTGATTCCCACTCAAGGAAATGTATTATTTAATATTTTCATTTCCTTTCCCTGGTAATGAACCCTTATTGAGCTCAACCGCTGCCACTCAGCACGCAATTCCTCCAGAATTCGACGTAAAGTGGGCACTGGAAACGTTTGTGGAACGGAATGGCATGTATAAACAAATAATCATATTAAAATCTTTATTAAAATTTAATTAATCAATCTATACTTATAATAAATTCGTAACGGTACCTGTACGTAGAAGGTATATTAGAAAAAATCTTATTGGGGACCTTTATTAATGTAGTAGGACCCAAAATGATATTTTATTTTTGAAATGATTGAATTTTAAAAAACATATTTTTAATATATAGTCAACCACTTTTATTCAATATCAATTAGTACAAATAAGGATAAATATTTGTTTATTTTTTATTGCTTTTTTACGTTAACGTCCTCGTTAATATTTGTCAATTCCGAAAAAAAGAACAAGCCTAATAGTTTATTGATATTAAACAATAGAGATTTTAGAGAGGTTCAGAGGTTTAAATTTTACAGGATTTAGTTGAAAGGATTTAGTTGGTTGAAGAATGTGTCCATATTTTTGGGATAGTTTTCTGTTTACTTTTTAGGCACTCGGTTATTTGTTAACACAGTTTAAAAATTTTATTAAAAGGGGTCAATACTAGAAAAAAAAACAAACAAAAATATTAAACCATTTTTATTAAAAACCAATTAATAATGCGGATAAATAAAACAACAAAATACACTACTATAATATATTTCTATATAGGAAATTTCCATTTGGGTAAATCGTGATGATAGAAGTTGCATTCCAACTTATTGGCGCAGGCTTTTCCAAATCTGCAGGGTTTCGGGTGGTAGAAGTGACAGGCGGGATTCACACAATTGGGGTAGAATTTGCACATACTGGGTGCTACTGCAGATATTGACTTATAGTTAGCTGCTGGTACCACGTGGGACGCTGCAAACAAAAGAAAAAAATATATATAAGAAATTACGTTGCATATGAGTGCTTATATATGTCTCAGTGCTATAGATATATAGGTATAGAATGAGATCCCAGGGACCCCCACTAGCAAAGCTGATATTTTGAAGATTTATAGTCTAATATTTAATTAAAGACTAACTGACTCTAAACTTACTAACTTGAAAGTGGGGCTCTTTTAGAGGTAGCGCCAACTAAATAATGTAAAAAATGTATATTTATGATTGCTCTTTAAAAGGGCCTTTACACCTCCAGACGTCCTAAAGATTGTATAAAATTGATGAAAACTAAGTTATACTGGCACGCCTCAAATTTACATATATTTTTTACAGGATTATTTCAAGACTCCTTATAAACACCCATAGCAATCCTATGGCTCAATCACTCTCCCAGAGAGAGATGTACCTTTAGTTGGCGCTACCTTTGAAGGGGCTCCACTTTGAAGTTAGTAAGTACGCATATCATCTTAACTACATACTAGATTAATCATCCTCAAAATTTCAGTTTTGCGGTCTGGGGACCCTGGGATCTGGGCTATTATATCGTTAAAGCTTTATTTTTTTTGGTATGACATATTTTTTAGCTTCACGCTGCATCCTGCTTATAGCAGAGTAGGCAGTACAGTGTTACGACACTCCGCTCCCCACTATCCGCTGATTTTTGAGGAATTGTGTGTTGAGTGGCGGAAATCAAAGCCGCGCTTAGTGTTCCTTGGTTTCAGAATGAGGAAATGAAAATATTAAATAATTCTTTTCACTAAGAAGGAATCAGTCACAACCGTCGCATTTACAGTCACACTTTTGTGCCACTGGACCACAACGGCCTCAGGATATTATTCTCACACAGGTAAAACAAATATTATAAAACAGACAGAAGAGAAAAGCCAAAAATTACAACATTTAAAAAATTGTAACAGTTTTTCATAAATTATACATATGATGTTGATTTATCCAAAGAAGATGATGAGTGATTTATCCAGAGGGTGCCCTGACTAATATCTGCGACACTAAACGCTTCCAGATTACAGTAGGGGTTCACCAGGGCTCGGCTCTTAGTCCGTTTTTATTTAATGTAGTGCTCGATACTGTCTCGGCTCACATCCAGGATCAACCTCCATGGCTGATGATGTAAGCTGATGACATAGCACTCTGGTCGAGAACCCGTGATCGCAGAATACCGCCCAAGCTCAAGGGGCTAATATACAAGGGGTTGATATACATAATTCGATCGGTTCTTTTATACGGCAGCGAATGCTGGCCAGCACTGTCTCGGCGCACTCAGGACCCTCACATCAGGGAAACGAAGATGCTGAGGTGGATGTGCAGTGTAACGCAGTCTGACCGCATACGCAGCACATTCATTCGAGATAGTCTTGGAGTCCGTAATATAGCGGATAAGCTCCAAGAGCGTCGCCTGAGATGGTTTGGCCACGTTACGCGTCAGCCTATAATAGATGCAAGTGCCTTGCTATATCAGTCCCTGGAGTCTTTCAGCCGTCCAAGGAAGTGCTGGTTGAATGTCGTAATGCACGACATGAGAGCCAATGGTCTAACCTCCAAGAGAAGTAGAGTATTGAGCAGAAACGCAGAGCCTGGCAAAAGTCGGGATTAATGCGAGGAAGAAGAAGATACGTATAATGATGAACTTGTACCGGCAAAACACGTACACCATCACAGGGTGGACCATGAATTGTGGGCCTGGGCTAATTATTGTATTAGTCGTCGGCTAATATATATGTGGATATGATGGAAGATCACAAGTGGATATGAGATCACACGTGTGGATATATACACGTGTCAGATCACGTGTGTGGGTATGAAATCACATGTGATGATGGGAGATCACATGTGTGGATGTCCGAACACATATGTGGGTGTCAGATTGGCCTTTGGTAGTGTATAGTCATTATACATATAAACTTGCCTAGCAGTGGTACATCAGTGGTGGGTGCGGCGGTGGTCGCGTGGTGGTAGGGGCAGGCGCGGCGCGTGCAGGCGGCCGCGAACTTGCAGCGCGGGTGCTGGAACGCGCACGCCGCGCCGTACCGGCACAGTGGGAACGCGCGGCACCACACTGGTTTACGTTCCGTTTGGGATACTATATACATAAAAAAACTTGTTATAAATGATTACTGAAAGAAATATACATATACAAATAGACGCAGTCGTGACGCATCGGCACAGCATTTGACAAACGCGATGGTTGTTTGTTGGAAGAAAATGAAATACTTTGTTTTCACTTGCTCTGGTAACATGAAGTGCGGTGTTAAGTTCCGTCACTCTTCTTTTTCCGTCTTGAATATTGTATTATTACACTAGGGCCCGGCTTTATAAATCGTACTCAAAATCGATTTCAGAGGTGAGTTACCCACTTTACGGTGAATTCTGAATTCTTGAGGTATTGCGTTTTGAGTGATGGAATTGGAATATTATTTTCATAAAAATACCCAAAATACTTACACGGCGGCAAAGAATCATATTTGTGTGAATTCAAACTTGTTGTTAATGTAACGCTATCACTACTTGCACTTATTGTTCTCTGTCTTATACTTTCCTTATCTTTATCTGTTTCTTTATTATTATCTTTATCTTTATTATTACTATCTCTATCTTTATTATTATCTTTATCTTTATTATCTGTACCTTTTCCTTTTTCCTTCTTACCAACGTCAAATATAATTGGCGAAGCGCGACGTTTTTTCAATGGCGGCACTTCCATTTTATCTTTTTGTTCTGTGCTCTTTCTTTTTTCGATCACATTCAGTTTATCCTCTTGTTTTATAATAACTTGGGTATCACTTTCGTCGCTTGTATTACTTAATCTTTTTTTAGATTGTATTTCTTTTATATTTTCAGTTATTTCAATATCTTTGTGTGGTTCTTCTTTTTCTGGTAATTGAGTTTTTTCTGTTTCTTTCTTTATTTCTGTAGGTTTTTCTGTAGATTTCTTTTTTTCTTTTATTTCTTCGTCATCTAAAAGCCCTTCTGTTTTTAATTTCTTAGCAAGAAATGCGTTTGGGTGGTAACCGTCCATGGTGACTATAAATTGGGTGCCTTTGTCTTTGCTGGCGGTTGCGTTATGTATCGTGCTGGAAATAAATAAAAAGATATGATTAGCTTCACGCTATAATATATGGGACATAAAAGAGTAGGTAAAGTGAACCTAGTGTTAAGACACTCCATTTCCCACACACCAAACAATTTTCGAGACATTGCATGTTAGTGACGGAATGGTCAGTTTTTATTAGCGTCACGTTGTATCCCAGACACAACAGGGTAGGCGAAGGGAACTTGATGTTAAAACACTTTGTTCCCCATTTTCCACCGAATTCTGGAGGCATTGGTAAAAATTAAATATTTCATTTCACTCTGGCAGTCGTGGCGCTACTTATACGTTAGAATAACATATATGCTACAATATAAAAAAATACATTAGCTTATATACCTGCTGTCAACGATGACGTCATCTGGTTCACTAGTCTTGGGCACGTATTCAGTGTTAGTTATAACTTTAGTTATATTTGTGGGTGTGAATTCTACTTTTTCCGGTGCATTTGATGTGATTCTATAATAAAGTAACAAAAAAATATAACAATATTGTAATAATATTAATAATTTTTATTTCAAATATTTTGATCTCTCTTTTATTGCTTCAGCTAGTTTTTTTCGTCTTCACGCTGTATCCCGCATATAGCAAGGTAGGTAGAGTATAAAGTGTATAGACAGCACCGTAAAAACGGTATATTTTTGACTGAATTCGAGAAATAACTCATAAAACGGAACTTAACACCGCATAATGTGTATTAAGAGTGAGCCAGGTAATTGAAAATAATTAATATTTTCATAATTTTTAAACTTTTATTCCACACTTAAGAAAGAAAAATACTTTTTAGAAAATGCATAAAAATTTGAACGTAGCGGGATTTAAAACTGCGCCTCTTGGAAACCGTCCAAGCGCTCTGACCACTAAGACATACGTTCTCATCAAGCTACGTCGAAATGATGACAAAATAAAAAAATATAAAATTATTGAATAAATAGCATTCTCTCTTGCCAAATGACAATTTTTTGCAATTATTTTTGGATAGCAGAAATTTGTAAAAAATCTCCATACAGAGATGCAAAGAACATAAATAAGCTGTAACAAGCATATAAGATATCGACATTGCTTGATGAGAACGTATGGCTTAGTAGTCATAGCGCTTGGACAGTACCAAATGGGGGGTTCAAATCCTAACGGGCTTCAAAATTTTATACGTTTTCTAAAAAGAAAAATAATTCAGTTGAATTTACAACCATCGCGTTAACAGTCAATATGCTATCTTTCTAATATTAAAAAATGGATATTTATTCCACTTTCATGCAAAACTTTTAATTTATTTTATATTTTAATTTATTTTATATTTTATAATCAGAATAATACATAGGCTACAACTAATGTAAAGATTTCGTATAATATGGCATAATATAAAGATTAATTTGAGTTTGGGTCGCTAGTTATTTATATATTTATACATACTTTTTGTCTTCTCCTTCACTCTCCTCCCCCATACTGAGTTCTCCTTGGCTTTCTGAATGTGTATCAACCGGCACTTGTATGACAATCTTGTGGGCTTCGACACGACGCATTGGTAGGACTAGGGCTCGTTTGACTTTATGCGGTTCAAGATCTAATTTTGGTGGCACCTGTAAAATTATCAATAGTAAGTTTAACTTCACACTGTATCCCACATATGATAGCGTATGCAGACGGAACCTATTGTTAAGACACTCCATTTCCATTAAGACACTTCCATTCTCTACTTTCATTTTAAAAATTCAGTGAGTCTAACTGAAATAAAATGTATTTCCATTGAGAACAGGGGTGGATGTTTGTTCCACTTTCACCCAAAACTACTGAATATTTAAAAAAAATATAAAAACGCTTATTTAACAAACTACTATATATATTTTTACTATACTTATAATGTTTTAGTACATGTGTATTGCCAAGTTAAACGTGTTACTCAAGAAGTATAGTTTCACATACGGTGGCTTTAATATTCTTTGTGTTAAGCCCAATAATGTCTAATTAAAATAAATCAATCTTAATCAATTTGCAATACGGTCAACGAGTCGTGGCCATTCCGAAGTTAGAATTTATGCACGTTTCCACAGAGGAAAATAATTAAAACTAATAGTAAGGGAGGCGAAGAGGGGATTTTCGGGATTTACTCGAGCGCGGCAGATTAATATACAGGGGATTCCTTGTACTCGGGTTCACCAAATATGGCCGCCCGTCTAGGTTAAAAGATCAGATCAGTAAAAAAAATTGATCATGTGTAATTCTCGAGCGCGTCAGATTACTTACTCTATAAGTTAGTTACATGCTAAATCGTGTATATTCCACTAATCTGACAATTTGAGAGTGACGTAAAGAAGGGGGAGGGCAAATTTTTCTTTTATTATGAAGGGAATAATTCAAAGATTACGAATAATATATAATCTGACGAATTCCACAAGCCAAAGTAATAAAAATTGATCGATAAAGTTTAATGCGGCTACGGGTTGCCTATATTCCTCTCTCCGTGTTTCTATTCCTCTATCACTCTTTCTTTATCTATTACTCTCTCACTCCGTCTCACTTTCAATTTTGATTTCTGTTGCCATGGTAGCTGTGTTTGCAACGGTTTTGCTTATTTTGTAATTTTTGTAAAATTTCTGTGAATAAAAGTTGGTAAAATGTATATTTTGTGGTGAAGTTATTTAAAAAAAAATCAAACTTACATTAGGAAAATTACAGAAATGTTTCAATATTTTATAATATCGTCGGAGCAAACCGGTTCTCCGAAAGTCACGAACAACATACGATAATCTAGAACTTTTCCTAGAATTATCATTAGATAAAGTATTACAGTTACACAGTGTTAAAATATTTACAGCAATAAACTTATTATTACTTATTTACTTGTAAAATTTCTACCTAAAACATACACTCTTTTATTTACATTTTATTTGATGAATTAAAAAAATTTTTTTTTATTTAATGAATTAAAAAAATTGAGGCCAGTCGTGGCGCAGGGGCACAGAGTGTGACTGTAAAACCGTGACTGTTTGTGGGTTCAATCCCCATTCGAGGAGATGAAATATTTATTTAAATTTATATTTCCATTTCTTCGCTCTGGTGTCGAGGCAAAATCGCGGCATTAACTCTGCCACTCAATACTCAATGCCTTCAAAATTTGGCAGAAATTAGGGAACAGAGTGTCTGAACATTAGGTACCCTCTGCCCAGCCTGCTGTGTGCGGGATATAACGTAAAGCTGATTTGTTTATTTTTATTTATTTAAAAAAATATTAATAATTATCAGATTAAGCAAGTCCCGTCAGATAATCGTCAGATTATGAGATAGCACGTCTAGGGCATAAAGATTAACCATATATATCTTAATCTGACGCGCTTGAGTATTTGAAAATTACGATTTTTTTTGCACATTCCAACAATCGTTGAGAGGTTGGTTGATTTTTTCACTTTTAACTCTTACGTACGACCACGTCCATCACGGAAATAGTCAGAATAACATATTTACATTTTTAAGAATACGTAGGAAATTAATGATATCAATATCTGACGCGCTCGAGTATGTCCATGTAACAGTTTTTTTTTACATTTTTGAAAATCTATAGCCGCTCACCCCACCGATCAAAAGATGTCTTGTATGACATTTTTTTCTTGTTATCATCTAAGCTCCGCCACCCAATAGGTCTCTATGACGCTCGAGCAAATCCCGAGTTAGCATCTTCGCCTCCCGTACTATAAGATTTCCGAAAATGTAGTTTAAGCCACTATCTACAGCTAACTTAAGGGCTCTTTTACCGTACTGTGACAGTAACTTACATTCAACAAACTTTTGTGAGCATCAGCGACGGCCCGCAGCAGGAGGCTGGAGGCGGGCGCGCCCACGCGGGGCCGCGGCCGCACGCGCACCACCGACGTGCACGACGACCTCGCCGTGCGCCCCTCTAGTACTGACACCCTGCGTGGGGGCACAAGCGTGATTTAAATACTTCCCATCACAAACATATTCAAACCTTTATAAAAAATATATTTCGTCATTCCTACGGAATACTATCACAGATTCAGAAGGCAGTTCTGCAGATATAAATAATATGTAAATTAGAAAACAACTACCCATATATAAAACTCTTCAGTCCGGACTACTCAAATTCAATTAAACTGTTAAAAAATTATCAAAATTATTAATCACACATGTTTTCCTTAAAAACTTCACTGGATGGGGTTCTGTATCCAAAGGGAAAATAGGAAAATCGAACACAATTACCAAGACTATGCTGTCTGTCTGTCCGTTTGCCACCAGTTTATGTCTCATGAATTGTGGTAGTTAGACGGGCGCGAGTCCGACTCGCACTTACCCGATTTTTTTGAAACGTATATTTGTAAGATATAATTATATCAATTGAAATTTTATTTCAACTGAATAAACTATTCCCATTCTATAGGATAATTTAAAAAATATCATACTTTGATGTGAGCCTCTTGTTAGTCTCAGATTTTTCAGTACTATCATCTGACAATGAAGATTTCCTTTGTGATTCAGTTTGATTTCCCAGTCGACTCTTCGCCGATTTCTGTTTCACTTCAACATTCTTTTCGGGAGTGAATCTGAAAAATATTTAATAAAATTAACACATACAAAAGTTTTATTATTAGTAAATCCGTCGTGGCGCAGTGACAAAGGCGTGCTACTGTAAATGCGACGGTTGTGGGTTCGATTTTAATATTCTCTTTTTCGCTCTGGTAGCAAGATAGAGCGCGGGATTGAGTCCGCCTTTCAACTCGCAATGCCCCAAAGTTTTCACAGGAAGTGGGGAACAGAATGTGTTAATGGGGAACGGATTGTCTTAACATTGGATTCCCCGGTCCCCTATACTTACACTGTTATTTGCGGGAAANTATATATATATATATATATGTATATATATATATATATATATATATATATAATAAGAGTTATATCAAAAATACTATATGTAAAAATTTATATATATATAGAGTATTTAGAGGGAAAAATTAAAATTTCTGTATGTCGCACTCTAAGTACCGGAGGTGAAACTGACCACAGATACTATAGGTTATATCGAAACAATTAACGTGATAAATGTAGGCTATAACTTTGCGATAACTGGACTATCCAACAAAAAGAGATTTTTTATTTGTACCAGTAGTAGTTCCTGAGATTAGAGTGTTGAAACGAATAAGCTTTTCAGCTTTACATTAGTGACTTTTATAACATTAGTGAGCGAGCAGGTCCAACAGTAAAGATGTATCAAACTTAATGTTAATTTTAATTCCTTAAAACAATAAAGTATTATATTTAGAATATTTCTACAATGGGTTGTGTTGCATTTTGCCATTCAGAATACAACATAGGTAAGTTACCAAAATATTTAATGGTAGATTGGCCACGGCTAGAGGTTTCTCGGCAATAGAAGATAATCGCCAGTGTGATATATGTAATAGAAAAAATCAGACAAGCGTGAGCTGAGCGTTGATATCGCAGTTATATGTACATTTATATATTCGTATACACGCAATTTTATATTTCGATATTATAAAGGAAATCCGGTTGACCTAGAATTATGAAATTTGCCAGCCATTTATAAGAATAAGAGTTCCTTTTTTCCTTAAAAGGTTCGGAACTCTAAAAAAGATATAGAGAAGTTAAATAATAAAATAAATTTGTATGAATAAAGTAGGTACTTCTGATTGAAGTAGCTAAATTATGGAGTATATAATATGTAAAAATTATTGTAATTATAAGTTAAGACATAATATAGCCAAATAGAATATTGTCATTAATGTTATAATGTACTTTTAAAAATTTATTTCTTTGTAAATATAGTAACACCACACATTTTAATCATCTTAAGATTGCAAAACAAGGCCATATTTTAATATTAATATTAGTAATTTTAAAATTTATTATAAGAATTGAAATAAAACATTCTGTTCCGTTTCTATGTGGAATATATAATAAAAAAAATTAAAAAGAGAAAAAAATTCAGCTTTACGCCGTATCCCGCACACAGCAGGGTAGACAGGGGAAACCTAGTGTTAAGACACTTCGTTCCCAACTTTCCGCCGAGTTCTGAAAGCATTGCGTGTTGAGTGGCGGTACTCAACACCGCGCTTTATCTCGACAACAGAGCGAAAAATGAAAATATAAATAAATATTTCATCTCCTCGAATGGGGATCGAACCCACAACGAGTCGATTTGTCACACTTTGTGCCCCTGCGCCACGACTGGGCTCGAACATAATCTGTTAAATAACTTAAATATCTTTTTTTAATTGTTAATTTAAGTTACTATAGATATGTTTGAATAATAATTGAAAATCAGATTTTTAAAGTCATGTTTTCTTATATGCGGTATATTGTTGATATTGTAACATACAAAATGTTTTACGTTTACCTTTTTTTAGCAAAATTATAGAAGAATGAGCTACACAATATTTAGAACTACAAATTGTTCAAATATTAATATTACACTACTATTCAGGGAATATGGGTTCGAGTCCTGCCACATTCATAGTATTTTACAATTTTAAACATATAATAATATAGATAGCATTCTCTTGCCAGATAATCATTAATAAGAATATTTTTTTGAAAACTTTTAAAAATCTCCCTACAGGCTAAGTTAACAACGTCATTAAGTTGCAACAAGTGTTTATGGACACTTGAACAGTTTTCAAGAGGTTCATTAAAATTTTTGTACATTTTCTAAAGCATGTTTTAGTTGGTTACGTTTCGTGGACGGTCTCTAAGAGGCGCAGGTTCAATTCCCGCTATATTGAAATTATTATTTTTAAATAATTCACGCAAAATATAAGCATAATAAAAAAAAACATGTCGACGCTTATAACTGGTTCTAATAACCAATTTATATAAAAAATATTTCTTACTACCTTAAATGATTGTAATTAACAACCTTTCAGGACTCTTTGCCTTATTCTTGTCCTTTGTATCTGTTTTTGGTACTTCCCTAGCTCCAAGTCGTTCACGTATCGGTCTTTTTGGTAGATTTAGTTCAATTTGGGGTAAAGTTTCTATATCAAT
Organism: Heliconius hermathena; assembly: GCA_013403705.1. NCBI lineage: Eukaryota > Metazoa > Arthropoda > Insecta > Lepidoptera > Nymphalidae > Heliconius > Heliconius hermathena. The sequence goes on along the minus strand of JAAIXJ010000401.1, from coordinate 211,844 downwards.
TTGTTTTGGCTTTTCAATTTCTTGTATTGGAACAGTTATTTTACGTGTGTGTAGAGGAGGCGTGGAAGGTGGTGGTTGAAGTGATTCCTGTAAATTATAAAATATGGTTAAGATATTATTGTTATGTGATGTGATGGATTTTGACTGAAAACGCGATTGTATTATAGTAGATTCAATCTCAATTTGGGGAAATTTATTATTATCATTTCTGCACTCTGGTAAAATAAATGTAAAGCATAATGATTAAAGCTTTTCAAACATTTCCTGCTGTAATGTTGTCTTTTTTTACTAAATATTGTATGCACTATTCATTATACATATACAATAAATATAGAGTAAAATATGAAAATATTGAATTGCAAAATTAGCGAAGTCTAAACTGGGCCACAATAGAATTAGTGAAAACTGATAATTTAATCAATCTAAGCTACAAGAAAACTATGCTTTAACTCGCAAATAGCAGGATAAACAGTGCAAATCATAATTTTAAGACACTCCCTTTATCACCCTCTTCCTAAATACGTGAGTTGAGACAAGTGTTGAATGGTGAATTAAAAGTAATTTATTTTTCTGCTTGGGTTTTGAACTTACACCATTGTCTTTACTGTTAGATGCTGTCTCATAGGGTCACAATGGCCAAATAACTATAATGTTATAAAAGAAACCACAGCCACAGACCAGAAGTAACATTTATATTCTTCTTTACTGTTCAGGAAATTCTTTTCTCCGTGTCGAAAAAAAGGTAAATTAAAAAAAAAAAGTGTTTAGAAAGAACAGAGTTTAAGCGTAACTAAAAAAAGTGAATATGGAGTATGTAAGAGTATAAAAGAAAAAAAACGAAAATACCTGGCTCACATCCTCCCCAAGATCATTCATCAGTTCTTCAGCTTCAGTTCTTATATTAAGAAAATCTTCATCGTCAGACATAGAATCTAATTGCTCAGATAGTTTTTGCTTTAAACCTTGTATTTTAGCTTCAATTTGATTCATTTCCTTTATTTGTTCATTTTTTGTATCAACTTTCTGCTTATTTTCTGATGCTGTATTTGTGTTATCTTCGGTAGATGTAATAGTTTCTAAATCAATTATAGGCACTATTGGTCGTTTTAGAACTTTAGTTTCCACTTGTTTTGGTTCTTCTTTATATGGTTCTAAAATAACTCCATGATTTTTCAAAATCTGTCCAGCAAATACATCTGTTATTGAAGGCTCTGATTCTTTCTCCAGATTCATTAACAGCGGGGGAATGTTTGGTCGAATAATATCGTCAGATTTATTTTTCTTCTTACTTTTATGAGCTTTCTTTTCTTCCTTTTTACGAGCTTTCTCTTTTTCTTTCTTCTTTGCTTTCTTTGAAGATTCTCCCTTTTTTGTTTTTTCTTTTTTATCCTTTTGTTTCTTTTCTTTGGACACTGATCTCTCCTTTCGTTTTTCAATGTCTGTTTCTATAGAACAATAATTATAAATATTTGAATTTAAAAATAAAATTTTCCAACATTATCAAATCTGAATTGCAATAGGAAATTTGAAGGTTAATTACAGCATGTTTTTTTATTTGCTTTACACCGTATCCTACATACACCAGGGTAAGCATAAGGATCCCAGTGTTGACACTTCCTTCCCCAAACAACCTTTTATTATTGATCAACACAATATTTTGTCTTCTTATCAAATCCAACAAATGAAAATAATTAATTATCCCAAGGTGGGAATCGAACTTATAACTATAGTGTTTCCATCAGATATTGTGATGTCTTACCAAGGTGGCCTTGCCACTTATTTATTTACTTCATTTTACACACATTGTAAATTCTTTAGATAGACTAATGTGTTTTTGTTCTAAAGAGAGAGTGATGACATTAACATGGAATAATTGCTTTGTCAATTCAATGCATAAGAAAAAATATATCTTACTCAATGGCACAGAAGTTACAGTGACTTCTTGTAACTTCTTCAATACTTGATGAAGCCAATTAACAAATAATTCAGTGTTATCCCCTAGAAACAGTTGCAGGTCATCTTCCATCTGAGCTCTGGTGCGTTTATTTGCCACCATGACCATGACATAATCAGGGAGCTCATCATCTGGAAAAAAAAATTGTGAGTATTATGTACATATAAAATGCACAAACAAATTAACTCCATAAAACAGGAAGAGAGTAGTTTTTTTTTTAACTAAGGAAGAAAAAAAATGTAACATAAATGATAATTTGCTGATTTTTTTAAAAAAGGGTGAACTAATGGTTGTAAAATTTATATGAGATCACTTCTGGGGCATACCGTATTGAATGAAAATATATCTATCAAAATCAAACTATTCAGTAAAAACTTATATGAGTTTAAACATATAATAAAGTATATGTGTAATTGAAAAACAATGATGCTTGAGAGTCAACACTCAAGCATCATTAGCTGAGCCATAATGTAAATTGTAATATTTATGTTCATAGTTATAAAATTGCATGTTTTTCATGGCAATAAATGTTTTTATTATTATATAAAATGAATAAGACTGAATTTTTTAATACCTTCTTATATCATAAAAAAAAACAACTTTTATGTGGGGAGTGATGTAGAGGTAATTGATTTGGCAAGTCAAAAGATAAATTATAAATCATTGTTTTTTCTTGTTACGCAAAAAATGTTGTAAGGTCAAGTCAATGGGATACTTCTATGTTCTAGACTAGATTATGTTATCGACTTTCTGCCACAATTCGAGACATTGCCCATTGAGTAGTAGATCCCAAAGTGGGGAAAAATAATTAAAATTGTTTGTTCAGTGGTCTTAAGAATTTCATAAGTACTTAATAATAAATTTTGTTAGTTGAATTTATTTTTTACAATTACTCTGTCTACAAACTATTTACTTATTAAGTATTTTTATTTTTATTGATCAACAAATATGGCAATCTTACCAACATAGCACCCCAACTCCGTCAATTTGGCCTTGATAGCAGACTGAAATAAATTTTAATCAATAATATTGATATATTAACAATGTACACTTTCTAAGTACGAAAAATTTTAATTTTCAAGCATAGCCTGTTAATATTATTATGATATTAATTATGAGTATTTATAATTATTAGAAATATAAATAAAATAATATCGTGTTGTATAAATGATGTATATTCACCCGCATCTTTTGCCCAATTTCACTGCCGACAACATCCATTTTTGATGTTATACACACGCTAACTTCACTAAAATACTCGCTAGTACGCTTATTTTAAAAGCTATTTCTAGATAATACTACAGCCAAACATATCCACATGGGTTCATGCTAATACGTAAATAAAAATAACAATTAAATCATTATTTTCGTTGTTTCAATTTCACCCCAAATTACAAGTTAGCCATATTCATTGGAAATTTGTCTACATTCTATAATGTGACAGTTCTAAACATTTGACAGTTAACTTGCGTTTAGGAACTTCTCTCAGAACAGTATCCGAAATATTTACATTAACAGTACGTACAAGGAAATATAAGTTTTAATTACTATAAAATTTGATTATCTATTTTATATATCACGATTATATTAATATATATAAATTTGATGTTTAAATTTAATAAGTGAATTTCAAGCCAACTTATCTCTCTATATGTTTAATGAAGCTGATCCGTTTAAAAATCTTTTCATGTTGCTAATATATTTATAATATGCTTGCTGTGACAATTGTTATAAAGGTTTTATACCTTTATATAATAACAATTGTCAAGACTCTATTTTCAAAATTGGCAAATTTTCATACAATGTTTCAACCGTTACAATTTCGTTAATCGTACCCGGATAACGGACGAATTTCTAGAATATTTTTTTTGTTGCTTATTTATAGTGAGTAGAAATACGAACTTTTGAAGTTCCATCTGGCCCTAGGCTCATTTTAATAGTACGATTATCACTTACAGGTTACTTGGAGGCGATAGGCACCCTGCCGAAGTCGAGCCAACGTTAATATATTAAATAAAATAATAAAAAATTAAATAAAGTGTACTTGTAAGCGCCATAGGTTATAGGTTCGATCCCCACTCGAGGAACTTTTGAAGTTTAGATGGGGGCTGGGGTTTCTCTTTAGACCTTCGTTTTTTATATGCCAATAGAAAGTGCTAATTATATTGTCCAATGTTTCCTTAAGGGATGATATNATCTATATATATATATATATATATATATATATATATATATATATATATATATATATATATATATATATATATATGTTGCGGAGGTCTAATAGTTATTTATAATAACAAAATAAATCATCAAACCCCGTCCAACAGTGTTTTGCGTGAAAAACGATCAACAGACAGACAAAAATTCAAACAGACACTCAAAAATATTATTTTTGTTTTCTGTCACTTGTATAAATACTTTCATACCAGAAGTAAATAATAATCATATTTGAAATTATTATAAATCTGGCATCGTATTGATCAATCTTTCACCTTTAGTCCCTGGAGCAGCGTTCTCATTAAGTTTTCCAATCTCTATAATATTTAGATTAGAAAACGATGTGCATCGATGGTGATAGTGTTCTACTTTCTAATTTATTAGTTTGCAGACATTGTCACAAGGGATAAACATACCTAGTCCAGATTGATTCAGATAACTTATATGATTTATTTATGCTTTTTAAATATAATAGTTATTGGGACTCGGGTCGGGATACGTTTTAACATATTTTAGGGTTGATGCTATAATTTGGTAATGATATCATTTGCTTTTTGGAGTAAAAAAGAATCTGCAATCTGCACATCTTGATTGCTGTTCTTACGTAACAAGTTGGCTGCCATTAATGAATATTTTTTTTAAAATTAAATATACATGACCGCTGGCCAGATGAATTCTGTCTGGTTTAGAGCATAATACATTTTGACTACCACTAATATTTATATTTATAAATTGTCCTTCCTTATCAATTATTAATTGTCCATTCTTTGCTTTTCTGCCAATTGAAATCTTACTACTTGGGGCTTCCTTACTATTTAGGTCCGTATTTATAAATCGTTATTAACTCTGAGATCGATTCTGAGATTTCGTTTACATTCATAAATGATTAAAATGTCTCAAGATCGACCTGAAAATTAAGAGCGGTTTAAATATATGGATCTTAATGGCCTTTTACACTACCAAAAAAAACCCGGACACCTGGACAGATCTTTAAATATTTTGTAAATATTTCCTAATCAATCAAAACTCTAAAGTTAAACAAATCACAATAAATCTCTAAACAAATCAAATCAGCTTCACAGCTGTATCCCGCAAACAGCAGGGTAGGCAGAGGGAACCTAGTGTTAATACACACCGTTCCCCACTTTCCGCCTAGCTCTGGAGGCATTGCATGTGGAGTGGCGGAACTAAACGCCGCGCTTTGCCTCGACACCAGAGCGAAGAAATGAAAATATAAATATAAATAAATATTTCATTTCTAGTCGGGAACGAACCCACAACCAGTCGATTTTACACCATGACTGGCCTCAAAAAGAAGGTAGAAGATGCTATTTTAGCTCTATGGATATTATTAAAAAAAACACTTATATTATTTATTTTTTTTATTTTAACAACCTTCATAATGTCACAGTGAATACTAAAAACAAAATAAATAACATTAACTAATTAAAACTATTCATTATATCAAATTTGAATTCTTAAATGTAATATGGCATTGTATTACGTAAATATATTATGTCAATATAATTATTAAAATATAATTAATTTTAAAAATACTGCCAGTTTATTAACAATAAGCATAATAATACTATAATATTATTTTGTCATGTCCTTTAAATTAAATTAAATCAGCTTCACGCTGTATCCCGCACGCAGCAAGGTAGGCAAAAGGTACCTAGTGTTAAGACACTCTGTACCCAACATCCCGTTAGATTTTTTGAGGCGTTGCGTGTTATGTGACGGAACTCAACGCCGGGCTTTTGCCTTGGTGCCAGAACGAAGAAATGAAAATATAAATAAATAATAATTCATTCCCTCGAGCGGGAATCGAACCCACAGCCTTCTCGTTACTGTCACACACTCGTACCCCAGCGCCACGGCGGCCTTATGTCCTTATTTTTTTTTAAATTACAATATCGGCTATTATGTACCTACTTCAAAGTATTCGCATGAAAAAAAAAACAATCTTTTCGTGTGATTCCTGTATAATATTCGAGTAAATTTTAATGATATTGATAATTGTAGTATATATTTTAAAATAAATATAAATAACATATTTTTCTGTAAATTTTATTTTTTAATTAAGAGAAAGTTCTTTGCATGGAACTGTGTTTTATTTCTTAAAGTAATAGAGATATATTCACAAGCTCAATAATTGAAATATTTCCATTTTTACTCACCAATTATTAACTATTAAGTCTTAAAAATAATAGATTTTTATAATCTTTGGTCCGCACTTATAAAACCTAAAAAATCGATCAAATTATACAGATGTAATGAATTGGAATGTGAATTAATTGAGGTATTATAACATTTTGGAATGTATTTTTTTTATTTCTATTGTCAATATTACAAAAAAGGCACTCAAATCTCAACCTTTTTTGTGACTCAATCTTCTAATGTCGTATTTTAAAACAATATTTCTCATAGTATAAACAATCGAGCACCCTTGAAATATAGTCATACAAAAAAAAACATAATATAATAAATTTATAATATCAATTAGGTAAATATAAATAGGCCCTTAGCTAATTATCTATATACAATTAACTTAAACATCGCTTATTAGCTGGACGGATGTAGTGATTTTATTATATGCTATTTATTATTTTTTTATATATTAACAAAGTCCAGGTGATAAAGTTAAGTCAAGCCAATGAGCGATGGTTAAGCATAATCAATTTCGAATCTTGTGACTTTCACATTCGATCCAAAGGTGGTAAGCGTGTCATTCCTAGGTCCATAGTTTAGGGACTTCCCTGGAAGGGGCTTCCCCGTGATATACTTCCGTGGATCTACCTCCCCGTGGCCCGAGGGTCTGCCCTGGACTCCCCCAGCGACACTTGGCTTAGAACCGTTCGTGTGTTGCTGAAGCTGTATCCGTGACGCTCGTTCCATTTCTCTAAAAGAAATCAGGACTAGTTATTGATGCTTTAAAAAATTTAAATGGAAAAGGATAGTTCGTAGTTGTGGCGCAGTGGCACAAGGTGTGACTGTAAAACCGACTGGTTGTGGGTTCGATCCCACTCGAGGAGGTGAAATATTTTTTTGTTAAATTTATATTTTCATTTATATTATTATTATATTTTCTGGTGTCGAGGCAAAGCACGGCGTTGTGTTCTGCCACTCAACACGCAATGCCTGCAGAATCCGGCAGAAAGTAGGGAACGGTGTGTCTTAACACTAGGTTCCCTCTGCCTACACTGCTGTGTGTGGGATACAGCGTGAAGCTGATTATATTTATATAATTTTTTTACTAAAACATTTTAAAGTTCCTTTAATGTTACAAGTACAACAGTATATAGGAATACAAAGTAAAATAGTGTATAGGAATTTGAAATTTAAAATGTTTATTACTAGAACGAATTTCTAATAGGAAAATGGCTAGACTTTTATGATCGAATGTTAGAAACTTTGTAAAACAAGAAAGGCATAAAAAACCAAGTAAAAATGAATATGAGAAACGTATAAGCCAAGAAAGGAAACTCCCGTATTACACGAACGTGCAATTAAAGATATGTGTGAACCAGTGAAGAAGCGATACACACTAGCAGTCTAAAAATAAAATAAATAAATCAGCTTCACGCTGTATCCCGCACACAGCAGGGTAGGCAGAGGGAACCTAGTGTTAAGACACTCCGTTCCCCACTTTCTGCCGAATTCTGGAGGCATTGCGTGTTGAGGGGCAGAACTCAACGCCGCGCTTAACCTCGACACCAGAGCGAAGAAATGGAAATATAAATTTAAGTAAATATTTCATCTCCTCGAGTGGGGATCGAACCCACAACCAGTCGATTTTGCAGTCACACCTCGTGCCGCTGCGCCACGACTGGCCTATAGACTAGCAGTCTATATTGTGTTAATATAAGATATAGATATAGAATTAGTGACTCGATTTAAAAATAGTGACATATAAGTGTTATGAGTTTTAGTTGGATGTTAAATCGAATCTATGACGCAAATGTCTACAAAAATTTTTTTCATAAAAAACGTGTCAACTTCGTGGCCGTCGTAGTACATCATGTGATTCAGACTCACACTTAGCGAAATTAATTATTTAATATTTTCATTGCCTCACCTTGATATTAAGGCGACATACAGCGTTAAACTCTTAACTCGCAATGTCTTGAAAATGCAGCCGAACGTGAGGGATGGGATGACTTAACACTAGGTTCCCTCTGCCAACCCTGTTACGTGTAAGTACACCTTTTTACGTTTTTTTTCACTCTACAGTGATATACAAAAATCCAATTTTATTACGAAGAATGGTATTATATCGATATTCCCTTTTCACTAGAAACTCAAGTGCACCTTTTGCTACTGTGACGATCAAAGCGATGTTTTATTTGATTTAGAAAATACGATATTCACCAACCATTTTGTTTTTTATTTTGCGAGAATAATAATCAAAGCCTACATTATTTTCTTCTTATAATCTTGATACCCAATATCTATATACAGAGTGTTTTTGTAATCACCACTTTAAATAAACCACAGTTTTAACTATTATACTTTATGAAAAACCTAATACAACGTAAACGAAACCGATTTTTCTAAAACTACGTACGTACGATAGATATCCCTTTCTCGTTCTAGTATGTTTTTTGTAAATGACAAGTAGTAGTAGATGTTTATGTTATTGGTATCTACGCGTAACTGCGTCACACGAAATAACACCTTTATTGGATAAACATCGTGAAATGAAAAAAAAAATACATCTAGACTGTTGAAGTATCTTGATTAAATTATTTAGGTATGCGTTTGAAATATTTTATCCTATAGGCTGCTTCCGTAAAAGGAGCGCACCACTCTATATANATATATATATATATATATATATATATATATATATATAAATATTTAAGATTATTTTTAATCTAGAATTTCAAGTATTTACTTACAACTCTATACTACTCACAACACACGATCAACAAATAGGTATTTAAAAAGCCACATGCAATGTCGTCATGCGATGATACCTTCACGTTCTCAAATACGAGGCCAGCGCGGACGTGCGCTCCGGTTTCTTGATATGGTGGCATGCTGGTGATGAGGGATACGCACCGCTGGTGAGCCCGGACAGCCTGGACAGTGGGCAGCACAGCGCGGCCGCGTACGCCGCCCGGTACTGCGCGTTCATTATCACGTAGATGATCGGGTTCACACAAGCACTCGCGTACAGCAGGAGGTAGCCGGCGATGTGGAATACTGCAAGTTGTTTTTAGTTTACATTTTTAAGTGTAGCGGATTTTTTATAATAATAGTGTAAGTGGATCAATGATTTGATCTACCTGCTTTTATCTTCATACTTTTGAGAAATAAAAAAAAGTATTTTTTAATAAAAATATATATAATATATTTTTTATTTAAGTTTTCATTAAAAGTATAAATAGTTGGGTTTCGGGCATTTGCTTATTTTTTTATAGTTTCACACTGTATCTAGCTTAGCACACAGAGGAAACCTAGTATTACTTCCCTTTCCCCGATGAACCGCCTAAATTTCAAGACATTGCGTATTGACTGTTGAGTGGCGGTATTCAACGCCACGCGTTGTCTTGTTACCAGAGAGTTGAATTAAAAAGAATTCCTTCTTTCGAGTAGTAATCGTACCAACAGCCGTATCGTTTCGCTGGATCACGGCGACCTTGTTTGATTTTATAAAGGAAAATTATGTGAAATTTGTAAAACAAATTTGAGCCATTCATAAATATTGAGCGCGTTTTGTGTGTAATTATGTACATAAAATACAAATGAATTTAATTAACCCAGTAGTGATCACGAGTTAAGTTAATAAAATATGAATAAATCCGTTTAAAGCAGTTCCACTTGCTTATTCTTATATTTATACAGATAACGTATATCCATTGGCTTGCTATAGACCAATAGTTAAGTAGGTTAATCGATATATACAGTTTTGTCTTACTGCAGTAATTTTAAATTATATCTATGTGTTTTTTCTTCATTTTTTAATTATATTTTTTTACATTGTACAAGAATAATAAACTTTCGTGAAAGTTAAGTTTTTGTAACTCTTACTCGAAACTAAAACTAAAATTTGATTTAGCAAAAAGAATTTAAAATTATAATTCAAAAATAAAAATTTTGATTTAAAATATAAAAAAATAAAAAAAATATATATATATTTTCGAGCCTTCCATAAAATTAAAATAAAATCAACTCCTAACAAATTGTATAATCATATTTTCAGGAGCAAATATATTTAATTAATGTCTATAATATTTATTCAAAATTTTATAGAGGCTGTCGTAGCGCAGTGCGCGTAAGCGTATGACTGTAATCGCGACGGTTGTAGGTTCGTTTCCCACTCGAAGCAATGAATCATTATTTTAATAAATAATTTTAATTTCATCATTAATAGTTTCATATTTTCGCTCTGGTAACTAGATAAAGCGCATCGTTGAGTTCCGCCACTCAATGCTCAATCCCCCAAAAAATAGGAGGAAAGAGGGGAACGGAGTGTCTTAAAACTATTAACTCTCTGCCTATATATCTATACGCGGGAAATAGAGTAAACCTAAGAAATATATATATATTTGATATATTTCCTTACCAGGGTAATGTACGTGACTATCAGCAACTTTAGCAATAGTTATGGGTAGGTAGCAGACAAGGAACGACAGGAAGATGGCAAGGACCATCTTCGTTATCCTCCACTCGTTGCGGCGCGCCTTGGTCTCTCTAGTGTCCTTTATGGTGGACCTCTTGTCGCTACCGTTGTTCAGTGTCCCAGGATTTGTGTTTTGCGAACGCTGGTGTTCACGCATCCTTTGCTCTGAACTGGAATAAAAAATAATTGGATTATAAAAAACGAAGAAGAATTATTATTAAGACACTCCATTCCTCGTATTTCGGCGAGGAGGATGGCGAGGCGATGGAGGCAATGCATATTGAGAGGCGCCGAATCCGCGTATCCTCGTTAACAGAGCGACGAAATAAAATATTAAATACCTCATTTCCGCTAGTGGGAATCGAACCCACAAACTGTACCATTTACAGTCGCACTCTAAAATTTTATTCATGACAAGTCAAAACATCGCCAGGTGACAGGTATTTTGACAACATAATGCACTAAGATTTTAACTATAATAGTTTTATTTTTATAGCAATATTCTATGTTAATTTAGTATATTTTCTATTTTTGCGAAACAAAAGCACCGACGTGAAAGCTTAAGCCCATCAATACCACTATTTGTTCGGGATAAGAAGCTTATACCAATCCCCTTGTTATCGACTAGACATAGGTAGATATAGCAAAATGTGTTAAAATAAACATTTGAGATAACAAGATTTTATCTTATAATTTTTCACGAAGCATCTTTGTATGTCAGTCGCCGAGCAGGGGCACAAGGTTGGGAGTTCGATTACCGTTCGAGGAAATATTTAACATTTTCATTCCTTCGCTCTGGTGTAAAGACAAAGTGGGGCGATGAGTTCCGCCACTCCACACGGAACGCATTCAGAATTCAACGAAAAGTGGGGAGCGGAGTATCTTAACACTAGACCCCCTCTACCTACCCTGCTACATGTGTGATACAGTGTGAAGTTGAAAAAAAAATAATTAAATATAATTACAGCCACTATTCATTTATAAAACAATTAAACTTAAAATGAAATTAAATATTATATATACAGTCTATTAGCAGTATACTGTCAAGTATTTGATGAGACGAAAACATAACAAGACTTTCAAGAGGGAATGACTGCAGTAAAAATTGCATTAAAAGATTCAATTTTGAGAAATGCCTTTTTTATTTGTCCACAGTGTTCGTAGTCTGACCCCATAGATACGCAAGGTATACAATTTTACGATACCGTAAAACTCAATATAGTATAAAAACGTCAGCTCCCCATTTGTTCTTGCTCCATAAAGATAAGGAAAGCATTTCAGAACATAAAACAGTCATAGATAGATATACTCGTGTACCTGGCTGGTTCTTTAGACTTTTTTTGAGGAATTGAGGAAAATTCATTTACTCACTAATTATCAAAAGTCAATTTACTCACTAATTATATTGTTCAGTGCCAAAACACTACTTAATTTCCGTTTAATTGCTCCGCTGCTAAAGGAACGACGCGACGTAGCGAAAATTATGAACAAACTTACTTTCTCATTTTAAAGTTTAAAAATTAGCTCACATTTTACAAGATGGTTTCAAATATTTCAACAATATTTATTTATAAACAAGGTTAATATTGTCATTTATGTTTTTTTTTTATTTTTAGAGTATATTCTGATACGGTTAATGTAACGTAAAATATTTTTTTTAGTTGATTGGCGGAGACCAATGCCGCACTTTATCTCGTTACCAGAACGAGGAAATGAAAATATTAAATATTTGATTTCCTCTAGTGGGAATCGAATCCACAACCTATCGCATTTACAAACACACTCAATGGCTCAAAATTATATATTTTGTACTAAAAAAAACAAATTACCTGTGAACCACCCAGAATATCCTGGCATAGCATATGAAGATGAGCAACGCTGGCACAATAAAGGCTATGACGAAGAGAGCAGTTTTTGCTGAGCGTCCGTAATCATCCGGCACTATCGAACACGTGCCCAGCTCCGGATCGTAGTCAAATTTACCTGTAATAAAATATTATTTCATATACCTATATGAAACTGATTTATCTATATTAAGACACTCCGTTCTCCACTTTTCGCCGAATTGTGGAGGCATTGTGTGTTGTGTGGCGGAACTCAACGCCGCGCTTTGCCTCGACACCAGAGTGATGAAATGAAAATATTAAATATTTAATTTCCTCAAGTGGGGGTCGAACCCACAACGCATTACGCGTCACACGCTTGTACCTCTCTATTAATTTTTAGGTGTAAAACATTTTTTGATTTTTTTTAATAAATCAAAAAATAAATCAGCTTCACGCTGTATCCCGCACACAGCAGGGTAGGCAGAGGAAACCTAGTGTTAAGACACTCCCGTTCCCCACTTTCTGCCGAATTCTGGAGGCATTGCGTGTTGAGTGGCAGAACTCAACGCCGCGCTTAACCTCGACACCAGAGCGAAGAAATGGAAATATAAATTTAAGTAAATATTTCATCTCCTCGAGTGGGGATCGAACCCACAACCAGTCGGTTTTGCAGTCACACCTCGTGCCGCTGCGCCACGACTGGCTTCAGTATATTCTTGTAGTATCTACTAAAATCTGTTGTTCCCATTATATTTGAATGCCACGCTATAATAGTGATCCCAACTTACAAAGGGCTCAGACATCTCTAAGGTACCTTTATGTCACCATTTAAATTAAATGCTTTTAAGGATTTTATACTTACATTCACTTTCACTTATCATTATGGCTTTTTGTTACGATAATGATACAAAATATCATTTAATTTAAATAATATTTAAACCGGTTATATGGAGACCAGTCGTGGGTTCGATTCCCGGTCGGGAGAATGAATTATTAATTATAATCTTTATTAATATAACTACAACATTTATTTTCAGTTTAACCGATACCACCCACCACTACTTACCCCAGACTCCAATCAGCGTCGGTATCTGCATCCCGTACGAGAACATCCACGAGAAAACGATCATCAAGGCTATGTTGTGCTTGCGGTATACCCTCGAATACCAGCTGTGGTGAGCTATCATTATGTATCTGTGACAAATATTGAATTTATTAATAATATTAATTAAAAATATATATGAATATACTCGAGGCCGTCGTGGCGCAGGGACACAAAGTGTGACTGCAAGCGCGACTGATTGTGGGTTCGATCCCCACTCGAGGGGATGAATTATTTATCAATATTTTCATTTTCCTTGCTCTAGTAACGAGGGAAAGCGCAGTGGTAAGTTCCGTCACTCAACACCCAACGCCTGAAGGCAGGGGTGAACTGGGGAGGCATTTCGGGCGGGTAGCGAAGCACGGAGTTTCTTGACACTAAGAATTAATGCATATTATTACACTATAAACGAACGGAACTTAATGCCGCGCTTTGCCTCGACACCAGAACGATGAAATTAAAATATAAATTTTGATAAATATTTAATTTTCTCGAGTGGGGATCGAACCCGCAATAAGTCGATTTTACAGTCACACTTTGTGCCGCTGCGCCACGACTATCGTTAATTAATTATCAATGGTTTAATTTTAATCGCTCTGGCACCAAATTCGCGCTGGCCTCTAAAAAATCAGCGGAAAGTCGGAGTGTCTTAACACTATGTAGCCCCTTTATTTTTTTTTTGATTACGTCTATTTTTCTATATCAATTTAACTATAGAACTCATAAGTACCTAGTAGTGCTATAAGCAAGTACTATAATATAATATTTTATATGAAATCACGCACCACAACTTGCGAGGGTCTTATTATATAGAGGTTTGGCTGAAATTGCTGAGATTCAAATTTACTTCATACCTGATTTCATTTACAATAATGTTCTTTACACCTGCGTCGGTTGAATTGTTTAACTTTACGTCTTATTTTAATCATTTGTGACTAAATATCAAACAGTTATTACTTTTTGATATTTTGTAGAAAATTTTATGTAGAAATATTTGATTTGATTTAATATAAAAATAATAGTTATAATATTTTTTATTGAGGCTCAGTAGCAGGTTCAAGAGATTGAAGCTGCTTATAAAATATTGCAGCTTATAAAATATTTGACTGTACGATTTGTAAGTCCGATACATTTTAAGAAAATGCATATTTTCAATGGAATGTACGTTTAGAATGAGTGAGAAATTAAAATTAGCCAGAGTATCGTCTTTCGTCTCGTTTTTACCATTTTGAAGCAAAACGCGGCGTTGAGGGAACGTCGTGAAAATGGGGAACGGAGTGTGTTAACACTAGGTTCCCTCTGCATATACTGCTGTGTGCGGGATAGCGTGAAGTTGATTTATTTTTTTTCTAACTTTCCCAATATTTTAACATAATGCTTTCAAACATATAATATATAGACAAGATTTTTCCTCACTCTCAACAAGTGCTTCTAGTAGGCGATTCATTCGTCGTTTCGTCGTCGACTTGAAATAAACGTGAAAGCTTCTTTTATGTTCTTACTGATATGTATATCAGAAAAAATGGAAGATTTTAGCTAATAAATAGCTATTGTATGTAAGAGTATGTACATATATGGTCATATACAAAAGCAGTTCAGTAAGATTAATTAGTTTTTAGTAATTTCTTTTTAATTAAAATGGCAATTTTAATAGATTTTTTAAGAATTTCAATAGATGCTACTTGAAAATCAATATTATTATAAAGAAATTACGTCCACACATAGTTTTTACATACAATAATTAGAACAATTCAAAGACAGAATGCGTAAAATGTCACACATTTATTTTGTATATAATTTTAGTAGTATTTCATAATACTCGAAAGAAAAACATATGCAAAAATTTAAAGCCGTTTTGAATAAAATATTTCTTTTCGCTTAATATTCAAATAGGGTTATTTCTGTATTGTTTACTGAAAAAAAAAACCAATTCTTTTTCATACAATTCTAACATGAATTGAACGAGTCAATAAATATAAAAACTCATGCTGCCGTCGTGAATCAGATTCATAATCATGGCACTGTAAACTTGACGGTTGTGGGTTCGATTCCCACTCAGAGGAATAAATTATTTTTTATTAATATTATCACCTTACATATATTTTGTCTTGCTTTTGGAACGAAGTGTTCCCTCTGCCTAGCCTGCAATATGCGGGATACAAGCGTAAAAATAAAAAAAATATATACATATATAAACAAATGGATTCATCCATGTGGATATTGCACTGTTTGTTTTATCTTAGAAAGTTTGTTCCTTCGAGCGTGACGTACAGACATAATCAGAACCGTTATCCCTTGATCTACACTCATACTTCTATTACCGATGCGCATAACAAGGATATCATGTTTAGCATTTTTATTACAAATTAGTATTCTATATACATATGTATGTATGGCCGGTTAATCTTCTTATTAGAGTTCCGTTACTGAAGGTTCCTTGGAACTTTTGTGAGGTTCCTAGGAACTTCAGTAAAGTAATTTTTAGCTTACCACTATAAAATTGAAAATAGATTCCCCAATGAAACAAAATTCAACATTACATGCACATTAGGTACATTTTAAGTACCTTACTAAATGTACTATTGATACGAAAGACGAAATCTGTGATATAAATAGATTTTTTGTTGAAAAAAAAAATTATGTCGGCTTTAAGCTTTTTAAGCTTTACTTATATAAAAAATATATTTAATTCAGATAAAACAAATATATTTACTTATTTCGAAAACGTATAAAAAATTGAACGTACCATTCAGGTTTAAAAACAAATATATTTATTAAATGTTAGAATAAAAACATTTAATTAAAATATTCTAGAAGGTTACTTTATAATCACACACAAAAGGTGTCAACAATTCAGTGATAGATATATTTAAAACTATGCTAACTTATACGGTCACAAGCAGTCACTTTCTTTCTACATGTTTTTTTACTTCATATAATATTACAGAATCTATAATATTATCTATGAAATTATATAAGAGAAAGAAAATATATGGAATGTCCTATTTGAAAAGGATGGACGGTGGAGAATTATATGACGTGATGTTAGATTGCCTCTGTCTAATCTAAAAAAGGCCCGTTTTAATTAGTTTTAGATGGATACTGATTAAAACGATTAAGCTCTAGTTAGGGCTTTGTTATATATAACCAAGTTTGTATTTTTTTTCAGTTTCACGCTGTATCCCGTATATAGCATAGAAGGCATAGGGAACCTAGTGTTAAGGTACTCCGTTCTCGACTTATCACCGAATTTTCGAGGCATTGCGTGTTGAGTGGCAGAATTCAACGCCACGCTTTAAATCAAAATCCTCAATACCAGAGCAAAGAAATGGATATATTAATAATCAGTAATTCACTCCTCCGATTGGGAATCGAACCCACAACCGCCGCTTTGTATATAATTTTATTATTATGTTTACATATTCATATGATACAAAGCTATTATATAAGTAAAATCTATAGCACTCTAGCATCATCCATTGTAAAACCTACAGTTGTACCTTTTGTGATATCACTAGGGACTCACCTGTTTAGAGTAATGAGCGCTATACTCAGTAGGGAGACGCCAACGTTGCCATATCTTAGAAACGGTACCAACTTGCACAGCGCACCCCCGTGAGACCAGGTCCTCGTCCAGAAGCCAGATATGGCGAATGGTAGTACCACAGCACAGAATAAGAAATCAGCTATGCACAAACTGAAAGTAAAAAAAAATATTATGGTTGCTGTGTAAAGTATTGGCTATATTATAATAATATATTTTTTAAGATGGCTTTTTTTATGATTTATTTCTGTTTGTATGCTGGCTGCATTGCGGTTTAGATAAAAAAAAGAAAGATGATTTTTATTTAACCTAAATGAATTATTTTGGAGACGCTTTCCTTGTCAACATTCTGGCATTAGAGTTTAAAAAATCGGTAAATAATATGTTTTGTCTTAAAGTTTTCTCTAAAAACTGTATAAAAATAGACTTTTTAAAAACTTGTGAAAATAAGCTCAATTTGATGTAATATATGAATGTCGTAAAAATAACGTGTACTTTCCAGGGACCACACGATTCTTCTTAATAAATGAAGGTATGTCACTAGTGTTGAGAAAGTGTACATTTAGAGGGAAAAATTTAACACATTTTCAACACACCAGGGAATATAAGACAAATAACAACGAAATGTTTTGTTTAAAATTGTCAAAATAAATTTATTTTTAACTTGTAGCGCTATATATATATATATATATATATATATATATATACTAGGTGTAGGTGTTTCAAGGAGGATATCATACTAATAACATTAGTCATTCGTTGACGATGTGTGGTAAATAAATACAATACATATATTCATTTTTTATTATCATATATATTGTACTGTAGGTATAGAGGTCGTCGTGGTGCAGGGACACAACGGTATGACTGTAACGGTTATGAGTTCGATCTCCACTCGGGGTAATTAATTATTTTTAATATTTTCATTTCTATATTGGCACCAAACAAAAGCCCGGCCTTGAGTTTCGCCACTTAACACGCAATGCCTCGATGAATTCGGCAGAAAGTGGGAACGGAGTGTCTTAACACTAGATTCCCTCTGCTTACCCTGGCATATGTGAGACGATTTTGATGATAATGATGAGCGTGAAACTGTATGTTTTTTAGTATTGATAAATCAAATAAAAATATTTTCTGTAGGTACTTTAAATATCAATTTACCTTTTTATAACAACAGCACAAAAAGGTAGAAAGCGAAATACATGATGAAGATGCATACTAGGCTGACTAATGGATTCTTAATGTGAAGTTATACCTTGCTGTTACTACCTTCTATAAAAGTGAAAGTACGAAAGTTAAATGGATGTTTGTTTTTTCTATTATATTAGTTATGACAAGTAGTTTTTATCTGTATACATTTCACATCTCGTTTTTTTATCTGCAGGTAAATCTACTATAATAATTAAACTACTGGAAATTAAATATTAGGGTTATTTTTACCTAATATTTTGACCTTGCTGGTTGGCGGAACCCAACGTTGCATTTCGTGAAAGCAGATAAACTGTGTAAATATTTTACAAATGTAAACCGATAAGGATTTAAACTGATTATAATTTCATATAAAATAATATTTTTTTATTTTTTGAAGAAAAAAAAAGTTTTAGGTATATCAATTCTTAGGCTCAATTAAAATAAACCTTATCATGTTTTGAACAAATTAATTAGCATTACATTCAGATCTTAATAATATATGAAGTGCTATTACCGTACTACCTACATACATCAGGTTAGGCCCAGGTAACCTAGTATTAAGACACTCCGTTCTCCACTTTCTTGTTCCACTTTTTGTGTTGAGTGGGGGAACTCAATACCATAGCAAAGAAGTGAAAATATAAATGTATACAAATATTACATTTCCACTCATGGGGCATAGAACTCACGACCAGTCGCGTTTATATTCACATACCGTTGCGCGCTCCGTTTGGCCTCTGCCGTACAACAATGCACTTAATTTGAACGTTATATATGACTACATTGTGCTAAAACATATTTTTAAAGAAAAGTATTCCATTTTAATTTTAATTATAATGAAAAGTAATATATAATATTCCAGTCTTTGTTTTAAAATTTTACTGCAATGGACACAATGCTATAAAAGAAAAAAGTTTATGCAGCTTTCCAGTGGGCTTAAACTACGTATATTTAACTGTGGGACTTTTATTAAAATTTATCTATTGAAAAGGGTTCCAGTCAACGGTTGTATTAATTTTTTTATAAATGACGACTACTATTTATCCAAAATTTGGAAGAACTTATGGCTCATTTGATAAATGCCTTGCTATATAATATCTAAGGTCGTGGGTACAATTTTCGATCGATCGATCGATCGAGAAACCCTCTACGTTCACCTGAACCTATGAACGTATGGCTTAGTAGTCAGAGCGCCTGGTTGGTTTCCGTGAAGCGCTGGTTCGAGTCCCGCTACGTTCAAAATTTTTATACGTTTGCTAAATAAGTATTTTTCTTTTCTAAGTGTGGATAAACATTTTAAAATAAGTTTATAATATAACACAAAAATAAAATTACCTGATTATAAACGCTGCCGCAACGTTTCTCACTTTAGGGCACTTTAAGAGAGCAACTACGGTCAAAAGATTTCCGAAAAGACCCACTACCATAATAATTCCAGTAACCACAGCAGCGAATGTTAGTAGTGTTGGTGAAAATCTGGAACAAAATACGAGAAATATGTTAAAATAACAAAATATATTATATATATATATAAATACATATGTGGTTTTATATATGAATTTATAATATAATATAATATACTACGTGTTCTATATAACACTATGGAACCTGATGGTTTGTGGCGTTGCTAGTGGTCAAAACGATAAGATTTACCTAAATATATATTTAATTCATGTT
Organism: Heliconius hermathena; assembly: GCA_013403705.1. Classification (NCBI taxonomy): domain Eukaryota; kingdom Metazoa; phylum Arthropoda; class Insecta; order Lepidoptera; family Nymphalidae; genus Heliconius; species Heliconius hermathena. The sequence continues at coordinate 191,702 of JAAIXJ010000401.1, read as the reverse complement.
TTTGATGTGGGGAATAGTCATGTAGAATAAGAAAATTATAGATATTAGTGGCACAGTGGCACAAGCGTGTATCTGTTAATGCGACGGTAGTGGATTCGGTTCCGTTCGGGGAAATGAATGATTATTTATTATTAAATATTAATCATTTCTTCGCTTTGGTAACAAGGCAAAACACGGCGTTGATACCTCGAAAATTCGGCGGAAATCGGGAAACGGAGTGTCTTAGCACTAGGTTCCCTCTGCCTATCCTGCTATATATGGGATACAGCGTGAAACTGAAAAATAAATGCTATATTTAATTTTATCTTGTTAAGTTAAATATTTATTAACATTAAATAAGATAAGATTAACTCATCAAAACATTGCTTAGGGATGTTTTCGCGGAGAAAGTAAATTATACGGCTGACATAATGCAGCTTTTATCAACCTTTTTTATCTGGAAGCTTATAAGGCCATCACGAACCCCATGTACATAAAAAAATGTAATAACCATAACATTTTCTATCATAAATAATCTCTGTTGTTTTTTTCTTTTTCATATTTATTATTTATAATCAAATTTGGTTAAATAGTAATTTTGTATAATAAAATAATTGTTCTTGAAACATTTTTAGTGGGTTATGGTAAATAATAATAATTATTATTACGAGTGCTCCACACTCGAGGAAATGAAATATTTATTTAAATTTATATTTATATTTCTTCGCTCTGGTGTCGAGGCAAAGAGCGGAGTTGAGTTCCGCCACTCAACACGTAATGCCAAAATTCGGCAGAAAGTGGGAATCGGAGTGTCTTAACACTAGGCTCCCTCCGGGTACCCTGCTGTGTGCGGGATCCAGAGAATTCACCGGAAAGTGGGGAACGTAGTGTCTTAACAATAGGTTCCCTCTGCCTGCACTGCTGTGTGCGAGATAGAGCGTGAAGCTGATTTTTTTATTTTAAATTTTTGTAGCTACTAATGGCCAAGTCTCCGAAACGATAAGATAAGCGACATTGTTATGCAAAGTTTATTATAAAAACAAAATATGTAAGTGCATCTCTTATTCGTCCTGGCTAGACGGGATTTTTGAACGAACCAAATTATAAATTTAAGAAAAATGAAATAGAAGCCAAGAAGAGATGTATCCACAACTGTTATGAAACAGTACTTTTTAAATTTAAATATAAATGAATACGAAATACGAAAAAGTTTTTAGTGAAAAATGAGATAAGTTTGTCTTTTGTGTTTTATTTTATTTTAAATATGGGATTAAGTAATATAATAAATTGAGTAATAAACTAGCAGGATTTTTAAACTTTTTTTAGCGTCCCGCTGTATCACATAGCACCCGCCTTGTAGACAGAAGTAGCCTAGTGTTAAGACACTCATTTTTCGCCGAATTCTGGAGGCATTGTGTGTTGAGTGGCGGAACTCAACGCCGTGCTTTGCCCCGACAGTGGACCAATATTAGGTATATATTTCATATCCTCAAGTGGAAATCGAACCCACAACCTGTCGCGTTTACAGTCACACTTTGTGCATCTGCGCCACGCTGCCCTCTGGCCAAATTCGTCCAGATTAAATATGAAATTAGAGTATTAAAATAGCAGGATATTTTTTGTTAAAATAATTATTTTACTATACGAAGGCGTATTACTTACGTACAGTAATATAATACTTCATTCAAAATCTCCATTTAATTTGCATGCAAATTAAAATAAAGAAATTTATGTTTTATTGTGCTTTAACACGTACCTTTTAAACTTATGTTCATGAAAAGCCTATTAATCTGAAAGAAATCTTTTATTTTCATAAAAAATGTTTCAGTATTTTTGGTGCTGTATTATTTTATATACAGCTTGAGTTTTGGTGAGATTACTTCACTTCTTTTAAATATTATATTGTTAACGCTTCGTTTATAAAATTGTAATATATATTTTTGCTTCACTACAGGAAAAAAATGTAAATATATAAATTAACAACTGTTTTATATGTAACTAGTAACCTGCGCGCGATGCTACGTCACCAATTAAAATAGATTTGAAGAAAAGACATTACATAAACATTCAATTCATTTTGAGACATTTTATTGATTTCGTTCGTTTTTCTCCACCCGTCACACCAATATACGATATTCATCGGAAAGACAGTTGCGCCATTTGTCGAAAATTAGCCGTACCAACTTAAAAACCTTCATGGGCTCATGCACAACAACTTTGTCATCAAAAAAGATCATTACAATGTGCAAACACATAGTTTATGATTCTATAAAGAACGTACAGACAAACATTCATTCTATATGAAAAGATTACTATGTACTTATTTAGAAAACGTATAAAAATAAGAACGCAGCGGGACTCGAACCCGCGCTTCCTGGAAACCGACCGCTTAGTGGTCAGAGCGCCTGGTCGGTTTCCAGGAGGCGCGGGTTCGAGTCCCGCTGCGTTCAAATTTTTATACGTTTTCTAAATAAGTATTTTTCTTTCCTAAGTGTGGAATAACACTTTAAAAATGTTTAAAAAAGATTACTATGTGTTTGTATAAACAGGTACTTGTGGCTTGTTTGCATAAGCGTTGCATTAGTTATATATTAGTAACTAGCGGCCCGCCCACGGCTTCGCCCGCTTAAAATACATGATTATTGATTTAATAAGCAGAATTGATTGACAACTATAATGACTTCTAGTATGATTTTTTTATTTGTAATATTCTAATATGATTTTTTTACGACATTATCGTAATTTCTATAAGAATTTTTGATTGTTTCGAACTCAAAAATACGACCAATGTTGATATATACATCGTATATATCAACATTGGTCGTATTTTTGAGTTGAGAGAGTATGCGTGTTGAGGGGCAGAACTCAACGCCGAAAAATCTATGTATTTGCTTGATATCTCTTTGAAGATCAAATCGTTCTTTATCTCTGTGTTGAATTAATTACGATTAAAACTTAACTGTTATGGTTTATGAAGGTAATCTCCACTAACAATTCAATTTTGTTTACTTTATTGTATAAAATATTGTACAATAGTGCTTCAAAAATATATATTTTTATCAACAGTCATATCAATAACCAAGACGTTTCGAATGTAATTCTTTAGCCAGGAATCTTACCAGCGCGATTGCGCAGCGCGCCTTGAGATCATTCAAATGACGATAACTTTTTTTTTAATGAACCGATTTTGTTGAACCAAACTTTGGCAGTTAAGTTGAGTTAAAACAAAGCAATTGGTGAAACTTTTAAGTAAATCAGTTCAGTACTTTCAGAGAAAAATGTGGACATACATATCGACAGACAGACAGACAGGTAAGAAATTAAAAAAAAAATTGCTTTCTATTATTCTTTTTAAGTGTCCCTCTATCCATTTCAGTCAAAATTACGAAATGTACAGACAAAATATTTTTACTGTCTTATTATATATAGAGATAAGATATTGAATTTCACTTAGAGGGGATGTGAATGTTCAAAATATATTTTTTAGGTTTTATTCGGAAGAAAAGAAAATATAATCCTTCTATAATCTCTATAATCGTTCTAACAATAAGCGAAACATACGTACAAATACAATTTATTGAATACCTACGGAATTATACATATAATTGTATTATTCCATTTTTTACTGTCAAATATGACAACAAATGAGACATACTCTCTGAATCACGAGAAAAAATATCAAAAAAGCTTTTAAAACTTTTCTACAGACCGGATGCCTTTTGTGCTTGTTTTATATTATTATTATATGGAAATGTTCAAACCAACGCAACGTACTGTACGTTAGACTCGTTAAAAGATTTGTATGGAAAACCGGACATAAAACAATAAAGGATCAAATGTTCCTGTTCAATTGAAAACATTTGTCAGAGGATTTTTTTAGGAATCCTTTTTATAAGCTATTTACGAAAAAAAATTGATTAAATGGCTTGTTGATGTTGGCAGCGATTATATCAATATATATTTAATTAATTTAAATAAATTAATACATAGCAGGTGTCGTGGCTCAGGGGCACAACCATATGACTGTAAATACGACATGTTGTGGGTTCGTTTCCCCCTCGAGGAAATAAAATATTTAATATATTCATTTTTTCGTCTCGTAACGAGACAAAGCGCGGCGTTGACGGCGGAATTTGGAAAAATTCGACTAAAAGTGGGAAACGAAATATTCTTAACACTAGGTTCCCAGGTTCCCTCAGCATACCCTGCTATGTGCGGGACACAAGCGTAGAATAGCTAGCGAATTAAAAAAAATCTTTTCATTTCCTAGCTCTTGTAGGCAAAGTTCTTCTATGAGATACGCCACTCAATAATCAGTGTCAGTTGGTCAGTCAATAACTAGAGAACAGAGTGTCTAAACACTAGATTCCCTATGCCCTCTGTGAGGATGATATAATATATTTTAAAGGCCAAAAAACGTCTAGTTATTACGCCATGTTATTTATATTTATCATCAGTTTCTATTTATACAGAATAACAAGAACACGAATTTGGTTAAATTATTAACAAATCTCAGCTTAAATGTTCGGTTTGTACTTACTTGGAAAGTTCACTTTGTTGAACATTGGAATTTATATCCTCTGTGTAGTTAAAGATATCTGAATCAGCCATTTCGAATATCTGAAACAACAAAGCGATTGTTTTTATTACCTGTGGAGTTGAAATGCTTATAATATTTTATATTTTATACAAGTATTTCTATAGAGAAAACACAAATTAGTAATACTTATTTAGAAAACGTATAAAAATTTTGAACGTAGCGGGACTCGAACCCGCGCCTCCTGGAAACGGGCCAGGAACGTATGGCTCAGTAGTCAGAGCGCTTGGTCGGTTTCTAGGAGGCGCGGGTTCGAGTCCCGCACTTTTGAAAATGTTAAAAACAAATTAATAATTTTGAAACAAAGATAAAATATCTTATTTATTCATCTTAGTCTTATCGTTTCAAAAAACTAAAGTAATATTTAATAAATTCCTGAAATTATATACCAACGAATATCCAAGGAAAACTACTAGTATTTTAATAACTTTAAGGATCTAAAATATAGATACATATGTATATAAACTGCGAAGGGTTCTGTAGATAATATTTAAGATAAATTACTTTATACGACCACATCTCCTGGTTACATCATCTCACCAGAGGTTACCAGGGCAATTTGTTCTAACCTCCACAATTAGGATCAAGATGATACTCAACGCGGAACGGCTATTTAACAAGATCTTAACATTATATACGCTTTTCTTACTTTCATTTTAAAACGATAATGCTTCAGTGTTTATTTACCTCTTTTTGGTATGATGTAATCTTTCCCAATTTTCTTCTAATTTAAGTATCTTCAAATGAAAAGGGGAGTGGGAGGGGGAGGAGCAGTAGTAAAATTATAAATTATTCTATCTTCAATATAAATAAATAGAAACATCCAGACTTTTTTTATTGTATTATATATTACTAAAACAACCTGAAACGACTCTATAGGAGAGCACTTTAAAGATCTTTCTAGTTCTTCTCGACGATATTTTGTTCATACTATACGAATTTAATTACCTAAGATTTACTTATACCAACGTTATTATTAATTATGTTATATACAGTACGGACAGACGTATTACAATCAAAAACTGCCCACATACATACCAAAAAAGACAATAAAAGTACACATCTTGTAATTCTTAACCATGTACTTCATTGCTTTTAACTGTCCAGTTCCTTTCTGACTAACGATGCATCGAAATTAGGATTAGACCAAATATCCTCTTTATATGCTACAGCGGGAGGAAACGACTCAAAATTTGGCAGGATGCCTGTACATGGACAGGGTATCCTGTATATTTTGGCCTTAGTAGCTCTGTATTGCAATATATAAATAAGTGATTCGGAATTCTAAATACTACTTTAACCGCTGTATAAGTGGTTAGTTTGAATGTCATTGTTCTCTTCATATGTTTTTATTAAACAAAAAAAAATATTTTGTAAATCATTAATATTATTTGAATATTACATAAATTAGTTACCAAAAATATATTTTTTTATATACTTATTTCCCACAGAATATTCTACAAAAACGAATAAGCACACAACACAATGACTTCGTATATTATTTAAATTAAATATGTCATTACTCGCAGAAACTCATTTCAAGAGCTACAAATGAAAACTCTACATGTAATATTGTTCATATATGAATGATCTTTAGGTTTATTATATCATAAATCAACACCTTTTGTGGGAACAAAAACAATATTGATATAATTTCAAATATTTTTGTATAAAAGTAAGCTCATTCATTTCCTATATGTGGTTAACATTTATTTATATGCAAAACCATATATAATATAATATTATATTATATTATAAGTAAAAATACATTGAGGCCAATCGTGTCGCAGCGGCACCAAGTGTGACTGTAAAACTGACCGGTTGTGGGTTCGATCCCCACTCGAGGAGATGAAATATTTACTTAAATTTATATTTCCATTTCTTCGCTCTGGTGTCGAGGCAAAGCGTGGCGTTGAGTTCTGCCAGTCAACACGCAATGCCTCCAGAATTCAGTAAAAAGTGTGGATTTCAATTAAACCATAAAATTAGTTTCAAAAAGAACACATCCATCTTTAGAACCCAAATCTAATCTAATAGTAATCTCGTGTTCTCTACCACTCCTTGCTCCGCTCCACCGAGCAGCCCACACAATACAAGTCAATGCACAGACACCGTATAATATAATAAGGTTACGTGAATTGAAACTCATTGGTTAGATTATATAATAGGCAGTCGACAAACTATCTAACAATCTAACGCCTGAATGGATATTGTTGGATGATATTGAACTAATAGAGAATTTTATGTAGGTATCTATATGATTTTTACAGTCGTGGCGCAAGGGGAGCTAGTGTTTGTACACGCGACGGGTTGTGGGTTCGATTCCCATATAAAGAAATTTAAAAAATATATATTTTCATTTCCTCGTTCTAGTACCGTGGTAAAGCGGGGCGTTGAGTTCCGCCATTCAACACGTAATTCTTTAAGGATTCGGTGGAAAATGGGGGACGTAGTGTCTTAACACTATGTTCAATAAAATGCTTAAGAAATCACTTCTTGATTTTAGAAAAATTGAAATATTTATTGTACCAATAATGGTAAATGATTTTAGTTATGACAGTTACAGACAGACAGACAAGCAAAAAGTGTTTCAGCTTTACGGCTATATCCCGTATGGAGGAAGGTAAACAGAGAGAGAGAAAGATGTGTTAGGTCTATTATTAATAAACATTTTATATAGGCCAGTCGTGGCGCAGTGGCACAAAGTGTGACTGTAAAACCGACTGGTTGTGGATTCGATCCCCACTCGAAGAGATTATGTTTAAATTTATATTCCCATTTCTTCGCTCTGGTTTCGAGGCAAAGCGCGGTGTTCAGTTCTGCCACTCAACACGCAATGCCTCCAGAATTCGGCAGAAAGTGGGAAACAGAGTGTCTTAACATTTGGTTCCCTCTGCCTATCCTACTGTGTGCGGGACACAGAGTGAAGCTGATTTATTTGATTTTTATTTTATTTTATATTTTATAAATATTTGCCAAGATACTCCGTCCGGTACTTTTTGCGTATTGACGGAACTCAACGCCGCACTTTGTTATATCAGCAAATATAAATTCACAATTATTATTCATAATATAATAGAGAAGTAATATTCTGAATGTGAATGTTTGTTTGCTTTAGTCCCGAGCGAAGGAAACTTAACGTCTGTTATCAACTAGGGTACAGTTAGGTACTTATTCTGGAATCTAGATTTAAGAATTAAATTTTAAAAAATTAAATAACTTTCTGCTGTATCCCGTACACATCAGGGTATTCAGGGGTAACCTAATTTTAAAAGACTCCGTTCCCCACTTTTCTACAAATTCTGGAGGCATTGCGTTTGCGATGGAACTCGACGCCGTGCTTTGCCTCGACACCAGAGTGAAAAAATTTTCATCAAAAATTTTCTCTTTTTCGAGTGGGGATCTAACTCACAACCAGTCGCGTTTACAGGAACACATTTGTGCCCCTGCAGCACGACTGGCTTTTTTGGAGACTTTGAGACTTTGGAGACTTTAAAAGTTTGGTCGTTATGGGAGCAACCTGTACATCTTAGAGTATATTAATTTTTGGTATGTTTTTCTTTGCTAACTAATTACATTAATTATGAAAACAACTCTTTTTAGGATTTAACAGTACCTATCTATTAAGTTTTTAGTATTACTTGAAATATTCCCTACATTTTTAAAATTATTTTATTATTTCCATATTATATAGAGTCCAGTCGTGAGGGCAGGTGAAATCGACTGCTTGCAGGTTCGATCCCCACGCGAGGAAATCAAATATTTATTTACATTTATATAGTCATTTCTTCGCTCTCGTGTCGAGGCAAAGAGCGGCGTTGTGCTCCGCTATTCAACAGGCAATGCCTCCAGAAATCGGCGGAAAGTTTGGAACGGAGTGTCTTAACACTAGGTTCCCTCTGCCTACCCTGCTGCGGGATACAGCGTGAAGTTGATTTATTATATAGAGTTAAGGAGATTTACAATATAATTATTATAAAACTATATTTTGTATTTTATAAAATGTCTATTATATTAATTATTTATTTCGATTATAACAAAAATTTTGTTATTTTAAGTAAATTAGTCAATTAATAATACAAGTAAATTTTAATTTAGATACTTATTCGTTATTGCCATGTTATTTAATAAAAAAAATGTTTTATTTCATAAGAGGGTACTATAGTACGATACATTGAACATTTTATACTCCAAACAGACATTCACATTAGTGTACTACAATAGTAGAGTTTACAAAATAGCCTATTTAGAATAATATTTATTCAAACATCTGCAGTTTTGATGGCAAATGTCCACAGATCCCTACATGACCTAATTCTAGACAGATCAAAAAAGGTGCAAAGTTTGTGAAGTACAAAGTATTGACAACAACGTTTTTTGTTAAGTTAAACCACTCACTCTTTTGAATGAGAGCATTAAGCTCTTTAGATCTCAATTAAGAGTGGTATTCAATATACAAAATAAATATACCAGTTTTTATCTGCAATCGATCTACTGAAATAATCTACTAAATGCTCAAAATTGTTTATCCTAAAATGGAATGTATATTTTTGCATTTCATGAAAACAATCAATCAAGTGCGAGTCGGACTCGCCCTTCGTGGGTTCCGTACCAATTTCAGGATTGAAGGTCAACGGAAAATAGTATTTAAATAGATTGATTTTCTGTGAAATGAACTGCAAGTATAACTTTGTAATTATTCTTTTCAATGAAATATCTATAAATTTTTACTTTTTAGATTTTTTCCTGTATTTCTAATTTGTGGGGCAAATATAAATATACTATAATGTTCTCACTTCGTCCAAAATTTCATAATCGTTGGTCTATGGGGAGCACCCTATGTGTTTTGAAAACGTGGCGAATATCATACAAAATGCAGCAAAAAGGATATATAGAGCTCCAAGCGACCATAAATCTGAATATTATAATAGATATTAATTTTGGCTTGACACCTCTACGTGATCTCGAGATAAATTATCTTGACAGATTTACAAAGATTTCTAGGTTTCATATTTTCCTTTTGCGGTACGTCATGTCTTTTGAAAAATTTATACAATGTTACTATATTTTTTATAAATTTATCTACTGAAAGTCTAGTCAAACTCATTTTAAAGTATAGTCGATAATATCTAAAGCACTATACAAAGTTTGAATGGAAAGAACTCTCAAAACATACGCATTAAGAACCATTTGATTTCAATGTATGCGGATCCAAATAAATAACCTAAACAGTTTCGTTTAAAAGAAAACAACTATTACTATTCTGATGCCAAACCATATTCTAGTTTCGATTGAATATTAAATGTTAGTACTTTGTATACCATTTTGATACGTTTATTATATTTTATAATATCTTTATATAGAGATTGGATAAGGTTATATCCCTCTTGATATGGGCTATTTTGGTATTTTTGATTCTTTTGTTCAGTAGATATTTGCACGTTTAAATAACAAATTGGCTAATAAAAAATTCAATTTTGGCTTTAATTTTTTATTAACTATATCAGTGACAAAAATTATTTTATCAATAATTGAAAATATTATATTACTTTCAGTAGAAATTAAACCCACGAACGTATAGTCTTCCAACCATAATAGAAAAAAAGGAAAACAATTTTAACAAAAGAAAAATATTAGCTATATATTATAATAAAATTATTTTAAGAACAGCACCAAAAAGTAGATAAACCGTAGACTTATTTTGGCTTCTTTCGATAAAATAATTCGTTTCATATAGATATCTATTATTATATTATAAGTAATTTTTAGTTCACATTAATCCACTTGCAATTTTAAAATTGGGTTCCTTACAAAAGACTAAAACACACTACACTAAAAAGGAAAAAGAAGACGGCATCACATTAGCGCTTCAAGTAAGCAAGAATTTAAACAATAATAATTAGACCACTTAACGCTGATAGTTGCAAGTTCAAATCTTACATAGTAGAAGGAAATATAGTATTGAATATTTAATTTTTCAGCTTATATCGCGTATAGTTCTTATCCCGCATACCAGAATAGGCAGAGAAAACTTTAGTTAAAAAGTGTCAAGGCACTCCGTCCTCTATTTTCCGCCTCAATTTGAGACATGGCGTTTTGAGCGACGAAAATCAACGCAAAATGTAAATAATTCATAAAAAAAAATTATGGAATAGCACAGTATTTATTTTTAAAACTATCAATTTTTCTCGCATATAGCAGGGAAGAGGAAACCTAGTGGTAAGACACTCCGTCTCCCACTTTCCGCCGTATTTTCGAAACATTGCGTGTTAAGTGGCCTTTCGACAGAGCTTACAAATTCTTAAATTTTTAGATTTAACATTAGTAGCACGTTTAAACGAAATTAACTGTTCATAAATCCAAAAGTCTCAAAAGTATCGAACAACGAACAAAGCAAGTATTTCATATCGTATGAATGTATTGTAACATTTAACAAAAGATATTTATTGTTTTAAAATTCATTGTTTCACCAGTACAAAAGGAAACCGCTCTACCCAGGACCCAGTTTTAATATGGGACGTTAGACTCAGCTCTGATTACACGAGGAAGGCGGAAATAAAGAAATATCTGCGATATTTTTTTTTTGTTGGAGATAAGAATAGAGGTAGTCCTAGTAATGTTATTTTATATAAGATTTTGGAGTTATTTTAAACACGGAGTCGTGGCGCAGCGGCACGAGGTGTGACTGTAAAACCGACTGGTTGTGGGTTCGATCCCCACTTGAGGAGATGAAATATTTACTTAAATTTATATTTCCATTTCTTCGCTCTGGTGTCGAGGCTAAGCGCGGCGTTGAGTTCTGCCACTCAACACGCAATGACTCCAGAGTTTGGCAGAAAGTGGGGAACGGAGTGTCTTAACACTAGGTTCCCTCTGCCTACCCTGCTGTGTGCGGGATACGCCGTGAAGCTGATTTTTTTTAATATAATACTTTTTATTCATTTATATTAGAAATTACGTACAGTGAGGGAAATAATTATTTTATATTATAATAATATTTTCAGTTTTTCGCTTTGGTTCCAAGGCAAAGGCCCGGCGTTGAATTCCGCCACCCGAAAAATTCGGTGAAAAGTGTGGAACCGAGTGTCTTAACTAGGTTCCCTCTGCCTACGCTGAGATATGCGGGATACAGCGTGAAGCTGATTTATTTAATTATTTTATCTTATTTTATTACAAAATTGTTGCTTTCAATATTTGAATGTTGTTTTACAGTGAAGAATGCGGAAATTCCAATACAAGAACAATTCTTTTTCAAATAAAACAATTTGACGACATAAATTTCTTTGATAAGTAATGTTGAGGGTCCCTCAAGAGTACTTATAAGATAATGCTTGTTGTGATTTCCGTAATAAAAGCCAATATTTAAGCTAAACTTAGATACCGGAACGGAAACAATTCTTTTTATCCTACGTACAGAAGGAAAAGTTTTTTTTATTTTACTGTGTAATTAAATACGAGTGGTACCTAGAGGGGTACAAGTGTGTGACTGTAAACGTGACTGGTTGTAGGTTCGATCCCCACTCGACGAAATAAAATATTTATTTCAATTTACATTTTTATTTCGTAGTTCTGGTGTCAAGGCAAAAGTTTGGCGTTGAGTTTCACCACTCAATAACCAATACCTTCAGAATTCGGTGGAAAACAGGGAATCGGGTGTCGCGTTTATGTTCACACTTTGTGCTCCTGAGCCACGACTGGCCTCTGACTGACTTATTTAACATTTTTTTATTAGTAGTACTATTTTTATAATTAAATAAATTATAATTAACATTTTGTAATCTACAAACAATGCTGTTATTCTATAACACTAATAACAAACTAGTACTCTAAGCTTAAAGAAACAAATCTTATTGTATTAGACAGATTTACGCTGGTACGTCTTAATAATAAATTATCACTGAGTGCAGTACGCTCTCCAACGGCGAATAAAACTATTTATAGAGGAATAAAGTGCAGGATGTACAGTCATTTGTTTCAACTATCTTCTTTTTATCTCAGACTCAGGTTCACGCTGTATCCCGCACACAGCGGGGTAGGCAGAGGGAACGTAGTGTTACACTTCGTCCTCCATTTTTCGACTAATTCTGGAGGTATTGCGAGTCCAGCGAGAAGAGAAGAAAATATGCATTTAAATAAATATTTCATTTCCTAGATTGGGGATCGAACCCATAAACAGTCGTGATTACAGTCATACACTTGTGCTGCACCAAGACTGGCCTCAATTTCTCTTTAACAAAAGGGCAAAAAAAATACATTAAAATTTTACAATTGGACGGATTTTGGTAAAACTTTACAGACATATATTTCTTATAGAACAGAATAGCAAATAGGCTTGAAATTATGTAAAGATTTTGTGAAATATGTCTATAATAATAAATATAAGTAGGCGAAGTTGCTCCTCAGCTAGTAGTCTATAATTTTGTTGAACATCTATGGTAAAAGAGCTCATCGTCACTAATTATAAGGAAAATTGGTATTACAAATATCTATATCTACAATTTAGTAGAAACTGAAACTTTAAATATTGATAACCAATTATAACATCAAAATCAATATATTTTTTTGAATTAGGATTATGGTAAAAAATGGTAAAGTTTGAGGTGAACGTGGCAAATGGTACAATGTTTGGCTGTAAACGTACTGGTTATGAATTCGATACCCACATTATTATTTTTATTATTTTTTTTGCATTTCCCAGATCTAATAGACCAACCCGTCTTATAAATTAAAATATATCAAAACGAGCCCGCAAATTCGAGAAATAAAACATCAAATCACATTTTTTCCAGTTTCCGTGAAAAAATTGGGAAAATCTTTCTTAATGGTCCCCTACACGTTCCAAGAAAATTATATACCAATTTAGGGCCTTCTACGCCCAGAAATTGCGGCTGTACGTTGCCTACCTTTCAACGGGTAAGCAACAAGAGAATTTATAGATATAGACATATACAGAAAATACACGAATATTCCCGAATGTAAATTGAACACACAACCAACGCTCGTACAATGTACATTCACCAATTTCATCAGAAGCGTTCGGCCATGGTGTCGTTTTATTTGCTAAAATATATTCTCTAAAGAGCTTTACTGGGTAAAGATATCTATGGCATAAAGCGTAGAAGTATTCAATCGTTTTAATATATATTTTATCATCGTTACCGAACCTAGTGTTAAACATCGTTTCCCACTTTCCATCGAATGTTTGAGGCCTATTTAGTTTATAGGTCATCACCTATTTACTAGAGGCAAAATATGAAAATATTAAATATTTAATTCTACCGAGTGGGAATCGAAAACACTACCATCGCAGTTACAGTCACACACTGCGCTACGATCACCTAACATTTTTTTAAATTAATATATATTTTTTATTTTATAAGGCCTGTACGAATTTCTTGGTTGCCAATTAAAAAATAAAAATAAAACACAAACGTCATTATCGTCACTCCTACGGCAAGTCCTTTTAAAAATGCTCAAATCTTTTTAATTTAATAACGTGAGACATAACTGAAACATTAAGTACACGGTATGCTATCTTTATTACCAGCCTTATATGTGAAAAAAATGGAGGTCCATGTGTTAGGATATTATAGAAATAATAATATATTTAGAATTATATAATAAGTAATATATTTAGAGTTATATAATAAATAATTCACATAATTGAAATCATAGTTTTTTTATCAGCTTCACGATGTATCCTGCATTTACCAGGGTAGGCAGACGGAATCTAGTGTTGAGACACTCCGTTCCCGACTTTATGCCGAAATTTTGAGGCATTGCGTATTGTATGACGAAACACATCGTAGGGCTTTTGCTTTTGCACTAGAGCGAAGAAATTAAAATATTAATAAACATTAATTCAATTCCCAAGTGGGAATCGAACCCACAATCGTCGCGTTCAACACATTAGTGCCCCTGCACCACGACGGCCTCACCATATATCTACATACATATAGATATACCTTTAGAAAATTTAAATCTTCGTAACGTTTGTTGCGTGGGCGTCTACAGTCTACACAATTCAAATCGCCTGATTCACATCCTACTAAGAGACGGGAGCGATGCACCGACAATTAACTAATTTAACACGACATTGTTAAGTGTTTAAGCATTGACTTTAATAAAAGGGGAAACGCCTACGATAAAGAGTTATATAGATATATATATTTTAATGTTTTTTCGTTATTAAACTTAGACATTTTTAATAAGTATACAAAATTTATTCAGCAGGGTAGGCAGAGGGAACCTAGTGTTAAGACACTCCGTTCCCCACTTTCTGCCGAATTCTGGAGGCATTGCGTGTTGAATGGCAAAACTTAACGCCGCGTTTAACCTCGACACCAGAGCGAAGAAATGGAAATATAAATTTAAGTAAATATTTCATCTCCTCGAGTGTGGATCGAACCCATAACCAGTCGGTTTTACAGTCACATTTCGTATTTTATTCAATATCCATTATTTTGAAAATTGAGTGGTGCGAGTAGCGGAGAGTCTTAACACTAGTTTTCCTCTACATATTGTAACTGACACCCCAATCCCTACTCTATAAAATATAGAAATAAACATCAAACATCATAATACAAAAATTATATAAATAAAAATTCATTGTTTAGTATGGCTGCTGTACGTCTAATAGTTAATTTTGCCTGTTTGCCGTTAAAATATCTGAATTTCATTGAACATGTAAATGTTTAAGATCTTTAAATTTTTATATAAATTAAAATAGAGTTATATTTCTTGAATTAATTGAAATTTAATAATAGCTTCCACAATTGAAAATCTTATCTCTTCCACCGACAGCACATTGGTCAACCAATCTCGATCATAAATGGTAATATCATTTCTGTGGATAATCGATTATTAAATGAGTAAATATTATTAAAAAATTATGGAATCCTTTTCTTTTATAAATTTGATTTATTAATATGAATTGATATGTTTAACAGGCCAGTCGTGGCGCAGCGGCACGGCAGGGGCGGGCAGTGGCGGCAGGGGTTCGATATCCACTCGAGGAGATGAAATATTTACTCAAAATTTATATTTCCATTTCTTCGCACTGGTGTCAAGGTTAAGCGCGGCGTTGAGTTCTGCCACTCAACACGCAATGCCTCCTGAATTCGGCAGAAAGTGGGGAGCGGAGTGTCTTAACACTAGATTCCCTCAGCCTACCCTGCAGTGTGCAGGATACAGCGTAAAGCTGGTTTAATTTTTTATGATATGCTTAACAAATTTTACATTTTACAGTTATCTATTCGATTCTAAAATCTCCAAAGACAAAACCGAGAGCCGGTGCTAGTCTAAAATATAATGATGTTATCAGACAAGTTCATATCAGAAAGATCCTTTTAAACTTAGCACATTACTAAAAACCGCTAAAGTTAAAAGTGACATTAGCTTTAAATTAAGATTAGTGGCAATAAGTCTCGATGCCGTAAAAATTTCAACAGAATTTATATGTCCATACATTTTCCAAGGTGGGTTTAAGTAACAAGATTAATTTACCGTAAAATGGATTCCTTTATAATATATTTTAACTCAATAATTTTGAAGGAACGAAATTATAGCATAAAAATATATAAGACCAGACGTATTTTCATATAAATATATTCCACACTGTATTTTGTTAGTATCAATTTTAATATTATACGGTTACGATCTTTATCTTTTATAACGCCGTAAACCTAAAATTCATTACCTTTCCAATCTTTTGTAATCTGGCCAATTTAATTAAATCGTTTATTAAAACTGTTCAGTCATCAAAATTTTACAGTCGGTTATTTACAGTAGTAACGACTGACGGGATTCTATTAATTGGGGTAATAACTTAATTTAAATCTTCTAATAGATTATGCTCTTAGGGAGTATACATTCATTTTGTCTGTCAACACGCCTTAAATTTTGTTTAAAGTCTATATATTATTTTATTGTCTTTCAAATATTGTATGGTAGTAGTGTAGTAATTTAATCTATTATAGATTTATTATAAGGTACAGTCAAAAAGGCCCTAAAATATTTTAATACTAGAGGGCGCGCGCGGCTTCGCCCGCTTATTAGGAGGGAATCCAAAAAAAACCACAAAACACGTGTTCAATAAAATATTTTTAACAGTCTGAATTTAAATTTTTATAAAAATCGGTGGCAATTTAAAGATTTTTCCATATAAACTTTCAACCCCTTATTTGAACCCTTAGGGGGTGAATTCTTAAAAACCATGAAACACGTGTTCAATGAAATATTTTTAAGAGTCTGAATTTCAAATTTCATAAAAATCGGTGCAGATTAATTTTTTTTTCCATACAAACTATCAACCCCTATTTCATCCCTTTAGGATTAAAATTTTTCAAATTCCCTTCTTAGTGGATGTCCAGAGTATGAAAATAAACATTTGTCCAAATTTCACGTTTCTACCATCAGCGGTTACGGCTCTGCGTGCGTCTTACCTCAGTCAGTCAGCACAAGTCCTTTTATATATATAGATAATAATTAAATATACAAAATCAAAAATTAAATTAAATCAGCTTCACGCTGTATCCCGCACACAGCGGGCTAGGCAGAGGGAACCTCGTGTTATGACACCCCGTTCCCCACTTTCCATCAAATTCTGGAGGCATTACGTGCTGAGTGGCGGAACTCAACGCCGCGCTTTGCCTCGACAGCAGAGCGAAGAAATGAAAATCGAGTGGGGATCGAACCCACAACCAGTCGATTTTACAGTCGCACTTTGTGCTTCTGCGCCACGACCGGCCTCAACATTAATTATATATAAATAATAATAAATATTTATAATATAATAATAAATTATATGTATGCTGATATATTCGATTCACTTCTAGGAAAGAGGAAAAATAAGGAAATACGAAAGAAGGTAAACTTACTACGTAATATTTTTTACCTTTAAACAATTTCAATAAATTAGATACAATCAGAGTTTTGATATGTCTGTTATTATAAAAGTGAGTCATTAAATGTTCCAGCGATTCGAAAGCTTAATACTGAGTTTAAAGATAAAAATTACCCTAAATTGGGAACGAACCCAGAACATTCATGAGTTTACAATTTTGACGCAAAAGCAAATATAAATTGAAGAACCTTTGTTATGGCAATCAAGCCACTCATTCTATACCTTGGAAAATCAATTAGTTACCAGTTTTGGTTAGTTTTTGTAAATTATTGCCAATTTCCAGGGAACTCGGAGTTTCTACAGCGTAGCTTGCCTTCGCATTAAGGTCACACGTGTCGGTTTGATAAGATAATAAACGTGTTTGTATTAATTTTTTACTTGATTTTTTAAATATTTAAATAAAAAAATAACTAGACGCCGTATCCCGCACACAACAGGGGCCTACTCTGTAGGAAACCAAAGAAGGAACCTAGATTAAGACACTCCGTTTCCCACTTTCTGCCGAGTTCTGGAGTGGCGGAAATCAGCGCCGCACAGTTATTAAATTGTTTATTTGTTAAATATATAATATACTGGTGAAGTTTTATATTTTGGAGAGGAGAAAACACTCTTCATAAACATATTTTATAGAAGCGGCCCGCTCGCGGCTTCGTCCCCGTCCCGCGTCCCGTAATCGTGGTCGGGGAAATTATGGCATAAAGGTAGCCTATACGTTCCTTTACACAACCTCCTTTATCTTCTAGTGAAAATCGGATCGAAAAGTTCTCATAAAAATCGGTTCAACTTCTCCAGAGATTAACTCTGACAAACGGAAAGTAAGATAAGACAGATAAAAAAAAATAAAATCGTTTGTTTATGTTTTAGTATCGTTGAAATAACTACATTTCTGCAATAGAAAAAACACAGTTATTGTGAAATCACAGACAGACACTTAAATGTGTAGATTTTTCTTAATCAACTAAAAGAAAATATCCAAAATCAACAGCAACAACATAATATTTGAAGCCAGTCGTAGCGCAAGGGCACAAAGTGTGACTGTAAAATCGACTGGTTGTGGGTTCGATCCCCATCGAGGAAATGAAATATTTAAATACATTTCTATTTTCGTTTCTTCGCTTTGGTGTCGAGGCAAACCGCGGCGTTGAGTTCCGCCACTCAACACGCATTGCCACGAAAGTGGGGAACGGAGTGTCTTAACACTAGATTCCCTCTGTCTACCATGCTGTGTGCGGGATACAGCGTGAAACTGATTTAATTTTAATTTATTTTAACAGACGTTATTTTCGATGAACTAACTAACTGACTGACTATAACATACTCAAAACAACCACCATACTTCAGAACATTAAACAAACCTTCTTTATATAATTTAAAGCTTACTAAACTAAATAAATTACAAACAATTTCTTTAAATCCATTTACTTAGTCTTTCTTACCTGTCCGACATCGCCATACACAAAGCCTCTCACCACCAGATGAGTCACGTCGAACGAGAATGTGATTGAGTCAACACTATCGGTGAATCAGAAGTAGAAACGTGACACTCTTCGCTGTTAATCGGTTGTTAGTTAAGTTTGTACGTGAATGGTTTACATAATATTGGCAGTGGTTATTTAAATTGGCGACTCGATGTGTTTATTACTGATTGAAAAATTGTGAAAGTAATAGTTTTAATATAATATTCATATTATTATATATATACTAATATAAGAGAAGGATATTGATTTTTTTTATTAGTTTCACGCTGTATTCCGCACACGGTAGAGGACGCTGGGTAGGCAGAGGGAAACTAGTGTTAAGACACTTTGGTCGCCATTGCGTGTTGAGTGGCGGAACTCAACACCGCGGTTTTTCAGAGCAAAGAAATGAAAAGAGTGGTCTCGAGTGGCCTTAAGGGTAATGCCGTTTTTTTACTTAAGGATTGCCTTTTTGCAATGATACTCTCTACATTGTGATATTTTCATTGTTCCAGTTTGATTGTATCCAGCACGTAAAAGCATACCAGAGTAGGTAGAGAGAACTTAGTGACAGGCGTTCTCCGCTTCATTGTTTTATAATTGTAATAATTATTTTTTTTTATTCATGCAATCATTGTGAAGTCTGTTTAAATTTTACAAAACTTATAATTAAAAAACTCGAGACTTTGAGTCATACAAATCTTGAATATAATTGGTACAATTTGCAATTGATGATTTCATAGTTTCAAAGTCTAAGATTTGCAAAACACAGTATTCAACCGTATAACTGTACAGTGTTTTGTTTTATATAATATTATATTTTATTGGTCAGGAAGTGGGGGACGGAGTGAGAACTTAACACTACGTTCCCTCTGTTTACACTGGTTATATGCAGGATACAGCACTAAGCTTAGCTAAGGAAGGTACAGAATAACAGCCATTTGGTGATATACGATATCATAGAAATCCTCAAAATAATTAAATATAAAAAAAAATTCTAACATAACTAAATTTTAACTGGATTTCTTTTTGTTTTCAAGCAACACATGTATTGCTATTCAGAGTGACACGGCAATAGCAAGTAATTCGTCACGGCTTAGTGCTCGCTCGGTAATTAAAGCCATCGTCTGTTTTACCATTCGTGCGTCACGTTCGTATACTCTGTACGGTGGACGACACGAGTTTGTAAAATAAACTATAGAAATTTTAATAAAAAGTGATAGATTTTAGATTTATCAATTGATTGTAGCTTTGTGCTGTGCTGTACGTGATTTTTATTTGACTGCTTTACCTACCGTCTACCGTCGCTACCGTCAATTTATGTTATGATCCATATTTTCCTCCATTTAGAAGTAAAATAATGTGTGACAAATGATACAATAATGTGTAATATCATTTTTTTTCCATTCACGCTGTATCCCGCTCATAGTATTGTAGGCAAAGGGAACCTGGGAATCTAGTGTTAAAACATATTTCTCAAGCTGATGCCGACGCGCTAAGCCTCGTTACCAGAGCGAGAAAATTCATTTCTCTGAGTAGGAATCGAACCCACAACCTAGTGCCTACTTACTGTATAAAAAACATAATATACTTATTATGAAATAAAGTATGATCTCACACTTAACAAATCACACCTACACAGAAAGTAAATAAAGTCAAACGAATTTTATTACATAATTGTACTATTTATTCCCTACAAAAATATTTTTAAACTATTTGTCGTGGAAAACTTTGAGAATCAGTTTTGTTGACAAAATGACGTCGTTTATTCTTTTGAATTATGTTATATATATATATATATATATATATATATATATATATATNTGCTTTTGTTTGATCAAAATGAAACGGGCATTACTAATCCTTACGTGTACAATAGGGTCTAATCAGCTCTGCATAATGTTACATACGATGTAAACACGTGAAAAACGTGAGATCTTATGATACTTCATAAGATCTCACGATGGTTTTATAAGTACAAAATTCTGTTTTAGTTTGATTGATTTGACAGAACTGCAAGGCTTCATAATTTAACTTTGACATATTCTTTTTCAGCTTCACGCTGTTTCCTATAAGGGTAGGCAGAGGGAATCTAGTGTTAAGACACTCCGCTCTACACTGTCCGCCGATTTTTGGAGGCATTGTGTGTTGAGTAGCGGAACTCAAGACCGTGCTTTGTCACGTTATCAAAGCGATGAATTGAAATTAATAAATATTTAATTTCTACGAGCGAGAATCGAACCTACAACCTCTCGCGTTTATACACGATTGTGCCCCAAAAGCCACGATTGGCCTCGACTTTGACTATCCTCATCTTGTACTATTTGTTTAATAATATATTTATATATATAAAGATTTTTCCTAACAGTATAAAATAATTAAATAAAGAGTACAAGAGTACCAAATTAGCCAACCGTATTCACAGTATTTATAATTTATCTTTATACAAAAAGGAAAACAATGCTATTTCTTTTTAAATATATAAACATTTTGAATTTAAATTCTATTCACAGATAACCATAATATTATTAAAGTCAAATAATAAAATAATATAATATTATTATATATTATCTACATAAGAAAAGTTATAATAATTAAAATTTAATTTCCTTTAATACAGGTACAAAAAGTTTTTATTAAGAGACATATAACAATAGCATTTTAGCTGTATATTTAGCTCTTATTTATAATATATAAAAAACAAATGCTCAATTTTAATCAAAATTTAGTCCTAAAGAATAAATATTGAAATATATTTTTAACTTATTAATAATAATAATAAAAGTAATATAATTACTTAGATGTTCTAAGTTCGAATTGTACATTTTATAAAGCAGAGAAAAATCTGTCTCTAGACTCTCCGCCCACAACTTTCCACCTTAATTCGAGTCTAGGTATGAGTGTTGAGTGGCGGAATTATCATTTTATTAAGTGAAACTGAATCCCAAACCATTGCGCTTACAGTGAGACGCTGTCCTTTTGCAATTGAACCTAAAGTAACCGAAGTTTATTTTAACATATTATAATCTTTTTGCAAATATGTATGATGATTCAGTTTGCTTTTAACTTGAAAACAAACCACTTCTCGTAAAATGAGTACTTAAATACGAAACCGATGTTCATGTTGCGGGTGGTCTTTCTCAATAATAATATTATTAGGAAATTATGTGTCTGTCTGTACACACGGTGTTGTTTTTATAGGCAATATACGTAGGAAGTTTTAAAGCTGTGAGTACCTATGTACCTACTATATACTTTTATTTAGGTACGTACTATGTTATGTGAATAATATAATATCAGAGGCCAGATGACTGTAAAACCGACTGGTTGTGGGTTCGATCCCCACTCGAGGAGATTAAATATTTACTTTCATTTATATTTCCATTTCTTCGCTCTGGTGTCAAGGCAAAGCGCGGCGGTAAGTTCTGCCACTCAACACGTAATGCCCTGAGAATTCGGCAGAAAGTGTTGAACGGAGTGTCTTAAAACTAGGTTCCCTCTGCCTACCCTGCTGTGTGCGGGATACAGCGTGAAGCTGAAAAATAAATATACTGTCAAATACGTTTAACAATTTCTCTTGGGGCCAATCGTCAATCTAACTGTAACGCGCCGATTCCCACTCGAGGAAATGAAATGTTTAATATTTTCATTTCTTCGATCTGGTGTCGAGGCAAAACGCGGCGTTCAGTTTCAACACGCAATGCTTCGAAAATTAGGTGGACAGTGGAAAACATATGTAGTGTCTAAACACTTCCAACTGTATCTCGCATGCAAGAGGGTTGGCTACCCTCTACCATGCGAGATACAGTGTAAAGCTAAACAATATATTTAATACTGGTGATCATGTATACAGGATGGAAGTGTCAGCATCACTTTAAATGGAACCATAGTTTTAATTATTCCATAAAAGCATAATATAATACAATTAAAAAAAAATCGCCCAAAAATGAAAGAGTGTTTTTTTCAAACAAAATAAATATAATAATAAAATTGTCATTTTAAAATAAAACGCCTTTGGCAAGAACGACGCACGCACACATAAACCAATCAAAGGGAAACCGCCTCATTCCGAAATCGAGTCGTAGGTATTGGCGGCAAAGTTCAGAGCTGTTTAGCCTTTAGTAGTATTTTTGTAGTCGTATGCGTTTACGTTATTCGCATCTTTGCGTAACTGCGTCATGCTGATTCCGTAAAAGGAGCACTGCCTCTTCCACCCTGTATATCTACAAGATACCTTTTACCAATATTTGAAGCTGTTCAAAGAGCTAGGAAAACTTTGATGGTCTCGTAAAATCAGTACAGGTAAATTAAGATGTCAATTCTCTTGAAGAATAGTTTCCTTTACAAATTGCTGTGTCTTCCGCTCCAGTTCGTAAAATATATTGAAATTTCGATGGAAAATGAGGAAATTGCTATATTAATAAACGATACAACTTTGTGTAATACAAAATACTAAGTATTTCAGGCTGTGGAATTGCTCCTTGTTTCAAAGTAAAGTTATTACTTAAAATATCATTTTGGTGTTCTGGGGAATAGAAGTGTCTTAATGGAAACGTGACAATTTACAAGTAGTTCACAATTAATTAAAATAGCATTCTTAGCAACAAATATTTTTTGAAGCAGGATAGACAGAGGGAACCTGGGAATCTAGTGTTAAGACACTCCCAGTAAGACATTTCCGATCTCCACTTTCTGCTAAGTTCTGAAGGCATTGCTTGTTCAGTGGCGGAACTAAACGCCACGATTTCCTACAACATGTCGTGTTTACAGTCGCACATTTGTGCTCCTACGCCACGACTGTCCTCTAGAGAAATTTTGTATATAAAATAAAACATAGAGTACATTGTAAATATTTATAAAATTATAAAAATATTATAATAAGATTTGTATGCAATATTTATCATAATAAATTATATGTGTATTATTCATATATAAAATATTGTTTTATTTAACAAACGGTTTGTTTTGTGACTCATTAAAAATGTCACTAGAGACACTAAGACAGAGAGAAAAGGCACTCAAATAATTCAGTTTGGAATTCAAATAAAAAAGAATCATGAAGTGGTGTCTATACCACAAAACTTAAGATTTTAATATAATATGTTAACAATTACGCAAATAATTGACATTAAACATATAATATATGACGTCAATTTCAAGTTGTTGAGACCAGTCGTGGTTCAGCGGCACAAGTGTGAACGCAACAGGTTACGGGTTCGATTCCCGCTCCAAGAAATGAAATATTTAATATTTTCATTTCCTCGTTCTGGTCGCGAGTCAAAGTGTGCCGTTGAATTCCGCCACTCAATACACAATGCCTTCAGAGTTCGGCGGAAATTGGGGAGTGGAGTGTCATAACACTATGCCTCTCTCTCTGCCTACCCTGCTACTTGCGGGATACACCGTGAAACTGGAAAAAAATCCATTTATTATAAAATGTTTTGATGACTAATAGTGTGACGTACGGTTTCTAGTAAACCAAGGCTTATTATATTGACTTTCGATTGTAATACAGTAAATAGTCGACGTCACAAGAACACGCCTTAAAATGCTAAGCAAATATATGATAATAGATTCGGTTTCTACGGAATTTTTTCGACACATGTGACCTTATCGGTTAATAATAATTATCTTTTCACCTAGTTATTTTCTATTTATATTTGAATTTTGAGTAAAATTTTTTAGGGTAAGGTTGAAAAAATAAATTAAACAGATAAAATTACATTTTCCAAATATTAGACAAGTATCTATTATTTAATAAATGACATTTAAAAATTTTTACTACAAAAAAACATTTAACAAAATCTTACTTTAATTATAAGACCATCAATTTAAATAAGCAAGTAGAAATACTTATATAAAAAATATTATAGATAAAATGATATAATATTATATATATTATAAACACGATTAAAAATCAAAATCGAATCAAATTAGCTTCACGCTGTATCTCGCACACAGCAGGGCACACTTTGCGTGTTGAGTGGCGGAACTCAACGCCGCGCATTGCCTCGACACTAGAGCGAAGAAATTAAAATATAAATATAAACAAATATTTTATTTCCTCGAGTGGGGATCGAACCCACAACCAGTCGATTTTACAGTCACACTTTTTGCCCCTGCGCCACGACTGGCCTCGATAAACACGATTAAACAGTAGCAATTTCAACATAACGTCAATTTGACTTCGTTAAATACTCCAGGGCATTTATTTGGTGAACTTATTACCAAACGGTCTTATGGGACCCCTAATATAATGTTTCTAAGGATATCTAGTGGTGAGGATATTTATAATTAGATATGGAATCTATTTCATTACATAATTATATTTTATATAGTAATTTTCGATTCTTACAGATTATATAATTTAAAAATACAATAACTTTTTCGTCCTTTTCACATGTTAAACATTGTTATTAAAATATGTTAAATCACCAGCAGATTTACTGTTAGTTAACATGTAATTTTTTGGAGCTTTACGCTGTATCTTAAATACAGCACTATATAGCAGACAGAACAGATGGGAACCCAGTGTTAAGACACTCTGTTCCTCACTTTCCCCCGTATCTCCTACCTACAATGTCCAGCCACGATTGAATAGTTTAATATGATAAAACTCTTTTATTATTATACTTATTTAGAAAACGTATAAAAATTTGAACGTAGCGGGACTCGAACCCGCGCCTCTTGGAAACCGGTTCGAGTCCCGCTACGTTAAAATTTTTATACGTTTTATAAATAAGTATTTTTCCTTCCTAAGTATGGAATAACACTTTAAAAATGTTTAAAAATATTTTATTATTATTTCAATAATATCAACTGTAGAATTTAGTATAGAGAGTATTGTCCAGTACACGGTATGTTAGCCGACAATTAAAGCTAATTGGGATCATGGAAGGGGCACGTTCTTAAAGCGGGCAACCACAATTACATTTACTGTTAAGTTTCATATTTGTACTTTGAGTCAGTATTTCTAAGTCCCGAAATAATTTGTTGAAAGAGGAACAAGATATATCTTTTATAAAATTATCAAATTAAATTATCTTCACGCTGTATCCCGCACACAACAGAGTAGGCAGAGGGAATTTAGTGTTAAGACACTTCGTTCCCCATTTGCCGCCAAATTATGGAGGCAATGCATGTTTAGTGGCGGTACTCAACATCGCGGTTTTGTCTCGACACCAAAGCAAAGAAATAAAAATATAAATTTAAATAAATATTTCATTTTCTCGAGTGGGGATCGAACCCACAACCAGTTGCATTTACAGTCACACTTTCAGCCCCTGCGCCACAACTATAAAATTATATATTTTTTGTATTAGCTACACGCTGTTTTCCGTACATAGCCGTTCTCCTTAAGACACTCCGTTCCCATTACGACAGTTCTATCCTGGATTGAATCTGTAGGCATTGTGTGTTGAGTGGCGAAACCCAACGCCGCTTTTGCTTTTTTTTTAACGCCTCATTACCAGAGCGAGGAAATGAAAATATTAAATATATCATTTCAAATGAAAATATTAAATATTGCATTTCAAATGAAAATATTAAATATTTAATTTCAAATGAAAATATTAAATATTTGATTTCAAATGAAAATATTAAACATTTTATTTCAAATGAAAGTATTAAATATTTCATTTTCTCAAGTGGGAATCGAACCCATAACTTCTCACGATGCAGTCATACCATGATTGGCCTCATTTATAACGTATGAGTTTAGAAATTTCATGAACTTTCTCTATAAGTGTCGTTAAATTGTAACAACTTATAATATTGTATCGAAATATTTTATCCTAACAAATCAGAATCTATTTCATAAGTTAATACAAAACTAATACTCTGCTGTTCTGAAGATTCGTCTTTCCTACAAATTTTCAGTATAATAAATGAAGATAGATAGAAGAATGTGAATGCGAATATACAGAAGAAAGTAATAATTTTATTAAAAAAAAATCAGCTTCACGCTGTATCCCGCACACAGCAGGGTAGGCAGAGGGAACCTAGTGTTAAGACACTTCGTTCCCCACTTTCTGCCGAATTCTGGAGGCATTGCGCGTTGAGTGGCAGAACTCAACGCCGCGCTTTACCTCGATACCAGAGCGAAGAAATGGAAATATAAATTTAAGTAAATATTTTATCTCCTCGAGTGGGGATCGAACCCACAACCGGTCGGTTTTACAGTCACACTTTGTGCCCCTGTGCCACGACTGGCCTCTGGCCTGGAAGTAATAATTTTATTGATCCTAAATATATTTCTTTCTATAACAATTTCTATAATTCAATATACATGAAAAATATTATTTATTTACATAATTAGTTTAAATTAGTTGAAATATTTGGTACCGACATTATAACCAACATGTTAAATTAAAGCTTATTGTATTTATATCGTTTAATAATAATAGGAATTAAATTATTGAACTAAATATTTATATATGTATTCGGATATTTATATATGTATGTTATAATATGTTAATATTATGTTAGATTTGTTGCCAAAAGCTAACATTTTGAATAATTGTCTAGTTTGTTTCAGAGGCCTGAGGGGTTTAAATTAGATGCGAAATGCTGAAAATTTTCTATACTAATGTTATAAAGTTAAGCTAAACGCACGCACGAATACACTAACCTCAGGAACTAAATGACCGAAATCAGGAACCAGGCTATAGGCTATGACCACGGTTGACCGTGAGTGACTACAAGTGACCACGGGCCACGGTCAAAAAAAAAAACTTATAGAGTAAATAAAATGTTTATTCGACTTATGTATTTTGATATAGCATTCAATTTGTAATAAATAACTTCATAACAAAAGCACGACGGCAACAGTTATTGGATTTCACGGACAATAGATTTATTCGGTTCAGCAATAGTAGGTAACGCTGTAATTGAAGCTGTTTAACNTTATACATATATATATATATATATATTTGTATTAAATGTTTCATATTTCTCCTTATTTGTACAATAATTTATATTTAGATATTTATATTTTATTTCTTTAATATTCAAATTTTAATTTTCAAAGAAAGAACAGAGAAAATCGTAGGAAAAAAATATAAAATAATAAACAGAAAATAAATTGCTAATATACAACTAAAAGAAGTTTTTATTAGAAATGAAACGGTAGCGGAATGTTAGCATTTTTTTTATTAAATGCTAAAGATTATGGGACAGAGGCTGTTCGAGGCCTTAATTAAGTATTTAAATGAACACGTTTATAATGTAGAAAATAAATACGAATATTGCGTTTATTTTGTGAAATTAAAAAAATATAATTAAAATAAGACCATAGTTACTGAAATTTTTAATGTGGTAGTGGTTTTTTTTAACTGAAACTTAAACTTTGACTGAAATGAACTAAAAACTAAAACTTAAACTTTAATGACATCGAGCAATCAATTAAAAATACATAGATATCATATGGTAAATTAAAGTTACTTTCTCTATTAAATTAATTCGGACATTGAAGTTAAATCACTCAATCTGAACTAAGTTTATAGAATAAATATTAAATATATATTTAGAAAAACAAACAAAAAAATAGTTTCTAAGTAGATTCTCGAAATCTTGGTCTTTTTAGCTAATGCATCAAGTATATACTATGAAAACATTGTATTATCATCGAATCCAAACACAGCTTCACGCTGTATCCCGCACACAGCAGGGTAGGCAGAGGGAACCTAGTGTTAAGACACTCCGATCCCCACTTTTTGCCGAATTCTGGAGGCATTGCGTGTTGAGTGGCAGAACTCAACGCCGCGCTTAACCTTGACACCAGAGCGAAGAAATGGAAATATAAATTTCAGTAAATATTTCGTCGTAAAATTTTATATATAAATTAACTGCTTACGCAGGGTAGGTAAAAGGGATCCTAGTATTAGGACACTCCGTTTCCACCTTTCCACCGTATTCTGGAGACATTGCGTGTTGAGTGGCGGAACTCAACGCCACTCTTTGCCTCGACAGTAGAGCGAAGGAATGAAAATATGAAATATTTCATTTCCTCGAGTGAGTATCGAACCCACAACCTGTTACCTTTACAGTCACATACTTATACCACTGCGCCACATTATACACCTTTAGGTTATTTAGAACTAAATTGATTACTCATATATTACTTAATAACAGTTAACCAAATAAATTTAATAATAATATATTATTAAGCTTGTTTAATCCTTAATTAATTACATTGTTTCGCTCACGTACATTCAATAATTCGTATTGTATTCAGTGTCAACACCATCTTTGTACTCGACAGTCAACCTCACACGACGCAACCATGGTAGAGGACAAGGCTTTACTCAGAATTTATGAATGTGAAAGACATTTTATTATAGAATATTACGAAAGTAAAAATATTTTTGATAATATATAGAGAAGATTAGATAATTAAATAAGGAAAGTTTCTTTTGATGCAATACCATTTTATCGTAAGGTAGCAAACATAATACAATTACTAATTTAAGATTTTTTTTTTCAAAGAATTGAGATTATTTCAATAATTATTTTCAATCCATTTAAAGTATATTTTTTAGCTTTCTTCTGTATCCCATGTTGTAGGTTAACTAGCAGGATGGGTAGGGGAACCTACCCGCTTTGACTTACTGGAGAGCTTACAACCATTGCGCTTACAGTTAGATCCTGCTGTGTCGCTGTCCCATGATGACCGCAAAATATTAAAATATACGTTCCTCTTAGTATGAAATAAATAATGAAAATTGGAAAACGAATATAATTGGTTTTCCATGTTTTTAAGGAACTGCTTTGAGAATATAAGAGTGTATATTGACAAGATTACCTATTAGAAATCTGCCTAAAATTTTAAGAATTTAAAAAATACTTTGTATATTATTTGTAAGCTATTTCTAGTAAAAGTATTTTTTATTGATGAAATAAAAATAATTTATAAGTTCAAAATATAAGTATGTAGTATGTATTTGTTTGATTTACAGCTTTAGATAACACTTACATACAACCATACTGACCATACATTCATATATAAGGAACGATTCATACAAATTATATTGAGGCCAGTCGTGGCGCAGGGGCACAAAATGTGACTGTCAAACCGATTGGTTCTAGGTTCGATCCCCACTCCAGGTGATGAAATATTTATTTAAATTTATATTTCCATTTTTTCGCTCTGGTGTCGAGACAAAGCGCGGCGTCGAGTTCTGCCACTCAACACGCAATGCCTCCAGAATTCGGCAGAAAGTGGGGAACGGAGTGTTTTGACACTAGGTTCCCTCTGCCTAGCCTGCTGTGTGCGGGATACAGCGTGAAGCTGATTTATTTATTTGATTCATACAAATGTATAAGATATTCTACAATTGTGATTGTCATAAATAAGCAGGAACATTACATTAGTCATATGTCTATCTCTTTATGGGTCAAACCTTGACAGCTTATATCAATTATGTAACATATAATAATAAACG
Source organism: Heliconius hermathena (assembly GCA_013403705.1). NCBI lineage: Eukaryota > Metazoa > Arthropoda > Insecta > Lepidoptera > Nymphalidae > Heliconius > Heliconius hermathena. The sequence goes on along the minus strand of JAAIXJ010000401.1, from coordinate 161,324 downwards.
ATTATAATAAAATATGTGACTGTAAACGCGACAGGTTGTGGGTTCGATCCCACTCGAGAAAATTAAATATTTAATATTCTCATTTCGTCGCTCTGGTGTCAATGCGCGGTGTTAATTTCCGCCATTCAACAGGATGCGTCCTGAATTCGGTGGGGAGCGGAAAAATGGAGAGCGGAGTGTCTTAACACTCGAGAGAGAGAGAGAGATTATTTAAACCATATATATATATATATATATATATATTCTATCTAACAATTCAATAAAGATGAAACGTATTACTAAGAAGAATCATCACATTCTATTTACTCGTCACATAAATGCTTTGTTTTACATGGAATAGCTGTTTATACTACTAATAATTATAATTATAATAAACATTTTGTCATAACATTAAGTATATTATACGTAAATACGTATAAGATTACCTAATATGTATGTGTCGTCATAGTTATTTGAAACATACTGTATATGGAACATATCTGTAGAAATATTATAGATTATGATTTTCTCACAATTTAAATTCTTTTAACCAAATAAGGGCAAAACTTACTCTCTTCATCTCTTACTCTCTTCATGGATCTCCTATTCACAGTCACAGTCTTCCATATTGAAGAAATGTAGTTATTGGAATGCTAAATATCATTTTATTATTTACTAAATTTAAATGTTCCTTAGACCTGTGATAGGTACATTTCGCAAAGTATGATATCCGCTTGTTGCACTTGTGTTACATCGTATATACATACACGTAGTTTATTTCTAGAGGCCAATTTCCGAGTCTTCCATAAAGGGATTTGACTGGAACGAGATTTTATTTTAGAAATATTTATAAGTTTTCTTTTGCATTTATAAGTTTTCTTTTGTACCCAGCAGGGCAGGCAGAGGGAATAGCAACCTAATGTTAAGACACTTCCGTTTCCCACTTTTCGCCTGGAAGGCGTTGCGTGTTGAGTAGCGGAAATCAACAACGCGCTTTATTTTGTTATCAAAGCGACGAAATGAAAAACATAAATATTTTCCTCCGTTGAATGGAGATCGAACCCACAACTTGTCGCGTTTACTGTTGCACGCTTGTGCTCCTGCGCCACGATGGGCCTCTAATCGAATGCACAGTGAATATTTTTAGATAATACATTAAATGTAACCTATGTCTTTACTAAACACGATGTTTAAAAAAATGCCTTATTCAATATCTTAATTCAAATAGAAAAAGAAAATCGGTTTGATATATGACGTCTACATCTTCATTTCTTGTAGTATAAAGTAAATATATAATATATTTGTAAGTAACGATGTGTAAAAAAATGGTGGCGGTTTTTTTTGTTTTGTTGCTTTTAAACAAATCAGTATTAAGAAAGTAGTATTCGGCGGTTAATGGACAACGAAGTGTCATAACACGAGGTTCCCTCTGCCTATCGTGTGCGGGATACAGAATGACGCTAAAATAGTATATTAAGTTCTTCTCAAAAAAGCCTTCGATGAGCCTAAAAAAATTTTTATCTATAAATTTATTAAGCTTTTTCTAAGAACTCCAAATATATATAATAATAATAATAATAATAAGTAAAATAATAAATAGGTAATTTGTATTAAATTTCAAATTTAGAAAATGATATAACAAATAAACAAGATTGGATACAATATTTCTTCAATGTTTCTTGATAGAGTGACAGACATAACAGGAAACCTACGATATATGACGCTCAATTAAAATTAGATTTAGTGAATAACATTAATATAAGACGCAGCTTCTCTCGTTCAAAGATTTGTATGAGAGCCAAACTATATAACATAACGTCAAATCTATATATAAATGTCAGAGTAAATTAGAAAAAAAAATGGTTATGAGCCCAGACGTGGTGCAAGGGCACAAGCGATTGTAAATGAGACAGGCTGTGGGTTCGATTCTTACTCGAGCAAATGAAATATTTAATATTTTATTTTTCTTGTTCTGGTAACGAGGTAAAGCGCGGCGGTAAGTTCCGCCACTCAACACGCATTGTCTCCAGAGTTTCAGCGATAAGTGGTGAACGGAGTGTCGGAGTGCCTAAAAAAAATAGTAAGTTGGAACTGGGACGTACCTGACACTACCTGACCTGAAACACTATTTAAAGGGTATGAAAGAAGATCATATTAAAAAATATTTAAATTTTAGTCCTTATTTGACAAAGCATAGGTCGAGTTAACCATTAATGTAAAAGGTAACATCTTGGGTTAAAATAATTAGATAAAAAAAAATAGAGCGCTCCTGTACTAAATAAATCTATATATCTTTTATAATATCAGAGATCAACATAGTTTAATGTTAGTAGTCACACGAGTGTGAAGCATATTGACTTTAATAATAAAGGTTTTATTGTTACACAGGCAAATGAATCAAAATGAATTGGAATAGTACAAACTATTTTCGATAAATATATACAAACGCTAAAAAACTTCAAAACTTTTTTTTTTAATTTTTAAAGTGTTATTCCACACTTAGGAAAGACCAATACTTATTTAGAAAAAACGTATAAAAATTTACGTAGCGGGACTCGAACCCTCGCCTCCTGGTAACCGATAGGACGCCTTCCAGGAGGCGCGGATTCGAGTCCCGCTACTTTCAAATTTTTATACGTTTTCTAAATAAGTAAACTTCTAAAAATGTAGTTTTATATAGATGTAAATTTTAAAAGTGAGCGTTTCGTTTGTGTGTTTTTTTTAAAAGAACTGTAAAAACATTGGTAGCTGTACGATATTTGCGACGGTTGCAAACGGATTCTGAACAGATCCTGACTGTATTTATTTATCGAAAAACATCAAAAATGTTCTTTTATACCTTCACGCAATCTGCATTTTGCGGCGAGAATTAAACATGTTTATTTAAAAACTCTTCTTTTATATAAAATACTTATGGATCGATCTCTATACTTAGAAGATATATAAAAATGTTATAGATATAGAAAAATGTTATTAGTGGCATATAATAACGTAACATAACCAAAACCAATGATTTTTTGACAGTTTGTGCGTGCGTTTGTTCACAGTAATCTCAAAAACAGCTTAACAGATTTTAATGCAGTTTTCACTACAGATTTTTTGGCAAACTTCCCTTATTATTATATATTTGTTTTATTTCATTCGCTTTATAAATAAAATAATTATACCATTGTAAAAAATGTTGTTCGACAAAATTGCTATAAATAACTTGCCTTGAAAATTGGCTGAAACTTTACTTTTCAATATAGGTTATTAAGTTATTATTATTAAAATTATTTTATTATTAGAAATCGAAAGTAATGTAGATTAGTAAATTAAAAATTATCTATTTTGTTCAAGCGGGCGAAGTCGAAGGTATAAAGTATACTGTAACGAGGTCAAGCCTTTAAAAAAAACATTAGCAATTAACAAAAAAAAATAGAAGCATGTGGTCACATATGTTTCATTAGCGATCACAAATGTAGAGTAATTATTATTTAGGTCACTTTAAATTCCTTAATTAAACTATTCAACAGATACAGTGTGTATTTTAGAAAATTTATTAAAAAATACATAAAAATCATCTTTTTGTGTTATAGAATTCATTGATATAAACTGGCGCAGTAAGAGAAATTTAGCGCCGTGCTCTACTGTACTTTTGTGTTGTGATCGGGCGCGCGAAGTGGTGTTGCGAAGTAAGTGGGGAGTCCCTGTGTAGGATAGGTATCTAAAATAAAAAAATCTGCGCAAGTGTCCGCATGTAGATCAGATAATTCATAAAGTTCTTGTCGGGCTATACTCTTCTTACAACTTATTCATGCTGTTAGCATATACGGCAGAACTCTTGGACAGCTTTCTAGAAGCTGTGAGTCCTGCTGCTTTTAAAATTTATATTTTGTCTAAATTATTTATTCCGTTGACCATATTAGGTAAGTTTAACGTTGTATAATTTAATATACGCAAAAAGCACAAAATCTTGCAAAAATAGGAAATATATGAATATAGTAATTTTATGAAAAACTATAATAGTACTAGTTTAACCTAATTTTTTAACATACAACACAGATTACTCACAGTTACTATTATACAATAAAATTAACATTTATACTACATAGATTTAAACAAAATACATAGATTTAAATAAAATTAACATTTATACTACATAGATTTAAACAGTTTTTCCTTAGTCGCACCACGCTGTATGAATCACTACTACCTTTCTTTACATCATCCACGTAGATTTACCTACACAAGATTCTCAAAATTTGGATCATATATAAATTTGAATTTGTACTAATTGTATTAACATTTATAAGGCCGTCGTGGCTTAGCATTATAGCGTGTGACTATAAACTCGACAGTTCTGGGTTCGATTTCCACTTAGTGAATGAATATTTTCATTATCTCGCTCTGGTTGCAGAAAAGGGTGAAAATGTAATTAATACTATGATAATTGTGTTCAAGTATCGATTTCAAAACTTTTATTTGCTAATACCAATAAAATATAATTTAAATTGCACGTACTTACGTAATGTATATACTTATACTTATTAAGAAAAAGTATATTTTTTTTAACGTAGCGGAAATTGAACCTGCGACTCTTTTTAAACAGTCCAAGTCGAAGTTGTATCTATTTATCATTAAACATATTCATTTTACTGCAAAACCGAAACAATTGCACAATTATAACAGGAGTTAATAATAAGGCCATTAATGAATATTGACTATAATATCCTTTTGATGCTCATATTTGTGATTAGGCTCACTTAACGATTTCATTTGCAATATATGTATGGAGGTAGTTATATTATCACTCGAATTAATAATTTAATAATATATAATAAAGCGGAAGAGTTTGTTTGTTTAAGCGCTAAGATCTCTGGATCTACTGGTTGGATTTACTTATTTTTGGTATTATATGAAAGCTACGTTCTTCAGGAGTGCTATAGGCTATATATAGCCTATAACATCAAGTTATATTATGGTGTAAGTCTTAGTTAGCCTTAATAGTAACAATAATAATTCGACGCTCTGTTTACGGCCGCAAGCATATGCACGAGTCCTGCGGGGAGCGCCCTCGCCGCCAATTTCGTCCTCGCAAGCTACTATGTAGAGTGTGCACTTTCTCAAAATTATTAAATGTATAAATTTTATTGATTACATAATTTATATTGATTATCTTATAGCTAATGCAGCATAATAAAAGAATTATAAGTGGTATGCGGGCGAAGCCGCCAAGTATCAAGTATCCTTAAAATCATGATGTGATTTTTTTTTAACTGGGTTTAAACTTTTGAATTACGCTATTTTTGAAGAGGTTTTATATCTCACAAGGAACTCTTATAGATCCTCTTTGTTGTCCGTTTATCTGCCTGTCTCAATATCATTTTTCTCATATTTAGGTACAGTAGCTTGTCTCTACAGTAGCTTGGAGCACAGAAATAAATATGCTTTTAAGTTAGCGCAATCAAATGAAACTAGCGTTTAGCTTTGTTTTTGCCGAATTTTGAATTAAATTCGGCACATAATCAAATCTAACATTAAAAAAATTGGAAAGAAGTGAGAAGAAAAATTTTTCGATAAGAACAAAATTCTACTTTAAGATTGTTAATTAATAGGTACACATATCAGAAAATATATGTATATTTTTTAACTAAAAATATAAGCTGTCAATTGTCCGTTGACCTACAATTATGGAAAATTGGTACGGAACCAACTAAACCAGTTTTACTCGCACTTGAACGGTCTTTTTTATTATTTATTATGTCTTGTTTCATGTAAGATTGATCCTTGTACATCTTTTGATTCTCGATAATTTTAAATTTGGATGGTGAAATTAAAATATTTTTATAAATTACAGTCAGTTTGTTTTAGTGTTTTAAAATTATCGACAGAAATAATTATATATGTAGAAAATTATATTTAGTTAATTTATAGACACATATACCTAGTATTAATTATTTTACGTAGTAATTTTAAAGTAATAATATTCAAAGGCAGAGTACATAATAAAAAGGAGCGAGCTTTATGAATCATTATTTTTGTACTTCGAACGCCGGACTTCCGCAAGTCGTTACGTCTACGCATACTGCGGTTTTTAACTACGCTCCATAAACAACTATAATAGTAAATTATCAAGTTATAGCCATAATAAGCGTTATTTGTTTAATAAATGACTTCTATTAAGAAATATTAATATTATGTATATGTTATTAGTAATGGTTTGTCTGTATACGCGATGGATGTGGGTTCGATTTTTATTCAGTAGAGGATTCTATTTATTTCGCTAGCCAACGTAAAATGTATGTTAAAGTTTAGACACAATATTCACGGATTGAGAAGTTATAGTATCATCGATTAGATTCTTTCTATGGTGTATGAGAGATGCACGGTCGACGGTCGAGAAATACATGGAAAAAAGTAGCTAAGTGACAATTTCTTATGTAAAATTTTTATTTCGTCTATAAAATACATAAAATGTGAGTGTCTGTCTGTGATTTTTAAATAACTGTGTTTTTCCAATGCATATATATATATATATAGGTATTTATTCGATATTAAAACGTTATTTGTCGGTTTGTATTTCACTGAAAGGTAAAGGGAGTTGTGGAGCAACATATAAACTATTTTGTCACAGAAGTCTTGTGGTATCAGGATTTCCGAAGCAAAATCTGCGTTTGTATTGAGTAAACATTTTTGTAATACGACGTTTTTGGCGAGCATAATCAAAGTAAATCGGAAAATAATTAAATTAGGACTTATTTAGCGCACATCAGGATCGATAGTAAATCCATAGTAAAATAATTATTCATTATTTCATAAATACACTGAAATAAATATTCGTATAGTTCAAGCGGGCGAAGCCGCGTGAATAGTATAATAAAAAATAAAAATAACATTAGCTATTGTAAATATTATGAATACCATAAGCCAAAGCCGCAGAGAAAATATTTTTATTAATATGTATAGAACATGTTATGATACGTATCGAATTAAGTTTCTAAGCACGTCGCGTCTCCTTAGACGGCTTATCTACCTATTGTTGTTTTAACCGCCTTTTTAATATTCAATATTAGTTTAATAAAATGCAGAAAAAAATAAAAGCTGGAGAAATAATTTAAAAAGGATAGCGGAAGGATAATAAATCCATACCTACCCCCCCCCCCCCCCC
>JAAIXJ010000401.1:60060-154180 GCA_013403705.1 Heliconius hermathena | reverse complement strand
CCCCCCCCCCCCCCCCCCTCGCTCCCCTTTAAGAGATATAATGAGTGGTGGAACTCAACGCCGCAGTTTGCCACATTACCAGAGCGAGATAATGAAAATATTTACCATTACCCCAAGTGGGATTCGACCCTACAAGCGTCTCGTTTACAGTCGTACGCCCCGAGGCCTCAGTTTATTATTTATTTATTATAATAAAAAAAATCTTTAAATTAAAATAATAAATTTATATCATAAGAAAATAATTAAATTATTATTATTAATAAAATTCAATCTGTGCCTAGTACTATTGAGGTAATCGAAACGTTCAGCCTCTTTTGACATTTTACGCAAAAAATGGCAGGTAGGTAGTTGAATTCTGTCAACCAATCGGCCGAATAGAAGCAATTCTGGTAATACTGTTTTTGTTACATGCAGTAAAATGCATATTTAACATAATATTCAAAGTATATGTTCACAATAACATTTATAATTTTTGATTTATAAATTTTATTATGATCACATACTTTAAAAAAAAAATATTTCAAAAAAAATGTTTTTCAAACTTAGAACTTACACAAGTTTGATCTACCGTCTAGTCAAAATCTATGATAAATTACATCATAAAATGTATAAATAATTTTAAATGTATATAGCGATTAGAAGTATATGTATATTACATATTTTTTATATGTTATCGTAAGTCCTTACATAAATATAAGATAATTTATCAGCCTGCTAATGTAAGCAATTTTAAATGGATCAAGTTATAATTATCACAATATATGTTTGCTTTAGCTTCACGCTGTATCCTGCACAAAATAAGGTAGACAGAGGGAACCTGGGAACCTAATATTAAGACATCATTCCCTATATTGTGAAATTATATATTATATTTGCGTTAGTTAGCTTAAGACTTACCAATTACTAAATGAAATCAAATAATCCAATGTTTACGTCGCCACCTGAGTCCAATATCGTTTAAATTCTTTTACCACACTTATCAAAACGTAGTACAATGTAGTCACAACAATCAATCGAAGTATATATTTTAATGTTTCAGTCATCACATATATTTAAAAAAAAATCACTAATTAAATAAATATTTTCGCGCCAAATTTCTGCACTAGCTTATTATATGCGTGCATCGTCGTCGGTGGTTTATTCTATACTAGTTCTGTCAATACAAAACATAATGGGTGACAGTATTGCGCATACGCATTCTACGAGACGAGTGAGCGGGACGGATGACTCACTGCTCCAATGCCATTCATTCATAACCTATCATTCAATGTAATATAAACCTTATTATAAAGGTATTAAGTTTTATATTATATTGACCTATATTAATATATTTTTTTTAAATTTTAAACGATTTTAAGCCTTATTATAAAGAAATTGTGGTTTGCGGATAATAAAAGAGAAATACCTGATTTCCAAGCCGGCCTTTACAATGACTGTTCTGCATGACCACTTATGCATGCAAATGGTAGACGTTCAACCATATTGTGACCATTTTAAACGTTCAATAGTCAAACTGCGGAATACAGAAATTGCAATATTATTGGCAAATACATTTTAGTTTACATTCTTGTCTTATTTATTACATCAATTACGCATTACTTTATTAAATTGTTATTAAGTCCGTATAAAATCAGCTTCACGTTGTATCCCGCACACAGCAGGGTAGGCAGAGGGAACCTAGTGTTCAGACACTCCGTTCCTCACTTTCTACCGAATTCTGGAGGCATTGCGTGTTGAGTGGCAGAACTCAACGCCGCGCTTAGCCTCGACACCAGAGCGAAGAAATGGAAATATAAATTTAAGTAAATATTTCATCTCCTCGAGTGGGGATCGAACCCACAACCAGTCGGTTTTACAGTCACACTTTGTGTCGCTGCGCCACGACTGGCCTCTTATCTATTAAGTCCGTATATTTTTTTTTAAATATATTTTAATGAAACACTAAAGTGTAACTTTTTTTTAAATATTTCAAAATTATCAGTTTTGTTTGTTTTTTTAACTGCTACTTAAACTGGGCATATAATTATCTCTAGGTATTTAATTTCTAAGAGTCCAAATATTTGGATTGCCATTTTTTATATATTCTACTTAATACTTACAGATTTTATATAAGTATTATAAATAAAATATCTATTTTATTATTAAAATTTCAATATATATTTTATTATTATTTATTCTGTCACGATTGTAAACGATAATATTATAACGGTTATATCAAGTCATGTGATTTAATATTTTATTTTATTTAAAACTAAAACTAAATTTCATTATTATGAAGACATCAAAAACGGTTTTGCATTTTTAGCATATTTTTTTATTTAAAAAAAAAGTGTTAGTGAAACACTTATCACCAGATTTTTTTTGTCTACCGCATAAAATGTATGACTCGCGTAAAGAAAAAATACTGCTATGTTCAAGATTTTTCTTATTTGCGATACCCACGAATAACTCATATTTATTTATATAATGATATTTCTGTAAAATAAAAAAAAATATTACATAATATTTTGCATTAAAAAAAATTTACTTCAAATAGTGAACTACTGTTATTTTGGATCATGATTTTTGCCGTCATGAATCAGAACTTAACCAAATTCTCATCAAGCTATCCTTGCTAACTAGTACATCTTTCCCAATAAAAAATGAATCATTGAATTTGGTTGGCGTGATATTAAGTCATTCGTTTACTTGTCGGGCATATACATAATTCATATTAGCCATATTAGTAAAAAAACTTTCTTGGCTTTGAAATCATTGCGGCGTTTGCGATCTGTTCTACTCATACCCACCAAAATTATGCTAGCAAATTCTCTGTTATTACCTATTCTTGATTATGCAGATGCAAGCTTCACCAATTTATCCGAGGACCAGCTTAACAAACTTGAGCGAATTCAAAATCTAGCTATTCGATTCATATTTAGTCTCCGCAAATATGACCACGTATCTCAGTATCGTTCAAAGCTCAAGTGGCTCTCCATACGTTGTCGCCGGAATCTACGTTTTCTTACCTTCTTGTACTGTGTATTATTTAGTCCTACTGCCCCTTCTTACCTGAGGGATAAATTTGTTTTCATCAAGTCACCAGGGAATCAAGTTAGGCCATTGCGCAATCTAACGTTATGCATTCCCGTACATAAGACAAAAATATACGACCAGTCCTTTACAGTACAATGTATAAAACTGTGGAATAACTTACCTTTAAATATTCGGCAGGCGAAATCGTTGTTATCATTTAAAAAAGCTGTAAAATATCACTTTATGACAACATCTTAAATAGGTTATGTTGACATTGAGTATAATATAAAGTATGTATGTATATCTATTTGTGTGTATGTGTATGTATTAGTATGTATGTGTGTATAATTAATTGTCTTATATATTTAAATTTGTATTTTATTATAAATATCTATGTATCAATTTATTGTTATATATAGTTAACTACATGTATATGTACATATATATGTACATATACATGTAGTTAACTATATATAACAATGTACATATATATAAAGATATATTTATTTATTTTTATTTCTCTGTTTGTATATTATACATATCTTTAATTTGCCACCTACCTACCTGCTTATAATTATGACAGTTTCTTTTCGCCCTAAAGGTTGTCTGGAAGAGATGGCTACTTAGCCATAAGACCACCTTTTGTGCATTTTTTTTATTATATTTGATGTGTGTATCTATTGTACACCAATAAAGTAATAATAATAATAATAATTCAAATTTAAGGCGAATCTCAAATCACATTCGAAAATCACATACTTTCTCATGGATAACATTGTCAGAACTGGACTAAATTAAAATATAAGCACACGAGAAGCACCAGAATTCAAATAAAAAAAAGAATCTAAAGTCTAGTCTAAAGTTCTGAGGTAACAAAAAAAACCGGACAAACGCGAGTCGGGCTCACCATCAAGTTTTTTGGAAATTGAAGCTTAGCTTAGCTAGACCCTTTCATACCTCACTTGAACTAGCAGCTTTAATAATAAATTTTGTTCTCCTTTTAAGGGTATTATTATTTTTAGGATTTAACCATAAATGTATACTTTTCTAATTTTTCCTGAACTAATACTGCTTAATTTTTATAATTCTAGGTCAACCAGAAGTACCTTATTAATTTTAATTTCTTCCTTTATAGTCTCAAAATACGCCTTTTTGACTATATAAAAAGGCCATATCTTTTTTAAGTAAATGTAGAAATACGATTTTTTCAGGAAATCAAAGGACCGATATAGTTTGAATTTCAACGCAAAATCTTCAAGCGTTTCTGAGATAAATGTATGTAATTAATGTCCAACAGTGGGTGTCACAAGGAAATGATAATATACATAATTTTTTTTTAATAAGTTTATTTAATAATATTTTTACTTATTATCAAAATTTGCGCTTTTAATCATTAAAAATAAAATAAATATGATTATTGAATGATGCCTATAGAATAAGCTGATATTATAAGAAAATAAATCAACGACTTTGCATAAAAAAACAAGGTCTAAGGATTCAAGTTGCCCTTTTTAACAAGATAGTTCATGTAGCCCCAAAAATCTCTCAGACACATTAGAAGTAACAAAAACACTTTGTAAGTTGTTTGGAGTTTCCCCAAAACTCATGTCGTAAATCTACGCATTGAGGTGAAACGCGATCGTGATATATAAGGATGCAAGCTGAATAATGTCTTGTTTTTCCACTTTTGACGGTCCCTTAACTGTTTCGATACGGAGAGGAAACGTAAATGAAATTGTTTTGTTTATTTCTATAGGCAAGATTGTTTTTCAGGATTCGTCAAATGTCTTACAAAAAGTTTATTATTTGGCGTCTACATATACATGTTTTCTGACTTTACTTAGTGTAAAGACACATATAGACAGTTTCCTATAATAAGAATATGTGAAATATGACGATAGTATGGCGCAGGGGCACAAGCGACTCTAAACGCAACAGATTGTTGGTTTGATTTACACTCGAGGATATTAAATATTTCCATTTTCCACCCTCCGGTAATGGGACAAAGTGCGGCCGCATAATAAAATTTTTCATTGAATACCGCTACAGAATTTCCGCTACAGAAAACCGCATTGCCTCCAGAATTCAGCGGAAAGTGGGGAAGGGAAAAGAGTGTCTAGAGAATATGTTCCAAGGTTCCCTCTGCCTACCCTGCTATATGTGAGATACAAAGTAAAGCTAACTGATGTTAAATGTTTAAAAATGTAACCTTGGGTTCCACGGAACGTAACTGGAACTGGAACTTGGAAAAAGTATTATGAAACACTAGATTTTTCTGTCAGCTTTAGAATTGAATAAACATATGGGAAAACAACAGAAATTCAATAGTACGTAACAAATTATAAATACTTGCTGGGTAACTGATATTTCTTGATAAAATTGAAGTCTCTTTTTATTCTATTTCCATAGTGAAAATCTTAAATTTCAAATTAAATGAGAATTATCGTAGTAGTTGAAATTAAAAATCTACTTAACAAAACTGGAGGTACAAGTACCTACAATCTATAATATTAACGCAACTACTACACCTTTTTAAACTTAGTACTTAATTTTAAATTATGCTTAAAATCAGTTTCACGCTGTGTCCTGCACACAGCAGGGTAGGCAAAGGGAATCTAGTGTTAAAACACTCCGTTCCCTACTGACCGCCGAATTTTTGGAAGCATTGCGTGTTGAGTGGCCGAACTCTACGACGCGCTTTGCCTCGACACCAGAGCGAAAAAATGGAAAATATATATTTAAAATAAATTAACTCGAGGAAATTAAATATTAATTATTAAAACTTGAGGAAATTAAATAATAAATATTTCATTTCTTCGAGTGGGGATCGAACTCACAACTTTTTGCGTTTACACAGTCACAGTTTGTGCCCCTGCGCCACGACTAACCTAATAAATTATGTTTAGTTCTATAAATCATTATATCTAATATTTTATAGAAGCTAACCATTTAGTACCAAAACTATTATAAATTATAGGATACTTAAAATATAATTTAGAACCAGTGGCCTAATGTTTCGAATTTAATTACAGTAATTAATTAAAATATAATGTTTTAATTAGTTACACAGAAATAATTAAATATGAGTGAAATTTAGTTAGTAATATTAATCAATTTAGATTACTATTGTTGAGCTTTGTGTAGTACTATCGTGTATAATATATAATTACGGCCATGCTTTATTTAATCATTATTAGGAATAGTCACTAAATATTAAAAGGCCGTCGTAGTGTAGTGGCTGTGACGCGACGGTTGTGAGTTCGATCCCCACTCGATGGAATGAATTATTATTTATTAATATTTTAATTTCTTCCCTCTGGCACCAAGGCAAAAGCCCGGCGTTGAGTTCCACTTCTCTACAATTCTACAAAACAATTCGGCGGAAAGTGGCGAACGGAGTGTCTTAACACTAGGTTTACTATGCCTACCCAGCGTTAAATGCACTGTGAAGCTGATTTTTCGTTTAAATACTAAAGATGTTATACTTGTCTGCAAATCGACGGAGGTTAGCTATCTGAAATACACAGAATTACATTCCTGTTTTAATAAAAAACGTATTGTTTACAAAGCACTTCAGATTTCTAATGTACAAATTAATTATTAAAACCTTAAGAGTTCAATCCATAAGGCGATTCAATAGTTTTGGAAAAAAAAAACAACTTATCTATGCTTATAATAAATTCATAACTCATCGGTGTCTGTACATCGAAGTTATATATATTAGAAAAATTGTTGTTGGGGTAATAGAACATCGGATTCTATTACACGGTTTGTTTTATTGTCTGTGCGTTTGTTCACGCTAGTCTCAGAAAGGGCTAAGCCGATTTAATTGCAGAGTGAGGAACGGAGTATCTTAACACTAGGTTTCCTCTGCCTACCCAGCGTTAAATACATTGTAAAGCTGATTTTTCATTTAAATATTTAGTATGTGTTATACTTGTCCATAAATTATGTTAGATATTGTCACGTATGTCTGTTTATATGTTGAATTGCAAAGTGAATTATCTTTAACTTCTCTCTGCAAAAATAAAAGATAGAAAATCATATTGAAACGTTACATTTACTATGCTTATATTACTATGATGACTTATAATATATTCACTGCATAATGTTTCTTTTTACGAGTCAAAGAATAACACATTTAGCTAAGTTTATACTTTTATAAAACTTTTTTTAATTTTTAAAAGAAAAGATAACTTTGTGTAAATTTAATTATTGGATCATTGATACTAAAAGAAATACCATTACAGTACTAAGTTTCATAATGCGATTTGAAATCTTTAAATTTTGTTGTACCTTATTTAAATATCAGATTGTAGTTATATTTGTTTTAGTTATTATGTTAGCTTAAACTTTATTGTTTCACGGTTACCATGCCACATGTAAAACTCAGTACATTTAAGCAAATCTACATTTCTAAAATTCTGCTAAGTCCGTTGGGGTCCGTTGAGGTTATTTCATTCCCATCCCAGAACAGTCTAGTGCCCATCTCAAAATTTTAAACAACAAAATTGATATTTATTTAATACTTAAACCTGGAAATAAAAACACCATTATTCTCATATATATAATATTTTAATTTTATTTCAACTAATAGAAGAAAATCTGTAAATGCGCCCATGATTACCTTCGATTAGATATAATCTAATCGTCGCCGTTATAAAAGCCTTACTCATTTTTTTTAGTTATATTTTTTTTAGATTCAATATTATTAGTAGTATTCACAAAAAAATATTTATATCATAAATATATTTTTGGAACCATTCTCATTATATTGTGTGGGTATACCACACAATAACACGGTCACATTGCTTGGTAGTTTTACAATTATATGTAGTACATCACAGAAGGAAAGTACATATGTAAATATCTCAAAATTTGCTTCCCCTGGATAGTCTTTATAAGACGAGTGTGAAAGATCACACTACCACGAGGCAAATGTAAATGATTTTAACACAGTTTTAGTCACTTTTGACATTTTAACAAATATTTTTTATTATTGTCAACATTTACAAGAAAAATAATTTATTGTCGACATAAAAAACTAATAAAATCTATATGTATGTAGCAGTCCGCGTTGTTTTAAACAAGAAACACCTGGTCCACAGTATTTTATCTGCATAGATCCGCGACATTATATTAAAATTTCCTTTACGATGCTTGGAGACGTCTAGGTACAATAAAATTTGAATATTGTGAAACTTCCAATTATTTAAATGGATAGGATATATTGCTATCTGGTGTCCTCGGAGAATAGGCTATAAAGTTGATAGAAAAATTTAAATTCTGACAGCTAATACTAGTGTCTATGCCTGTTATTACACTGGAGGGTTGTAGAGGCTATCAGAAAGATGTCGCCATTTTTAAATGTTCTATTGATAGACAAAATAAAACTAAATCAGCTTTACGCTGTATCCTACACAGAGTAACCCTACTACCCTACCCTGGGCAGGATACAGCAAGAATACAGAGAACCTTGTGGTAAAACTCTCCGTTCCCCAGTTTCCGTTGAATTTTTCGAGACGTTGCGTGTTGAGTGACGGAACTCAAATATGCGTTTTTGCTTTGGTGCCAGAGTGAAGAAATGAAAATACTTATAAATAATAATTTTCACACAATTTATTAAATTCCCTCGGGTGGGGATCGAACCCACAACCGTCGCGTTACAGTTACACCCTTGTGCACTTGCGCCGCGACTGATAGTCACAAAAAAGCTCACAATATTTATCAAAAGTTTAGGGATGCTTGTTAGTAAGATGCCTACCAAATGAATTTAAAAGTAATATATTGTATAAGTCATTTAAAATTTAGATTATAAAGTTGAGACACATTTGACGGCACAGAATGATCGTGAATTAAAGTACCGCTCTGGGACTGTTAACATTGTTTACAAGAGTAGCTCATATGCCACTTGTAAATGTAAAATATTCACATATTTGTCTAACATAATCTAGGAAACGTATAGATTTTAAATATTATAATGACATTAAACCAATGTCATTATAATATACAAGTAGTATCTAACAACCGTTGCTTGCTAGTAGATGACTAGCAACTGCCTCACAAAAATAATATTTTTTATATTATAAAGTAAGAAATGGAGGCCACCTGACTGTGAACTAGCTTCACTTGTATCCCGCACATAGCAGGGTAGGCAGAGGGAACCTAGTGTTAAGACACATCGTTCCCCACATTCCGCCGGGTTCTGGAGGCATTGCGTGTTGAGTGGCGGAACTCAACGCCGCGCTTTTGCCTCGACACCAGAGCGAAGAAATGAAAATATGTATGTAAGTAAATATTTTATATCCTCGAGTGGGGATCGAACCCACAACCAGTCGATTTTACAGTCACACATTTTGTGCCCCTGCGCCACGACTGGCCTCTGTAGACTGTAACTGCAATACAGGACTGTAAAGGCAATAGTTGTAAATTCAATCCCCACTCGGGAGTACGAACTGTCTCCATTTCTTCGCTATTGTAAGACCTTGCATTATGAATAGCTGCGTTTAGATCCACAACTTAATATGTAAGTTTTGGATTCAGACGAAAAGAGGAGAATGGAGTGAACACACAATAAAGTTTCTCTACCTAGCTTACTTTGTTCAGTATAAGTTTTGAATCTATAAAATAAAATTAAGAAATTGTTCTTCAAAACTATAATTGCAACGTAAAACATAAGACACGCTTGTGCTACCATAAAGCAAGTTTAACTTCAAATCCTATGCATATTCGTTATTTTAGATCACATATAAAATAGTTCATTTTTCAGTAACAATAAACTTTATATCCAGACAGGAATTTACATATTTATACATATATAAACTTTACGATCACAGCGGTTAGATGATAAGAATAAAGTTTAATATTCTTTTAAATTATATACTTAGCGAAAAGTCTATAAATACAAGATCATAAAGTAAATCTGACTGTAGTAACACATACCAATTTCAAATTGTTCAAAGGTGAATCTATAGAACATGAAGGCTAAAATGCATATAGTAGAACTTTTAAATTTAAATATTTTCACCAAAGACCCTACCCTACTCTGCAGGTCTACGCTTGACCACGGACTATAGTAAATTGTTTGTAACGTCGAAATTTCTCTGTTTGGCGAAAATAATTCATAATTCCCGGTTTCTTTTAAGGAATGGTAAAATCGCGAAAACGAAACTTCTTATTATAATTAAGTACTGTTTGAGAAAGTTTCTTTTATCTCAGAGCAAAAAGTTTTGTTTTTAAAAAAATATAGAGAGTAGTGATTTATCTATAGCTTCTCCATGTTTTTGCGGTAGAATGTACGTACGTGATGCGTGCGATGCGAAACAAAAAAACGATAATTAATCTTACTATGTTTAATAGTGCGCAAATGGTGCACGTTTGAATTAAAAATAATATAACACGGTCACAATATAATTTCTTTACACGATAGCGTTACGCTCTATCCCGCTTATAGGAATGTAGGCTGAGAGAATCTAGTGTTAAGACACATTGGTTTTAGTTTTCCGCATAAAATATTTTTCACGCTGTATCCCGCATGTAACAACAAGAAATTTTATTGTTTTGAGAAAAAGTCGCCCAAAATGGAGTTCTTAATCGATTACATAGCGTGCGCTGACTGAAACTTATGGGCCATGTTCAGCCATGTTCTACAAAAATATTGTCTTTTAAAAAATCTGTAAAAAAGTTCGAGGTAGTATAGATTTATCTCTGAAGATACCGCAATTACCGCAACCACAAGGTAACCACAGTAACCATTTTAATATATTTAATTTAAATTTATCGGATTATTGTTAATGTATTTTCTATCATTTGGTATTCATCCTTAGCAAAATAAATATAGTTGTTAGTTAATTTTAGCATTTCATCTAGATTGAAATTATACTTTACTGTATAACATTATAATAAACTAGAGGGCGCGCGCGGCTTCGCCCGCTTATTAGGAGTGAATTCTAAAAAAACCTCGAAACACGTGTCAATAATATATTTTTAACAGTCTGAATTTAAATTTTTATAAAAATCGGTGGCAATTTAAAGATTTTTCCATATAAACTTTCAACCCCTTATTTGAACCCTTAGGGGGTGAATTCTTAAAAACCATGAAACACGTGTTCAATGAAATATTTTTAAGAGTCTGAATTTCAAATTTTATAAAAATCGGTACAGATTAAATTTTTTTTCCATACAAACTTTCAACCCCTATTTCATCCCTTTAGGGTTAAAATTTTTCAAATTCCCTTCTTAGTGGATGTCCAGAATATGAAAATAAACATCTGCCCAAATTTCACGTTTCTACCATCAGCGGTTACGGCTCTCCGTGCGTCTTACCTCAGTCAGTCAGCACAAGTCCTTTTATATATATATATATAGATGCTGTAAGAGATATCACACATTCAAAATGACTTAGTCCACGGGCGGCACGGTGCGAGGGCTTGATTACGGAATGACTGACCCGAACGAGGACGTTGATAGTTTTGTAAATTTTCAAATATTTATTTTACGTTTATAATATTGATAATATAACTAGTTTTGTTTAGTTTTTTTTAATAATATTTTCCTTCTTTTGGTTACGTTTACTTATTACTTTCTGTTAATTTTAAATAGTTTAGGGGGTTTATTTTTAATATTAAGAATTTAACTTAATTGAATTTACCTATTTTGTTGGTTCATTTCAATTACTCAGGTATTTTCTCTTATATAAGGAATTTTATTTCCCTTCCTTATGTCTACTTATTATTCTTTTTCGCCTTATTTCGATTATTTATGCTTATATTTTCTTACTAATCCTATTGAAAAATGAAAATAACTTCATAAATATATTAAATAAATATTAGTAGAGGCGAAAGAGGTATGTAGAGACAGTAGCGTTTGGCGCTCCGTTCTCTCTGACTACCCCGCTAGGGTTAAAACGTGAAGTTATAGTTTATTTATTAAATATCAGTATAGTACAAGCGGGTGAAGCCGCACGGGTCCGCTAGTCATTACATAATTGAAATTCAAAATGTAACTTACAACCATGTTTATAGTTAAATGATGTACCACTGCGTTACGCTTAAACTTTGTTCGGCCCGAAGGTACATTAAAAGAAGTAAAATTGTAAAACTACTTCAAAACTAAAAAGACTTGCATCTTAGCTTCAAGTTGTTGCCAAAGAATATTAAACCGCTCAGTCCTCGACTTGTATCAGTTTTAGAAATATTAAAAGTTTATATAAACGCTTTGTCCCGTCAAATAGGATAAAATAAAGTAATAAAAAAAATATTTTGTTTGCATGATGATCGAGATTTTAAATTAGTGGCGAAGTGCAAAAGTGTCTAACTATAAACGTGGTGGCTGTGGGTTCGCTTCCACTCATGAGAATGAATTTTAAAATTTTTCCGCTGGCCGATGCCGGAGGTGAGTTTCATCACTCAAAACAAAATGACTGGAAACTTGAGTATCTTAACAGTAAGTTGCATATATCTCTCTGATATGACGAAGAAAGCTAATAATAACAGTTTAACCTTACTTTTGGCCCACTCTTACTAACTGGATGAAGAAAACCAATGCTATATTTTACGTTTACATCGAAACTTCTAAAAAAAATAAACATCTAAAAGCAACTAAACATTTCTTTAAAGCAAAAAAAACTTTACAACCAACCAACAAACCAACACGGCAACCTACATTATTATTACAACATTACAACATTAAATCCATATAATATCGCACAATTTCGACCGGTACAGTGTCACATCACCTTGACGTGAAGTGTTACCCGCTATTTGTTTATCCGTCCCCTCGTACTCTAATAAGGATGTTGAATGTTCCCGCGGTCTCCATCATAACTTCTCTATTAAATCGTTGTAGAAATTACGGTTGCGCTATTGCTATACTAGTGGCCAGCCCGCAGATTTGCCCGCATATCTTGTAGCGATTGGAAATATTAATTATGATATTCTATACAATTTTTTGATGATAATAGGTTTTTTTTAAGTACATTTTATAAGTGGCGAGATATGGTGTATATTGTTATTCACTGCAGGGTAAGCAAAAGGAACCTGGGAACCCAGTGTTAAGACGCTTCCTTTCCCAATTTTTGTCATTTTTGTCACACCAACATTTGGTGTGTTTGCAACCAATTTTATGGTTGCAATTTTTTTTTATTTTTGTAAGATTTTTCGTTTCTCAGTCATAAAATGTATTATATTTTTTTTATATTATACTAATTATATCGAGACAAACAAGATATTTTAAGAGATTTTTTTATATAGTTTTTTTTTAAATTTCCTATACTTGTGTGAGACGAAATGATAAATATATTGAAATTTTACAGAGAGTAATTTGAACCCAAAACAACCTGTACACGAGGTACGTCTGGACTACATGATACCATCAAATATTATAATAAAATACAGTTTTAACAACCGCGATAACTTAACGAAAATGATGTGAAAAATATATAAAGTTGAAATTTATTTACTTTTACAAACATAATTTTATAGTCCAAAACTTTTAGTGAAAAGAATGAATACTTTATATCGTATATAAAATTCATGAAAATGTTTGTTTCATTCGAGTTTTTTGTAGCTTAGGTAGGAATAGCTTAGAGTCACGTAGCAGTACTCGCAACTATTACATGAAATATTTGGTATTCGTTAGCGAGCGCGTATTTTAGAGATTTGGGACTGCGCTTCGTTACTAACTATAATAAATCAGCTTCACCCAGTATCTCGCACACAGCATAGTAGGCAGAGGGAACCTAGTGTTAAGACACTCCGTTCCCCACTTTCTGCCGAATTCTGGAGGAATTGCGTGTTGAGTGGCAGAACTCAACGCTGCGCTTTGCCCCGTCACCAGAGCGAAGAAATGGAAATATAAATTTAAGTAAGTATTTCATCTCCTCGAGTGGGGATCGAACCCACAACCAGTAGGTTTTACAGTCACACTTTGTGCCGCTGCGCCACGACTGGCCTCACTATAATAACTAAAGTAAATCCTTCATAGTAGAAAATGGAGTACTCACTTGATCCCAGACACAGACAGACTCGTCCTAACCACGTTGCAATATGACATAGGTACATTAAAAATAATGCATAAAACTGCAGTTTGACGACACGTCTCAGGTTTAGTTGGTTTTAGAGTTTTTATTATTTTGTTTTATTTTAAATTTTACAACAAGTGCAATGTAAGTATCTAATTTAAGTAGTAGTGTGTTTCTAAAACAGTGATAAAAGATAATAATATTATGTTTCTTGTGAGTATAATGTCTTGTTTTATTAGCATTAATGCGGTAATAGATTGATATAAAAGGTTACTTTTAAAAAAGAGGTTTGTCGTTAGAAGTACTGCATACACCTTAATAGTAATGATTTAATCTAACAAAGTATTGTATTTTTAAAAATTATGTACACTATTGGTTTGTGTCGAATATGCTTGTTTTCAGTTTACAGTCAAATATTTAAACGAATTAAGCGTACATTACGTACGTAAGGAAGCGTCTTAACACTGGATTCTCAGGTTCCCTTTGCCTATCTTGCAGTGAATAACAAAATTTTGCAACGTTTCTGTACTAAAGCGAATATAACGTTTAACTTGAAACAAAACAAACAAAGCAACAGACGGAGTTTTTTCCAGACGTGAGCTACAAACGAGAGAGAAAATATGACTATAATACATATTCCATGACAGTTACTATAAATGTGCACAACTTGACGTATAAAGAAATGCCTTTAATACGCCTATAAAAATGCATAAGTACGTATGTTTGTATAATAATACAATCTCAGGAAATAGAAATATAAAATATACGCACGACGTTGGGAACACATCGGCTGTGTACCATTTTATGGTAATACATATATTTGCAACTAGCGCCCCGCCCGCGGCTCCGCTCGTTTAAGCTACATGATTATTGATCTAATAAATCGAAATTACTTCTAATATGATTTTTATCACTTTAATCTGTAATATTCTAATATGTAAAAACAAAGCAATTGGTGAAACTTTTAAGTAAATCGGTTCAGTACTTTCGGAGAAAAATGTGACCATACAAATAGACAGACAGATAGACAAGAAGAAATAAAAATATATATATTTTTGCTTTCTATTATTCTTTTTAAGTGTCCCTCTATCCATTTCAGTCAAAATTACAAAATGTACAGACAAAATATTTTTACTGTTTTATTATATATAGAGATAAATGTGCATAGGTAATATGAATATGATAATATGAAAATTTATAAGTGATTATATTTTTATTTAAATCAGAATAATATTTATTTATAATCAGAAATGTCAATAACGTTTGTTATATTGGTTCATTTGTAATTACATTTATTTTCATTTAATGTATAAATAGGATATAACGATTCATATCAGATACCTTTATGAATTATTATACCATATGACGAACTGCTGGAGGGCGACACAGCGGTCGTAGGTTCGATTCCCATTGGGGAAAATTATAATATTTTTTAAATCTCCTCGCTCTGGTATAACAAGACAAAGCGTGCTTTCAAGCGAAAAATGCTTGTTATACTAGACTAGGTCGTTTTCTTATTTGTAACTCCTACGTAGACAAAATAATAATAAACATATTCAATACACAGCTGCTATGTACGACACACGCTATCTGTAAATAGGCACCTGACGTGACGTTACGTGACGCTAATTTACACGTCATTTTTATATATGACAAAAAGAATTTTCTTATATTTCTTTTTATTTTTTCTATTCACTATTACTTATTGTATCACAGCATAACAATATTTATTACTTTTTATTTTACTGATCAACTTGATCAAACTTCTCGAAGCAATGCATGTTGAGTGGTGGAACTCAACGCCGCGCTTTGCCTCGTTACTAAAGCAAGGAGATGAAAATATTAAATATTACATTTCCCGTGTGGGAATCGAACACAAAACTTTCGCTTTTACAGTTGCCCTGCGCCACGATGGCCTCAATAATCAAATTTAAAACACTATATCTTCACAGCTATGCACCACTGGAACTGCCTGTTCCTACCTTTTCAGAAATTTGTTATACTTACAGAAATTTGTCTTTATTATAACAAAATTAATTCATTTTTAAACATTTTTAAAGTGTTATTCCCCACTTAGGAAAGGGAAATACTTATTTAGAAAACGTATAAAAAATTGAACGTAGCGGGACTCGAACCTGCGCCTCCTGGAAACCGACCAGGCTAAGAACATAAAAATAAGTGGTAACAAGCGTATAAAAATTTCGACGTTGCCCGATGAGAACGTATGGCTTAGTGGTCAGAGCGCTTGGTCGGTTTCCAGGACGCGCGGGTTCGAGTCCCGCTACGTTAAAATTTTTATACGTTTTCTAAATAAATAAGATTAATTCATATTTATAATAGTTTGTTCAGACCAAAACTCTCTATTCGTATTATTGTAACGATACAAAATATTGTTTTTATATCTTTACAATAATACGAATAGAGAAAAAATTGGTACAAATCTTCAGAAATATCATTAAAATGAAATGTGAAAGGCGATGCCTATACTGATTCTACACCACATTCTACAAATAAAAAAATAATAAAGGGTCATGAACATTGATTTTCTGCGAAATTTTCAAATCAAAATGTGAGTAATTTAAATATTTGTAACTTACTTGTATATTTTAAATTCTTGTTTGGAATTTCAGTATTTTTTTGACAAAAAAAGTTAAGACACTCCGTTTCCCACTTTCTGCCGAATTCTGGAGGCATTGCGTGTTGAGTGGCAGAACTCAGCGCCACGCTTTACTTCAACACCAGAGCGAAGAAATGGAAATATAAATTTAAATAAATATTTCATCTCGTCGAGTGGGGATCGAATCCACAACCAGTCGGTTTTACAGTTACACTTTGTGACCATGCGCCACGACTGGCTTCTTGAAATCTTTATAAAGGGCATTATATGTTTTTTATGACGCTGAGCTTGATGCATGGCAGAGTAGGCAGAGAAACTAGTACCAACTTGTCAAGTCACTTTGCGCGTTTTGGCCGATCAGAGAGAAATTTCCCTCGGAGGAACAAAGTAAATTAATTACATTTACTTCGTTCCTCGGAGTGAAGTTTATTTAAAAAACTCAGCTTCACGCTATATACCGCACACAGCAGGGTAGGCCGAGGGAACCTAGTGTAAAGACACTCACTTTTTCCGCAGAATTCTGGAGGCATTACGTGTTGAGGGGTGGAACTCAACGCCGCGCTTTAGTTTATTTGTATATTGTTTTCTGCGTTAGTTATATATCTCACCTCACATTTTTTTATTTATTTTGTCTCACCGTTTTCCACTTTTCTCCCTAAATAGAACTTGGAGTGTTATATGTATATAAGCATTTGTTATAACTAAAAATGAAGATATCAACACAAAGTTTGAAAAAAAAAACGTTATATAAAAAATGGGTCACATTCATATAAAAGTTATTGGTGCGTTATGATTGAGAGACGTCGAATATAGTAGAGAGCTCTCAAAGAAAAATATTTGCGAATATCTATGTTTTGACAAATTTATTGAGAATGGATTATTTCAAAATATTGTTATACCGGGAAGGGAAGCATCTGCGCATTTTTACGTGGGCAGCATATAACGTAAAATATTTTAAATCCGTTGAGGCCAGTCGTGGGGCAGGGGCACAAAGTGTGACTGTAAAACCGATTGGTTGTGGGTTCGATCCCCACTCGAAGAGATGAAATATTTACTTAAATTTATATTTCCATTTCCTCGCTCTGGTGTCGAGGCAAAGCGCGGCGTTGAGTTCTGCCACTCAACAAGGAATGCCTCTAGAATTCGGCAGAAAGTGGGGAACGGAGTGTTAGGATTTTATCTTTATTTATATTGTAAAATCTTACTTCGTTCTAAATTTCATAATTGTATGTCTACCAGAAGTACACTATAGGTTCTGATTACGCGGCGAATGGATCTAAATTATGCAAATACGATACATAAATGCTCATATCTTTTGTTATATTAGAATCTTAATTTCTGGGCTCCATGGAACGGTATACCAGAATATCTGAAATTAATTTCACATACAAAGTGATCCTATGAGAGTTCCAAGGTTTTTTCATTATGAGATACAGAACCCTATTTTTTTATATTTTTTGGTTTGGTTATTTATGTTCAAAAAGTAAAAAATTAATTCAATCTTCAAAGCTTCTCGCTGTATCAAAGCTTCTCGCTGTATCCCGCAAACAATAGGGTAGGTAGAGGGAACCTAGTGTTAAGACACTCCGTTCCCCACTTTACGACGAATTTTGCCTTGGTGCCTGAGCAATAATAATAATTCATTCTCTCGAGTGGGGGTCGAGCCCACAACCGTCGCGTTACAGTCACACCCTTGTTAATTGAAAACTAAAGATTTACCCAATTCAATAAAACTGTTGAATAAAATTACTCTATTAGGAAGTAGTAATTTTGTGAGACAAAAATGTTAAAATAATTTAATATTTCTTTTGTGTTTTGATATCGTGTAAATTACTTTATGCATTAAAAAAATACAGTTATGGTGATATCACAGACAGACAGACATAGAGATAGATAAAGTAATATAAGGTTTTTTTTCAGCTTTACGCTATATCTAATATTCCGCAATTTGAACGTAGCGGGACTCGAATCCGCGCCTCCTGGAAACCGACCAGGCGCTCTGTCCACTAAGCCATACGTTCTCATCAAGCTCGATTCTCAATTTAGTTAACCTTTTATTTTTTAGAAGTCAAATTTAAGAAAAATATTGTAAGTTGATTTCAGGTAAAAAGGTTTTGCCGCAATTTGATTTTTTCAAACTTTTAACGTTACTGAATAAAAACTTTTAAATTTCTAAATTACGTATTAATAACTCTATAAATGAAAAGTAAGTAATAAATTAACTTGTATACTTTTAAGAAAGTTTCTATAGAAAATCAAGATGAAACTAAGGTATATAAATTATTGATTGACGCATGAAGCAGAGTAGGCAGATGGAACTTAGTGTTAAGACAATCCGCTCTCCACTTTACGCCGAATTCTGGATGCAGTGTGTGTCGATAGGCTGAACTCAACACCGTGTTTTGCCTCGTCACCAGAGCGAAAAAATGAAAATATTAAATATTTCATTTTTTCCAGTGGCAATCGACCCCACGACCTGTTACGCTTATGTAGTTACACGCTTGTGACACACCACGATTGGCCTCTTGCTAGTAATTATTGATGTAGTAATAATTGAAATTATATCTTACAAACAGCTAATAATATATTAAGAAGAAATATTAGAAAACAATTAAATTCATTTGGAGTATGAAAGATTGTAATTAAAAAAGTATTCAAAGACGATTTTATATAAAAACCGTAATATTGTTTTCGTTTTATATTCTTCGAAGGGAATTTTCGCCGTTTCGCGACAACTCTGCCGAGTTTAATTGAATTCTTGAAATACTAATAATCTGAAATGCTTAATTATGTTTCACACTGTGTTCGTGAAAATGGATGAAATGTTTTATAACTTTTCAATTACAAGTTTTAAAAGGTTCCATAATGATTTATTACTGTATTTTTTTTTGCGTCAAGCGTGACACAGTATAGAATCCCGCACACAGCAGGGTAGGCCGATGAAACCTAGTGTTAAGACTCTCCGTTCCCCATTTTTCGCCAAATTCTGGAGGCATTGCGTGTTGAGTGGCGGAACTTTGCCTCGACACCAGAGCGAAAAAATGAAAATGTTAAATATTCTATTTCCTGGAGTAGAAATCGAATCCACAACCTGTCTCGTTTACAGTCACACTTTATGCCCCTGCGCCACGTCTGGACTCGTAATTTATTGTTATAATTTATTCAACACACTTTACTATATTTTTTTATTTTAGTGCCTCTAATTCTGTATTGTACTTAATAGTTATCAGTAAGGACTTAATAGTTGATAGGAACTAATAAATATATTTTTTTATTTTTGTAATAATATTATAGTATTACAAATATGAAAAAAAAACTTTGTCCTGTTTTTTTTTATGGAAAAGACAAGGCAAACAAGCGTTTGGGACACCTGATGGTAAATGATCACCACCGCCCACTACCCCTTGCAATACCAGAGAATCTAAAGTTGCGTTGCCGGCCTTTAAGGTGGATATAGACACGCTTTTAGGAGGTACCCATGTCGTATCGACCTTGAAACACTACCGCGGCTGGGCCATTCCACAGTTGCGTGGCGCGTGGAAGAAAGTTCCTACGAAAATGCACAGTAGTGGAGTGCCACGTAACTAGGTAATGTGGATGATATTTTAATTTGTGATGTAGTAAGCAGTTAGAAAATTCGGCGTTCTGTCAGATTCTGGTAATCGGTCAAAGAGACTCCCCATGATTGATGCGGTAGAGAACGCACAGCGAGAAAACGTCATTACGCAAGGCCAAAGTCTCAAGCCTTTCACAGATCATTGTGTCATTTGTAGCTGGTTATGTTCTATTTTGTAGCCGGGGTATTGAAGATAGGCTGTGCCGCTCGGTCGGCTGAGTCTTCGTTAGGAATAACAGGAATAAAAGACCGATTGCCGTCATGGGATGGTGGTGGACGGCATTCAGGTTAAGGTAAGTCTGTCAAGAACATTTATCTCGAGATTGTTTTGATATATCAATCTGAATTGTTATTAAATATTTATGTCTATAGTCCCTAGGATCACAGAAAAAAATAAGCTTTTATGTCAACACAATCTAAAGATATGATATGAGCATTTATGCATTGATTTTGCTGCATTTACTGTACCTCACACGGTCCTAGAATTATGAAGTTTGGCACGAAGTGCAAAACAGTGAACATTTATAAATTTATAATTTTATTTATAGGAAAACATAATTGTATAATATTATTACTATTTATAATTGTAGTTCATTTTATATAAAATAAGTGCATTACGCATATGCACATACGCATACCCAGGGAGTATGGGAGTCCGACTCGCATTCGATCAATTTTTTTGTATCGATTAGTAAAAGAGATCGTTTTCCACTCATTTTACAGACGTCGCTTGTTCAGTCGTGTAATGGTTTACCGGGGAATCGAAAATAGTCAAAATAGATATCATTATTTCCTCGAGTCTACAATATCGAGGGTACATTGTCGCATCACATTTAATTCACGTTGAGGTTCTGGTTTTACTAAGAATTATAATAATCAATAATAAAGCTATTTTAGTCCGCGTAACTTTATCTATATATGACTTTAAAGTTTATTTTTCTTTTAAATTAATAAATATGAATTACACAAAGTGTTTTCTTCAGCACCACTTAAAATGAAACCACAGTTTTAACTACTCTATAAAAGCCCAATACTATTTATTTTTTTTTAATAATAAAACGCCATTTGTAGAGAACGACGTACGCAGACATGAACCTATCAAAGGGATACCGCCGTATACGCCTCATTCCGAAATCAAGTCGTAGGTATTGGCGACAAAGTTCAAAGTTGCTTAACTTTTAGTAGTATTTTTGTAGCAGTATGTGATTACGTTACTGGTATCTATGCGTAACTGCGTCACACGGAATACAGGTTGGATAAATATCGTGAAATGAAAACATAATCTTACGTTTGAACTGTTGATATATCTTGATTAATTTCTTTAGGTATGGGTTTAAAATATTTTACACTATATGATCTTCCCGTAAAAGGAGCGCCGACGCTTCCACTCTGTATACAGTCGCTCTGTTTTTTACCGGAAAAAAATACTCCGTTCCCAGGATTTCTTGCAACATGGCCTTACAAGATATCATCCGGGATAAGACTTCATTCTCATCATATAAACACGAAGACAGAATACAATTAAAATTTTACCAAAACAAAGCGGAAAATAAAATTTAAATCACTCTCTCCTCCAAATTATACATCTTGTTTACATAATTCACTTACTTAAGTAGATTATATTTTGTATTACAAATCATAAATATTAAACGTCAAGGTTTATTTATGGTTTAATAAAGTACGTAATATAAACCGAAAGGCTTATTATTTAAATTTGACCAGTTTGTATAATTTCATTAATTTATTCTGAATTCTTTATTAAATTTATAGCAATTGCTATAAGATGAAACGGTTGAATGTTTTATATATTTTTAGTATATAGAAAATCAATTTTGTTAATGAATAGTTCCTGAAATATAAAAAAGAAATTAGATAATTGAGACCAGTAGTGGCGCTGTGGCACAAGCTGACTGTAAACTAGACAATTTGTGGGTTTGATTCGCACTCGATGAAATGAAATATTTAATATTTTCATATATTCCATTTGGTATCGAGGCAAAGCGCGGCGTTGAATTCCGTGGAAAATCTCACTACAGAAATGCTAACAACATAAATAAGTTGTAACAAGCGTACAAAAATTTCGACGTAGCTTGATGAGAACGTATGCCTTAGTTGTCAGAGTGCCTGGTCGTTTTCCAGGAGGCGCGGGTGTGATTCCCGCTACGTTAAGATTGTTATAAAAAATCAGATTCACGCTGTATCCCGCATACAGCAGGGTAGGCAGAGGGAACCTAGTGTAAGAGACTCCGTTCCCCACTTTGCGTGTTAAGTGGCAGAATTCAACGCCGCGCTTAGCCACGACACCAGAACGAAGAAATGGAAATATAAATTTAAGTAAATATTTCATCTCCTTGAGTGGGGATCGAACCCACAACCAGTCGGTTTTACAGTCACACTTCGTGCCGCTGCGCCACGACTGGCCTCAAGATTTTTATATCTTTTCTAAATAAATATTTTTATTTCCTAAGTATGGAATAATACTTTAAAAACGTTAAAAACAAAACAATTATCGCTGCCCACAAATTTTAATGCGATTTTTACTAAAAAATATATACTTAAAAGGAAAGATTATAATTATTGTAGGCACGTATTATACTAATGCCCACTGCAAAACCTCAACAAGCGAAATTTCAAGTCGAACACTTGAATAAAAATAAATTCTCATATAAGCTGACACTCTAAACACTAATACGTAATAAGAAATTCTGAGTAATAACCGAAACCTAATCAATAATCCTGCAAAGGAAAAGCTATAATCTCAGAAATAACTTTGGAATATCAAAAGAATTTTCATTTCGTTTCGAACTTCCTTCCTGTTTCGCCATACCTTAATTAAGCACGAGATTATATAATAGTTACGAAACTTGTGTTATGTGATGATAATTATATTATTCACAAAGAAACTCTTACTGTGTAAGTTCTTAATAGTTTAGTTGACAAATTAAATTTAACTTTGTAACAGCCAAATATAAATACTGCTAAGGTTCCGAATATCGGAATAAACACTGTACAATCATGAAGAAAAATAAAAAAAAAATATGTTTCTTTTATATAAACAAGTTTTATGTATAAAGAAATTATTTTATAAAGTATGCCGTGTAAAGAGAATTGTCTCCAAGGAGTGAAACAAAGTGACGTAGGAGTGAAAGTAGGTGACCTGAATGTAAATTGCCTGCTGTACGCAGATGATGCAGTACTCATTGCATCATCAGAATGTGAGTTGCAGACATTAGTCACTCTGAAAAAAGGGTGGGAAAATGATGATCTACGCCTAAATGCGAGTGTTGATACGATGGAAAGAAAAATTCGCATAAATGAACAAAAAAGAACAAGTACATGAAGTGATATCTGGGTTATATAGTATATTAAGTAAATACGGAAGATGTCTAATGTCGAAAGACTTTTGGAAGAAAAGTAAGTGTAAAAAGAGAGGCAGGAACAGTAAAAACACATTATCAATGATACTGGAGAAAGGTCATGTAAAAAGCATGATGGTCCCCTGGAGAGCATGAAAGAGGTATGTAGAGACGCTGGCGTAAAAAAATAATAAGTGAAATGTATTAATATAAGTTGATATTATTTAAACAAATCTATTTATTTTTTGAAATGTAATGAGACAAACGAGCGGGGACAGCCGGGCGAAGCGATTAGAGAATGAAATCATCATCGAAGACGAAGCGAAGAAGTTAATTATAAAATTATTTTTAATCTCTTTTTTACGTCTCGCTGATCAAGAATAAGAAAAGACTAAATAAAAAAAAAAACTAAATGTAAAAAACCGTATTCATTTTATACATTTTTATAACGTGGACTGAATATAAGCCATGCCACATCGGCATAAATCCAGCGACTGAGGAAACGTTGCGTGCCTGACCCGGTTAACTGAACAACTTAATCCTGCATGTCGAAGAAGAGTAACGACGTTAACCTTTTCGGATTAATTTAACATTGCATTGGATAAATATTCGAGCATAATGCTATTTGGAGTAAATAAAGTATTATTTAATATATAAAGTAAAGTAAAGTAAAGTAGAGGCCAATCGTGGCGCAAGGCACAAAGTGTTCCTGTAAATCGACTGGTTGTGGGTTCGATCCCCACTCGAGGAGATGAAATATTTATTTACATTTATATTTTCATTTCTTCGCTCTGGTGTCGAGGGGAAAGCGCGGCGTTGAGTTCCGCCACTCAACACGCAATGCCTCCAGAAATTGGCGGAAAGTGGGGAACGGAGTGTCTTAACACTAGGTTCCGTATGCCTACCCTGCTGTGTGCGGGATACAGCGTTAACCGTGGACTTTTGATCGAAGGTTGTAATCCTATATATTATAATATCCTTAATTAAATAACTTAACCAATCTTAACTCAATTTTTTTCTTCACTTTTATTGGTTTTAACAAGGCTATATACCTATAAGCAAATATTAATTTTGCAGGTAGTTAATATACCTTACAACATCTGTATACAATATATATTTTTTATTTTTTATGTTTTTAGCGAGAAGAATGCAAGAGAGATCTGAAAGGTTGTTGTGGGAGGCCCAAGGGGACTTTAGACCTGGAAGAGGGTGTATGGATCAGATCTTTTCCCTCCGCATGATCACGGAAAAATATTTTGGCCGTTAACCAAAAAGTTTTCTGTGCTTTTGTGGACTTGGAAAAGGCGTTTGACAGAATTGTAAGAGCGAAATTATGGGAGATACTACCCCGGTACAATGTAAGCGGACCCTTGCTGCAGGCTGTAAAGTCTCTTTATAGAGATCACTGAGCCTGCGTGCGAGTAGTCAGTGTCAGTGTAAATAGTAAGATATTAGAACAAGTGAATGAAGTCTTATACTTGGGAAGTATGTTCACTAGAGATGGAAGATACGAGATGAATGTGGAAAGGCGTATTGCTGCCGGTAACAAGGTTAACGGAGCCTTAGCTGCATTGATGAGACGGCGAAACGTCAGCACAGCTGCGCGTTTGGCCGTACACAATGCAGTTTTGGTACCGACTCTGTTATACGGCAGCGAAACGTGGGTATTACAGAAGAAGAATGAAAGAAAGATGAATGCTGTGGAGATGCGATCTCTTCGTAGGATATGCGGAGTCAGCTTAGCTGATCGAATCCGCAATGAAGAGGTACACAGAATGGCAGGTACTAGCGAGGATGTCACAGTGAGAATGAAGAAGAACGTGCTCAGCTGGTTTGGGCACGTCGAACGAATGAGTGATGAAAGAATGGCAAAAAAGATTTATGATGGAAAAGTGAGCGGTAAGAGAGGTAGGGGGAGACCTCGGTTGACCTTCGAAAACACAGTATCAAAGATACTGGAGGAAGGTCACGTAAAAAGCATGAGGACCCCCCGAAGGGCATGTATGAAGAGGTTGATGACAGTGGACGAGGCGAAAGAGGTATGTAGAGACCGTAGCGTTTGGCGCTCCATTCTCTCTGACTACCCCGCAAGAGATAAAGCGTGAAGCTAAGTAATTAACTAAGTAAGTATTTTTTATGTATACAGTCCTGCGTCATAACTAATCTTTGTTTATTAAGTTGAAATTCCAAAAAAATATTAATTTATTTAAAAATTAAATTATTAATTATTAAGTAAGTTGAAATTCCAAAAAAATATTAATTCCTCAAATAATTTTATAATTATAAAATTATTTGAGGATGAATGAGGGTGCATATTTAAGCTGCTTTTTTAAATGAAATAATTGCCTCGAGTGGGAATCGACCTATAACCTGTCACGGTCACAGTTACACATTGTACCCTGGCCTGCATTATTAAATATTATACTACGCGAAAACACGTGTTACAAACGGGCTTCATAAGTCTGACAGAGCGTGATTAAGGCAATATTAGGACTTGTTTTGCGGTACTGTAGCTACGAAATCACCTACAGATGTTGTAAGGTATATTAACTACATACGTAATTTTTTATATATATCTATATATATATTAGATAGTGGAATCCTGGCTGCCCCAGAACTCTGCTGCGCCGACGATACGCTGGAAGTCGCCCTAAACAAGTCCCAGGCATTATACTTCCATGCTCCTCGAAAGGGCCCACCACCAGATGCCCATATCATCTTCGGTGGCGTCAATATCGACGTCAGCAAGAGCATGAAGTACCTCGGACTTGTTCTGGACGGCAGGTGGAGTTTACTTCACATCTTTGGCCCCGAAACTGTTGAAGACGGCGGGGGCCTTGGCGCGCCTTTTGCCCAACGTGGATGGGCCGAGCGCCTCGAGCCGCCGCCTGTACACCGGAGTGGTCAGGTCGATGGCCCTCTACGTTGCTCCCGTATGGGCGGACGCCCTGGATCGGCACAACGTCACCCTGCTGCGACGTGCGCAGAGGGTGATGACCATCCGGGCGATACGGCAGTATTGGACCATCTGCAGTGAGGCATGCGTGCTGGCTGGAGTCATGCCGTGGGACCTGGACGCGCTGTTTCTGGCTTCGGTATATTGCCGGCGTCGGGGCCAAGCGTCTGGGGATCCGGTTAGCCAAACACCCGCCGAGGAAGAGCGGGAAGCCGCTATGGAAGTGTGGGAGTTCCGGCTGGGGACACCATCTGCCGGCCGGTTGGCGATCGAGGCTGTTCGTCCAGTGTTCCGCCAGTGGTTAGCGCGTCGTCACGGCGTCGTAACCCTGCACCACACAGGTGCTCAAGGGGCATGGCTGCTTCGGGGGTTACCTGTGTCGGATCGCTGGGGGGGAGTCCGACGCTCGCTGCCACCACTGCGACGACTGCCTCGATGAGACGGCCCAGCACACGTTGGAGGTGTGCTCAGCCTGGGCGTCTCAACGTCGCGCTCTGCGCGACTTCATAGGGGACGATCTTTCCCTGCCGGCCGTGGTCAAGGCTATGGCCGGCAGTGAGACGTCGTGGGATGCGGTCTCCTCCTTCTGCGAGGCAGTGGTGCTCGAGAAGGAGGCGGCGGAGCGAGCGAGGGAGGCTTCGGCCGAACTCGGCCGAACGAACATCCGCCGCAAGAGATCGGTCGCCAGAGGGCGGCACACGATCGCCGCCTTCCGTCCTAACGAGCCAGAGGGCGGTCAGCTTGGGGAAGCTGGCCGTCTACTAACCTGGCCCGAGAAGTCGCGCGCAGGTTGCTCCCGCGCCCTACTCCGAGCAGGCCGTCGAGGGTGCCCACACACCCTTGACTCCGCGACGTGCCTTGCAGGCTCCCGCCGCCGCGTTTCCCAGACGACTAATGTCCCCGTGTCTCGCGGCCAGTGGCGGTCGAGGGGAGCACCGTGAGGTTTTAGTGGGTGGGACGGCCTACCATCGGTCGGTCCGTGAGCCCCACATAACCCGCTCGAGTCCCCACTCGGGCCGGTATCCATAAAGGGATTTCCTCACGAAAAAAATAAATAAAAAAGGGCTTAGTATCGCAAGTGCGTCATAATTTTCCAATGTGGGTAACGTGTTTCCTGAGTAAACTTCTGTGGAGAACTGACGATTGGGGTTGATATCGGAGTCATGTGGAGGCACTATGACCGTTCGAGTTATCTGCATAGTTTGAAATTGTTAAGATTTATCGTTGCATCTCGTCGTCGTCTCTGGGAACGAAAGATCTTAAAAAAATGTTATTTTATATCGGAACAATCAATGCGTATGCCTTATTTTCTTTCTTGATAAAAGTTCAATCAAACTGATGATTTTATTTCATTCTGCAGAGAGGACCTCAGAGGGGGTGGTTCTCCATATTTCGCCACCTGCACTGCCACATTGGCAGAGGATTTGATAGAATATCGAATATCAAAGTTTCCAGCCAGTGCTTAAAGAGCATGTGTGTTCCATTATTGTGTAATGTGGTGCTTTGAGCACGCTTATAGCCAAACATTATTAAAAAAGTAAGCTAAATAAAAGCAAATGTGTCAATTTGGGTAGCACGCTCGTTTCAAGCATGCTAGTAAGTATACCATATATTGAGCATGTGTAACTGTTGTAACTTACTGTTAGTGTTAGTTTTATAAAAATAAAGTTTTGTTTAATTATTCCAAACTGTATGACTTTTTATATGTCATAATATAGCATTTTATTTGAAATATTCAAGATAAAATAAATAAATAAAACAGCTTCACGCTGTATCCCGCACACTGCAGGGTAGGCAGAGGGAACCTAGTGTTAAGACACTCCGTTCCCCACTTTCTGTTATATTCTGTAGGCATTGCGTGTTGAGTGGCAGAACTCAACGCCGCGCTTGTCCTCGACACCAGAGCGAAGAAATGGAAATATAGATTTGAGTAAATATTTCATCTCCTCGAGTGGGGACCGAACCGATCGAACAACCAGTCGGTTTTAAACACTTTGTGCCCCTGCGCCACGACTGGCATCAATTGAAATATTCAAGATATATAATAACATAATTTTTATCTATTTAGAAAACGTATAAAAATTTGAACGTAGCGGGACTCGAACCCGCGCCTCCTGGAAACCGACCAGGCGCTCTGACCACTAAGCCATACGTTCTCGTCAAGCTACGTCGAAATTTTTAGCTTGTTACAACTTATTTATGTTGTTAGCATCTCTGTAGGGAGATTTTTACAAATTTCCGCTACCCAAAGATAATAACTCAGAATTATCGTTTGGCAAGAGAGAATACTATTTTTTTAAATATTTTTAAATATTTTTAAACATTTTTAAAGTGTTATTCCACACTTAGGAAAGAAAAATATCTATTTAGAAAATGTATAAAAATTTTAACGTATAATAATATTTTTTTATTAAAATCTTTTCATTCAATAAATACATCTCGCGTATTCAATAAACGATTTTAAATAACTATTAAATATACTACAGAATTATAGAGAAACTAACTACAAAGTAAACTGAACATCAAAAGATTTTCTAGACTTTCATGGCTTCTGGTTCTAAACACACTAAAGTAATAAAAGAAAAATAAAACTTTAATAACATATTAAGTGAAGAAAATTTCTCTCATTACAAATGATGCCTAACTTTGGGGAGGCCTTCTAAGTGATTCGACTGAACATTCTAAAGTTATAAGGAGTCGTCTTTCAATATTTCATGCTATTTCAAAGGAATATCAACTTTCTAACTGTTACTGTAAATGATTTATTAGATCTCTACTAAAATATAGATTTACCCGTATATAAATTATATGGCATTTATATATATAAAATAAATGGGATTTTTCGTATAATTCCCAGACATTGTATGTAGAGTGGCTGAAGTAAACACCGCAATTAATCATTAAAATATAATCATTATTTGATACCAATAGGTATAAGTAGTATATTTTCCAATGAGTTAAGTTACGTTAAGCTTAAGCTTTTTAATAATTACTTTTATCAAAAAGGTGATTGGTTGTAGGTTCGATCCCCACTCGAGGAAGTGAAATATTTATTGAAAATATTTTTTCAATATATATTTATTTGCTCTAATGTCGAGTCAAAGCGCGGTGTTGAATTCCGCCACTCATCACGCAATGCCTCCATCAGTTGGCGAACAGTGGGGAACGATGTGTCTTAACACTAAGTTCCCCCTGCCTTGCCTGCCACATAAAAGACATTACATAATTATGTACATAAAAGAAAATAAATACTAATTATTAATAAAAATTATGTGCTAACTAAATAAATATTTCCATTTTCTTTCTTTTTTAATTTATATATTACAACATTCACTGAAACAATGATAGCTGTAGTATGAGTTTACTATGTTGGCGAGACTCCAGCAGCAGAAGTGGATGAAAATTCCATAGCTACGTGAGTCTGCCAGGAATTACTAAAAGTGGGTCACATTTTATGGTAAGAGAATGTATTTATTGGAGCCATTGCTACGTTGAAAAATACTTGTTACATATAAAGTTCATAGTACCAGTGAACTCATCTTTGAAGAGAGTTCAAAAAATTTTAAACAAAACAGTAAGTAGGTTAACGTATTAAATTTATAACTTAAGCTGCCTTGTGGTGTTGTAGTGTTTAATATGCAAAAGTTACTAATAAGAGGCCATTTGTGGCGCAGGGGCACAAAGTGTGACTGTGAAACCGACTGGTTGTGATATGACATATTTATTTAAATGTATATTTCCATTTCTTGGCTCTGGTGTCGAGGCAAAGCGCGGCGTTGAGTTCTGCCACTCAACACGCAATGCTTCCAAAATTCGGCAGAAAGTGGAGAACGGAGTTTCTTAACACTCGGTTCCCGCTGCCTACCCTGCTGTGTGCGGGATACAGCGTGAAGCTGATGCTAATAAATATTTTTTTCAAATAAAAAATAAGCTTAAATATAAAAAAAGCTAAAATTACTAATAAATATATTTTTTAAATTAAATTAGCTCCATGCTGTAACTCGCTTACAGCAGGGTAGGTAAAGAG
Source organism: Heliconius hermathena (assembly GCA_013403705.1). Lineage (NCBI taxonomy): Eukaryota > Metazoa > Arthropoda > Insecta > Lepidoptera > Nymphalidae > Heliconius > Heliconius hermathena. The sequence goes on along the minus strand of JAAIXJ010000401.1, from coordinate 123,573 downwards.
AGCGTAGTGTTCAGACACTGTTCCCACTTTTCGCCGAATTTTTCTAAGAATTTCGTTTTGAGTGGCGAAACTAAACGACGAGCTTTTTGCCTTGATGCCAGAACGAAGAAATGAAAATAGTAAGAAATAAATCATTCCCTCGAGTGAAGATCTAAGTCACAACCATCACACCACAGTCACATACTTGTGCCCCTGAGCCACGACAGGCAGATGAATTTAAGATTAATTTATTTTTTTTAATCTAATTACGCAAAAAAAAAATCTTGTCGGCACATCTCTTATTGTTTTAAAGACTTAAAATAGTAATTTTGAGTAATACTGACGTTATTAAAAACACCACAACTATTCTGGTGGAGTTATATCACAATCAGGTTTTAGAAAAATAATATTTTCGAATAATAGCTGATATTTGATGGATTAAGGTCCTCATGGCGCAGGGGCACAAGTTTGATTACCATTCGAGGGAATGAATTGTTATTTATTAATATTTTCGTTTATTCGCTCTGGTAACAAGGCAAAGTGCGGCGTTGAATATCAAAAACTAAAAATTCGGCGGACAGTGGGCAGTGGAGTGTCTTAACACTAGGTTGCCTATCCTGACTTGCCTATACTCTGCTATATGCGGGATATAGTATAAAGCCGAAAAAAAATGGACATATATATTTTATAAATATTTAATAAATTAGTATAAGTTTTTAAATCATAAATTCTTATTATAATTAACGCAATTTACGCATATTATTCAAATTTCCTTGTTATATAATATATAATACTATAAGCTTTATAGTATAAAGCGCCTGCCTCCCGTTGATTGTTCATGCATAATAGAGCATATTGCTCATATTCTGAAACAGGAGTAATTTATTATTTTTAATAACAAGGTTATCACTGGTAATATATGTATGTCATTATAATATCATCTGAATTAATTAATATATTCAACACTGTTATTTACTGTATTTTTATTAGTTCCTTCGCAAAATTATTAACACGCACACGCACGTATAGACAAACATGATTTTCTTGAGTTGAGTCAAGACATTATGTTCTTTGCTTTATGGGGATTTCGGAAAGGCTGTCAATAAAATCCGATTTTACTCAAAACATAACTAAACTGATTTAGACCCACGTTTTTTTATAATTTCGCCACAATAGCTTCAATTATATTATGTTAGTAGATAAATCTGTATCTGGTTTGAATATGCTATAATTTCCTACCCATCAAGCAATATCTTTAAATCTGCCTTCAATAGTTCAAATATATAGAAAGAATGTGGTATCGGCAATAATTTTATTATACCCTCACAATAATACTACAGTACGTCTGATTAGCCAAAGCCGATGGAAAGAACAAAGTTCCGCAATAAGTTCCGTATCTTTAATTCATGGCGCGCTACAAGAGAACACCGAGGGCTCCCCAGATACAACCGATTTCGCCTTCATTTATTACATTTGGCTTTATCACTTCGGTTGGTTCATAAATCGACTAAACTTCCTTTGTAATCAGCTAGTTTTCGCTTAAACTTGAAAAACTTTCTTAAATCGCGAAATTTATCAAGATTAGGAGGGAGGATATAAACGAATTAATATAGTTATATGTGAGTAATTTTGTATAATTGTTATATTGTTACGACTACGACTTTCCATTTATATATATATGTAAAAGCAGTAAGGCTTAATGTTGCTTTTTAAAAATTAATTCTTTTACGTTAAAATTTATATCTTTTACGTTTTAAATTAGTATATATTTTTCGCAAGCATTTTCTAACCAAATTTTGAGACATTGCGTGCTGAGCGGTAATAAACGCTGCACGTAATTTTTATTTTCATTTCTTTATTCTGTACAGAATGAAGAAATCACCCACGCCTACTTAAACTTTGTGTTATATTATAGTCAAATCATACAAAATCTTTATATAAATTGTAAATCTTGTGTTATTCTGACGTATAAGCTATAATACTAATAATCAAACATTTAAATTAATTTAGTAATTTTTGCGTGCAAGTGGAATATATCGTCACAAACATTCACATCTATAATTTTAACTTAACTTAATTTCACGCTTTATCCCGAGCGGAATAGTCAGAGAGAACGGGGCGCCAAACGCTACGTTCTCTACATACCTCTTTCGCCATGTTCCCTGTTATCAACCTCTTCATACAAGCCCTCTAGGGGGTCCTCATGCTTTTTATGCGACCTTCGTTTAGTATCTTTCATAATGTGTTTTCGAAGGTCAACCGAGTTCTCCCCTACCTCTCTTACCACTCACTTTTCCATCATAAATCTTTTGGTGTCCAAACCAGCTGAGCACGTTTTTCTTCTTTCTTACCGTTACATCACTTATCCTCACCAGTACCAGCCATTCCATGTATCTCTTCATTGCGGATTCCATCAGATAAGTTGACTCCGCATATTCTACGAAGAGATCACATCTCCACGGCATTCATCTTTCTTTCATTCTTCTTCTGTAATACCCACGTTTCGTTGCCGTATAACAGCGTCGGTACTAACACTGCATTGTGTACGGCCAAACGCGCAGCTGTGCTGACGTTTCGCCGCTTCGTGCTCGCTCGCGCTCATCAATACAGGTAAGGCTCTGTTAAGCCTGTTATTGTTAACCAATATACCTTTCCACATCCATCTCGTATCTTCCATCTATACTGAATATACTTTCCAAATATATCACTTCATTCACTTGTTCTAAATTTTTATTTAGAACAAGTGATATATTCATATATATTTTTTTATTATTTATGTTGTTTTTAAGCTATAATATTAGAAGAAATTAATTTGATTCTTAAACAATGGACTTACATTATGGTTGCACAAATTTGTTTTTAAATATGCATCTCTCCTATAATAGCATGAATTATGAGGACTCTATAATGCCCATACATGTACGTGTGTACGTACTAAATACATATTGTTAAGAGAAACCAATCATGTTTACGCTTATATACTATGTATAGGTGCAATGTAAACATCTCATGTTAATATGAAACAAAGCTTTGTAAACGGTGCTTTGTAAAGGTTATCAAAACATTGTCGATATTACTTTACACTTGACTGCTAAAACTATATCTAGTTTTCTTGATATTTACAAATTTTAAAATTCACGACGATACCGAAAGAAAAATATTTTTTTTATCTTATCACTGATGTAAGACAAAACGTGGTGTTAAGTTCCGCCACTCAACAAATGTTTCGAATTTGAACAAGAATGGAGTGTGGAGTGATTTAACACTAAGTTCTCTCTAAATACCTAACAATGTGGAATAAAACTTAAAGCTGAAAGACGTAGTTTATAACTTATGTATAAATATGTAAACTGATATTCATAAAACAATACATTTGTCAAATATAATATGAAACTAATCAAACTTAGACGATATGCGTTCCGAATAATCTTTTTGATATAGATTCATATGATGTCCATAAGAGCCGGCTACTGGCGAGTTCAGGGGTCAATATTGGCAATTATGTCGAGTCGAATCATCGTTCGGGGTAACCTACTGAACCATATTTGTTTTATCCTATTTATCTTCTACTTATGAAAAAGTATGATATATAATATGATATTTTAAATATTCTCAAACTGTAGATAATATACTGTTTGAGGATTCTGAAGACTTTTTTCTTATATAGCTTTGCGAGGCATTGCGTATTGAGTGGCGGTATTCAACGCCGCGCCTTGCTACCTGAGCGAAGAAATCAAAATACTCATATTTATTCATCAGTCACATGCCATTGTGCCATTGCGCAGGTTTAAAAATATACTTATTTAATTAAATATTATATTTTTTTCCCTAGCCTGTACTGTCAAATCAAAGGCCTCTCTTCATTTCTTCCATTCTAGTCTATTGTGTGCTATTGAATAACAGTCAGGCTTGTAATGGTCCAGCTCGTCTCGCCATCTCCGTTACGGTCTGCCAATTCTCCTTTTAGAGTTACCAATCCAGCTGGTAGAAGATTTCGCCCAAGACTCATTAGGCATGCGGCACACGTGTCTGGCCCAGTCCCACTTCAGCGTAGCGGCTTTTATTTAATTATTGTTTAAATAAATTTAAATGCTGTCATCTGCTTTAAGGTTTATCGGATAATTAATTATTACATTTCTAATTACTATAAAAATTGTAATTTATAAAAGAAACCTACGCCATTGTGGCACAAGTGATGTGGGTTCCATTATCACTCGATCAATTCAATTTCTTCGCGCTGCTACCAAGTGAAGCTGAAAAAAATATCTACATCAAAACATATGAAAAATAACTGACACAAACTAAGCACCTATAAAAAGAATATTATAAATCTCAAATTCATAAGCCATATCCTTAAGGTTTCATAAAAAAATTTGTTAGTCAAACTTTTTCGTTTTGTTCTTAAAAGGTGAAAGTTTTTGTCACCCACAGCCACAGGATACTTAGGGAGTCGTTGTATTATTCATCAAACAATAATAAATTTTACCACGTATATCCATGGGTTTTACCAGAGACCATAAATCTCCTGTTACCTTCAGTTTATCCCGTAATTCGCGAAATATTAACTTCTCTATCATTTGTAATATAATCCTTCCAAAGTCTAATGTTTCTTCGAGTCATTTATATGTATTCCTTATATATTATAATAAACGAATTCGTCTTTCAACGTAGTTGCGCCGATTAGATTATGAAAGCCAGTTTAAATCCCAATTGATTAAGGTTTAAGGCATTTTTGGAGGCCAGTCGTGACTGTAAAACCGACTGGTTGTGGGTTCGATCCCCACTCGAGGAGATGAAGTATTTACTTAAATTTATATTTCCATTTCTTCGCTCTGGTGTCGAGGTGAAGCGCACGTTGAGTTCTGCCACTCAACACGCAGTGCCTCCGGAATTCGGCAGAAAGTGGGCAATGGTTCACTTAACACTAGGTTCGCTCTGCCTACCTTGCTGTGTGCAGGATACAGCGGGAAGCTGATTTTTAATTTAACATATATTATTTTGCTAACCCAGGTCTGTTAGGACAAGTAACGGCAATAGGTTGTTATATCTATCATCTCATCACATTTCTCATTGCGGCTCTACACGCAACGTCTCGAATTTGTGTGTAAATTGGAGAAAGAAATACCTGCACTCTCCCACTGGCTATTCGCGGGATAAAACGTGAAACAGACAAAGAAATAACCATGAAGATTGCTAATAAATAAATATTCTGCAAGAGTGACTTTTGATAGGGCAAGAAAAGTGACCTCAATCTCCGTATCAATCCCGGCAAATACTCATTATCAATGGTAGGTAGGTACTTGACGTAACGTAAAGTGAGAGGGTCCAATAATGACATATTAATAAATATATTATACCTGCACTTGAAAACAAACAAAAAGATGAATAGAAATATCGTACAATTTTTGTATGTACAGTAATATTTATAACAAAAAAAGACTATTTATAAAACTAAACAGCTTCAGGTAATGTGTTAATGTCTTATACAATAATAGACATTGGAGGTCACAATATTTTTCTCTAAGGAAATTTAAAAATATTATATACATAAATAGAATAGCTTTCCAACAGTACGTCGCTCAAATGTCTAATTTATGAGTGTGCCTGCAGAATTGTTAGTTAAAATAACGCTTTTAGAAAATAATAAAAATACTGGATAGAAACTAGAATATTTTATGAGAAATATATTTAATTTTTAAAAACATTGCTTGTCTATAATATATTAAAAATGCACCATAGTTTTGTGACTTACAAATATAATTTTTATTATATTTATTTAGAATATTTTGTTATATAATTTAAATATTTACTGTAATAGAATATATTTACAAATACATCCCGTAAAAATAGCACATAAACGAATCTATTGTTTCCTAAAATTTTGTTTGGTTCAGAACCTCAGCAAAACGCGAAACACAGAATCATTTTAGGATCACTTTGTTAAACGTATGTCCGTCTGTGAGACCATTTTAGAAATTAATAAAAAATATTTTTACATCGCCTTTGCTGTATTTTGTATGAAATTCACAGCTTAATAAGAAGGCACGTACATATTTAATACTAGCGGCCTGCTCGCGGCTTTGCCCGTTTGAATTACATGATTATTCATTTAAGAAATATAAATATTACAAACAGCCTTAATTATTAATTAGTTGATTTGGATAAGTACTCACAATAATATTTGTAAAATAACGTATATTAGCTCCTGTACAGTTTTTAAATTAGTAACATATATTATTAGTTAAATATATAATTGGTATACAGAATATACATAGAAAGCACGTTTTTAGGCATTTTTATATAATCTATATACCAATTATATATTTAACTAATAATATANACAGACAAACAGACAAACAGACAAAAATTCCAAAAAAGTTGGAAATGGATTCTGTTAATTTTCCTTTAACACCCTGGCTAATTTTTTTTAAATATTTTCAATGTACAGAAACGACTTTTCTACAGATTTATTATAAGCATAGATTATTATATCATTTTCTCACTCTTGTAACGGCAAAGCGGTGTCTTAATGGAAACAAAGTCTTAACATTAGTTTTCCAGGTTCCCTTAGCCTACGCTACTATGAGCGAGAACGTTCTGTATATAAAGCCTATGTTAAATTAATTGAAATATTTTTCAATACCTAGATGATTTATAGTTCCATGTTCTTGCGAAATATTAAATCATTTAGTAACAATCAAACCAACCTATGCAAATGATAATAGTCCCGATCTACAAATATAAAATGAATATTCATAAGAATACGAATCTTGGGTAAGCATTGGAACGGACATTATTTCTGGTCGAACATTTTGCCCCAGCTTATGGTAATAGACTTAATGGTAATATAGGAAGATTTATTGTAATAGTGTTTAAAATATTGATTGTTAAAATTGGGACTTATTTAATTATACGAAATGAAACTGGCTTCAAATCCCACGCGATTCTGTTTTTTTGTTATTAGCTTCACGCTGTACACAACAGGGTAGGCAGAGGGAGCCTAGGCTCCCTTAACCCTAGGTTGCCTTAACTCTAGAGTTAAAACACCCAGTTTCCCGCGTTCAGCCAAATTCCGCCAATCAACACGCAATGCCTCCAGCATTTTGTATTGAGCGGCGGAACTCAACGCCGCGCTTTGACCAGACCGAAGAAATGAAAATATAAATGAAAATAAATATTTATTTTTCCCGAGTGGGGATGGAACTCACGACCTGTTGATTGTACAGTCACAATTTGTGCCTCTGCGCCACGATTGGCCATATTCTGATCCGAAAAACCCAAAAAAACTATAGGGTAGCGAGACTACCCAACAGTATCTCTATTTACATGCTTACTCCCAAATGTACTTCACATTTGGGAGTAAGCATATAAATAGACTTACTTAGTAATAGTCACATAGATTAAAAATATATTATATTGGGCCGAATATTATTAATATTTTTCGTTACTATTATACAAAAATGCTTTGTTTCTTAATAATAGTTACGGAATAATATGATTATCATGTATGGATGAATTGATAGACAGATCTGACAAAATTACAAGAGTTCCGTTTTTTACTATTCGGCTAGGGCTACGAATCCTCAAAAAGTATAAGTGGAAAGTTGTGACTGCTATAGTACAATTTATTTAATATTTTGTCACACAGCCGTCAAAACGTAGTTTTCTTATTTCTATCAGACTTAGCCCCGCAGCTACGCTACACGAGATAAGAGCAAAGAAGAAAGCAGTAACACTACGTTAGGTCCCTTTATCTTGTAAATGTTTTGAACTTTTGTTATATATTTCACAAGCTTAAGGAAGATTTCTCCAACATATTATTAACAACTTATATACTCTAGCCATTTACAAAATATTATATATAGATTGTTCAAATGTATAAGAAATTCAAATAAAAAGAAGATTCTCTTAAACTTAATAAGGTTAGTAATATCTATTGTACTTCTTAACTTGCGAATTTCTGAATACCTAAATAAACATTATAAAAGTATTGAACTTCCATAATAAAGGGTTAATTTACAAACGTATANTTAATACAGAGATTTTCCCACAGCTTAACATTTTCCGGCACCACATACACTCTCTTTACGTGTTAAAGGCGGAAAAGTGACAGTGATTTGTTGTTACAATGTGAGACAGTATAGTACAGATGCCTACCTCGTGCCTGACATTTTATGTAAGAGATAAGTGAGATGATGTGTTGTATTATAATACTATAATAATATAGAGGCTTGCGCCCGATGTAAATGCGATAATTCCGGATAACATATTATATAATTCTCAAAAGAATGAATGTTTTTCATTTTCTTGCTCCAGTTAAACAATTACATTAAGTTCCTCCATTTAAATTGTCACAGTGTCTCAGTGTACAATAGAAAAGTGAAAAATGGAGCGTTTTAACTCAGTATTAATTTGTATTAAGACTCCATTTACCAACACTCTGTTTAGTTTCTACCCAATTTTGTAAGATATGTTGAATGCCGGAAATCAACGCCGCGTTTTATCTTGTTACCAGAGTGACGAAATTAAAATAATTATTCCATTTAAGCGGGACTCGAACCCACAACCATTTCATTTATATTCATACACTGTCTTTTCACCGCGACGGCCTATAACGTAATCGTCTATGTACATAGAAAATATTTTGCATGTCTATGATATAAATTATGAAACAATTCATGTATGAAGTATTATTTAAGAAACTTTTCCAGGCCAGTGAACTTGGCTACTTGTTTGCTATACTTTCAAAGCGTATATAAAATATACACAAACATTACAAAGAACGATTTTCTGAACATCTCAATAATTTACTGCTAAGCGGTTTTCACGTATGAAAAAAGATTTCTTTTTCAGCAATAAAAACCTTTTAGTTAAAGAATTGAAATAAATATGTGGAATATTCATTTAAATACAAACATTTTTATGTTGTAAGTAACGAAATTTAAAAAATGTGATATTTATTTTTTACAGCTGCACGCTGTACGTAAACATATAAATGCTTTATAATTTGTGTTAAAACATATGTTATACCGACTTAACGTACCGTACTTAACTTTTTTCTAATGTCATATGCATTTCGTGTTATAATTCTATATTTTTATTGCATAGTTTGTCTATACACAATACGAAAAATAATAAATACACATATTTATGTATTCAGCTTCACGCTGTATCCCGCACACAGCAGGGTAGGCAGAGGGAACCTAGTGTTAAGACACTCCGTTGCCTTCTTTCTGCCGAATTCTGGAGGCATAGCGTGTTGAGTGGCAGAACTCAACGCCGCGCTTAACCTCGACACCAGAGCGAAGAAATGAAAATATAAATTTACGTAAATATTTCATCTCCTCGAGTGGGGATCGAACCCACAACCAGTCGGTTTTACAGTCACACCTCGTGCCGCTGCGTCACGACCGGCCATATTTATGTAACTTTATAATTTTTTTTTATTTAAGATCTTAAATACATTGAACATTCAGAAGGCAATCCTAGTATACTAAAATTGTGACTATAATATAGTTGCTACAACTTAAGACCGACAAGACCTAAAATCAATTTTCCTGGCCAAGATCAAAAGATTAGAAAAAAAATACTAGTACCTACCAATATCAAGGGAAAACATTTTTCCTTTAACATATTCTATATCCGAGGCCACTCAAAAAGGCAACGATAAGGACATTTCATAGAAGAGTTTCCATGCGTAGATAGTATCTTAGGACGTAACTAATCCTTTTTATCAACCCTATATTTCTTATAAAACCCTTATTTGAACATTCCCACCCTAAAAACACGCAACTAGATTACACGAAGTTGTGATATAATAAAGTGCTTTATTCCAGCCGCTAATGGGGCCATCAGTTCTTGGAAATTGTCAATGATTCATTTTGGATACACAGTACGTTTGCTTGGAAAGTTTTGGAAATAATGACCTGGTTTCGGAAAAATATTGTTATGTTTAGTGTTGACGACGGTTATTAAGCACTTACCTAGAGTGTTAGGAAACAATTGTATTTATTTTATTTTAGTAGATAAAAATAGTACGTCTTTATATACCTAGTATTGCGGCGTTGAGTTCCGCCACTCAACGCGCAATTCCTCTAGGATGCTTTGAAAAATGGGGCATGGAGTGTCTTAACACTAAGTTCCCACTGCCTGCTGTGTGGAATACTATAATAGAATAATATAAAATGAATCACGCGTATAGAATACAAAACTAAAACAATGGTTTTTTTAATTTTTTTACGTTTTTATCTGCTGGTTTGTCTCTTTGTCAATTTAAATGCACTTTTCATCTTTGTCGTTTGGTTTTCCTTAACAATTAGTGCTTGTTTTATTTCAATCGACTTATAAATTTAAAAAATGTGTTAATATAAAGAATCACTTGCGACAATATTCTTACAAAATGAGTATTTTATTAAATTGGCTGAAATTTTTGCTATCAATATATGGATATTGTCTTTAAAATTCAGAATATAATTGGGTAACATAAAATATTTAATTGTGTAGTACAAGCGGACGAAGCCGCGAGGGGGTCGATAGTTCCCTTAAATAATTAAGAGTAATAAAATGTCAAAGGAGCCAATTATTTAGAAAATTAGAAATATTTCAACATTTTATAATATTGAATGAAACCTCTGAAGTGAAATGTTAATTAACATACAAGTTTACTTAATGATTTTATTATAATAAACCTAAATATAGAAATAAAATTAAATATATATGAAATAGTGTTGGCTCACCTAAAATATAATAAGGTTTCACTTTAAGCAATTACATTACCTATTTATGTAAATAAATTCTCTATCATGATAATAGGGCACTTACACAACCTACGTCTTACTTTCGTAATGTATTTAACAAATTGATAAATAACTTTCCTATCTCTATTACATAATTTATATCTATAACAATATTATAAAGAGAAAAGATTAGTATGTATGTTTGTAACGAATAAACTCAAAAACTACTATACTCATTTTGAAAATTCTTTTATCATTAGAATGCTACATTTAGAGGCCGGTCGTGGCGCAGCGGCACGAGGTGTGACTGCAAAACCGACTGGTTGTGGGTTCGATCCCCACTCGAGGAGATGAAATATTTACTTAAATTTATATTTCCATTTCTTCGCTCTGGTGTCGAGGTTAAGCGCGGCGTTGAGTTCTGCCACTCAACACGCAATGCCTCCAGAATTCGGCAGAAAGTAGGGAACGGAGTGTCTTAACACTAGGTTCCCTCTGCCTACCCTGCTGTGTACGGGATACAGCGTGAAGCTAATTTAATTTAATTTTAATTTTATGCTACATTATTACTGAGTAACATAGACTGTATTTATTACTTGAAAAATTTTTGCATCTCTATTAAAACTTTAATTATATAAACCAAGGGTTAAAAAAATTGCATTAAATGTATCTTTTATCGCATGCCTTGCAAAAACTGTTGAAGATAGAACAAAAAAATGTTCTACAAAATTAAAGAAAATATCAATATCTACAAAAAAGTTTGTGATACCATATGTCCTACTATTGCAGTTTGGCCCTAAACTACTTTTACAGTTTAATATTAGATAGAAACCTCGGCCATAAACAGACAATGTTATCCGTACCTTTATATTAATCCGTATCCAAATAAATAATTTCGTTATTATATACTATTTCAATACCTGCAGTTTACTTTTTAAATTTTTTTTTATCAGCTTCACGCTGTATCCCGCACACAGCAGGGTAGGCAGAGGGAACCTAGTGTTAAGACACTCTGTTCCCCACTTTCCGCCGAATTCTGGAGGCATTGCGTGCTGAGTGGCGGAACTCAACGCCGCGCTTTGCCTCGACACCAGAGCGAAGAAATGAAAATATAAATGTAAATAAATATTTCACTTCCTCGAGTGGGGATCGAACCCACAACCAGTCGACTTTACAGTCACACTTTGTGCCCCTGCGCCATGACCGGCCTTTGAATTTTTTAAATCGAATATTCTATTCAAAAGATCCTATGAATTTAAAAATGATAATTTGTTACCTTAACGCTGTATCCCGCACACAGCAGGGTAGGGGAAGCCCTCTGCAGAGATTGTTTTTTTTGTGGATGAAGAGAAAGGACTTAGAGATCAACGTTGCCTGATTTTGTCTCGTTTTAAGCATGTATAAATAATATACAATTGCAGTAATTTTTATTATTTATCAATTTATTGAATGGAAGATAACAATATAAAATGCAATGTAATAATAAAAAATCCTTAGGTGCATTTGTAGGATAAGCTGGCGAAGCCGCGGGCGGATTGCTAGTAAGAAATCTACATACTTGCAATGATCTCTGATTCAGATTTATNTATATATATATATATTTGTTGTAATTCTGTTTTCACTTCTTTCATTTCTGTTTTCATTTTAGATTTCGGTGGAAAGTGTGGAACGGATGCACCTCACTCCAGAGTCCCTCTGCCTACCCTGCCTATTTATTTTTATTTTTAATTATCCCAATAGATCCACTCTGGTTTCATAAAAAAAAACTATTATTTGTACTTTAATTTTCTTTTTTTGCTCTTTTAATACTTATATATAGCTCAATAACAAAATCGCCTCCCAAATTATACGCGTATATCTTTTACATTGTACTAAGAATTTTATGATTTAGAGTGAAGCCTTATATGTAAATGCAAGTAGTATTATTGAAGCAAAAGTGATTGTATTAAAGACATCTAACACTTACTATATAGTGGGTTCGATTACCAACAACCCACTAAATCGTGAGATCTGTGTATGCTTATCCGACAAAATAGATAACGAAACAGCCTAACATAACGAATATAACATTCACATGATAATTTTACAAATAAACATTGTGGGTATTCACGAAGCAGCCGATAATAAAAAGTAGGAACTGCAAAGCTTAGAAAATATAAGTTAAGAAAGTATTACTATATAGCAGATATAGTAGCAGAAATCACCGTCGCTTTGTCTACATACAAGATCGTGAATATAGAAAAATCATTTTTAAATATAATCATCCCCAAAAGGGATCGAACCCACTATCATCGCATTAACAGTTAGACGCTGCACCAAAACGGCCTCACTCGTATAATAAATAACTAAAAATATTTTATCTTAATCTTTTAACGATATTAGACTTTTGCAGTTCCGGAGATCGTTTCGAAGCTTATGAGAGAGTAAATTCTCATAAAACCCGATAAAGGCACATAAAAAAGATTTATCAATTTATTATACACGGTTTATGATACTTAAAAATGGTTTAATAATTGGGTAAGCACTGTTTTTAAATTGTTCTGGAGTGATAATATTCTTATAGCTTTTTTTCGCTTACTATTAACATTGCTTTTTCAACTAATTTTAATAATTTAAAAAAATTATATTATTGTACAATAAAAAATTTAGAAATCCTTATAAACTTTGGAACTATTGCCGGAGACCTACTTACTTTGTGTACAGTTTGATATCTACAGTATATTAAGTATTTTTACTAATTTAGTAGTTTGGTGAATAATTTATGCTATGTCATGATTTGATTAAATAAATGAAATTTATTTTAATATAATTAATAATTTAATATTATAAGTTTTTTGATTTTCACGATTATTCCACATTTTAAATGAAACTATTTAAACCGAATTAATCGCGTATATCTAAGATTATATTAAGAATATAAGATTTTGAAGACAGTAGTCCGTGGTCTATCCGTGACCACGGGACCAAGTTTCATTTAAAATAAATAATCTGTACAAAGAAATTAAATTAATACATTTTATTAGGATTTATACATTCTAGTGACATTTCGATTAGTGGCCAGTCGTGGCGCAGTGAGGCCAGTCGTGGCGCAGCGGCACAAGATGTGACTGTAAAACCGACGGGTTGTGGGTTCGATCCCCACTCGAGGAGATGAAATATTTACTTAAATTTATATTTCCATTTCTTCGCTCTGCTGTCGAGGTTAAGCGCGGCGTTGAGTTCTGCCACTCAACACGCAATGCCTCCAGAATTTGGCAGAAAGTGGGGAACGGAGTGTCTTAACACTAGGTTCCCTCTACCTACCCTGCTGTGAGCGGGATACAGTGTGAAGCTGATTTGATTTTTTCATTTATATATTTCGGCTATATGTTATATTTCGGGTCTACCCTAATATTATTATAAATTGTATGTACGATGTGTATTATAAATCTATTTAGTATGTCTATTTGTAAAAAGTAAAAAAAAACTAAATCAAAATCCGTTGCGTTGCGAGAGATGTTATTTTATCCAGGAGAGAACACATGGTCCTTACACTAGGTGACGCTAAAAAACTTTAAACTACTTAAATTTAAATAAGAAAAATTGCTCAGAGAAATTACTCAAATCAATTTCTTGTCTTAAATCTATTGTCATTCAAGTACCTACTTGACTACTGCTTTCATCTTCACGCTGTAACCCGAATATATAGCAGGATAGCCACAGGGAACTTAGTGTTAAAACACTCCACATATTCAGCTTCATTTTCAAAATATTATATATTTTGAAAAATGTTTCTGAAAATTTCTTTCACAATCTCCAAAATAAAAGGAAACTTATTATATAATTTCGCCAAATAAAATATAATTTCTTTCCTACAATAGGAATTTAGCGTTTTACTTACGGTTGATATGCTTGAGAAAATATTATAATGATATTTTCGTAAAACTTGTCCAATAATACGGAGCTAAGCTTTCGAAATTGATTTTAAGTGGAAGGAAATTGGGCAAACAGAAGGAAGGACAATAACCTTGTTAAGTGACTTCGGCTTTGAAAACAAATCATAACGTTGGCAACTTTGGTATTTTTTTTTATTTTTCTTTTACTGAAATCTGTTTTACGAAATAGAAATATATGTTTACGCTGTAGCGGGTCGGCGACCTTCGTCTATAGATGAATTAATATTTAATTACAAAACTTTGCCAAATTTGTTGATTTTTGTAATAAGGATATTCGAGCTTTCAAAATGTATAATGAATGATTGAGGCCGTTTTAGCGTAGGGGCACACGTTGGGGGGGCTGTGGGTTCGATTCCCACTTGAAGAAATGATTTGTTTTATATTTTCTATTTTTCGCTCTAGTGTCGATGCAAAGCGCGGCGTTGACTTCCACCTCTCTTGAAATCGGCGAAAAGTGGAAACAGATGTCTTAATGAAGTCTTAATGCAAACGGAGTGTCTCAACACTATATTTTTATATGCGTGAAACTGATATAGAAAACTATATTTTGTATGGCTGCAAAGTACACTATATGGTACATTGTAAGTTATATACTATGCAAGATTAAAAAGTAGCTGACTCTATTTTTACAAATATTTTAAATCGTACAGATATCTTTGTAAAAATAATTATATAATAAAAAATAAATTAAATAAAAATGTGTAATTTTACATTAAAATCATATGGTTAATTATCCATGTCCTATCAAAAGTTTAAAATAATTTCTATATAATGTAAAGACAACACTCAAGGTCAATTGGATAAGGGCTAAATTTATCTAAGCACTCAAAAAAAGGTTAGCTTTTAACGAAGTGAATGCTGACAATGCTGACAATGTTGACAATGTTGACGTAGCGCCCACCACGTCGCCTAATGGAGTCTGAAGTTTGTTTACTGTCTTTACATCTTTTCATTCACATATGACTTTGTGCGGTTTTTAAACGACCGTTTTGACTTGGTTTTCCATTTAAAGGTTCAAACGAAATATATAATATTATATTCAGAGGTTGTCTTTACGCTGCGCAGTCTGACTGTAACCGTGACAGCTGTGGGTTTGATTCCCACTCGAGATAATAAAATATTTTCATTCCTTGCTCTGATATATAAGACAAAGCGCGACGTTGAGATACGTCGAATGTGGGAGAAGGAGTATCTTAACACTGAAAAACGAAAAGCAAATTGAATTGTACGCGATAAACCTTACATTTTATTAAATACTTCTCGCATTAGAATATACGACCGCTGTCTTAATCCATATAGCTTATTAATAATAATAAAAATGTGTCCTGTATTGTACTAAATATAACTCACGTAGAAACTGTCCTAAATGTCCTGTCGATATAAATTTATATGATGTTTGCAGGAGGACTGTCGTGTTTAGATGTTATTGGTAGAGACATTTATGTAATTTATTGAAATATACCACTATTGAAATGCCTGTTTTATTAACTGTCTTTCTGATATGTAAGAATTTTTCATATAGTATAGAATGTATACTATAGAATTTTTCATATAGTATATGAAATATCTTTTTTAGCTTCACGCTGTATCCCGCATATATGTACGAGTAGTTGGGTAGAGAGATCCGGATGTTAAAGCCCTGCGTTCTTCACTTATTGAGATATTTATAATGATAGTGTTTTTTTTTACTTTAATACGTACATATGTCTTTACTATGTTAATCTTTTTGGCTTCGTCAATAACATTGGTTCTCTGTTGAATCACTTCATTTCGAATTAGTCAACATCCTGTGCGGCAATAACTTTGAGAAAAGTTTGAATTATACATTTATCCTTTCTTGACTATTCTTAAATATCATTCAATTGAACATGTCGTCACTATTAATCTTTTTTTAGCTTCACGTTGGATCCCGCACGTAGTAGAGTAGCCAGAAGGAACCTGGGAACCTAGTATTAAGATACTCCGTTCCATATAAAACACTCCAATTCCCCATTTCACGCCGAATTCTTGAGCATTGCGTGTTGAGTGGCGGAACTCAACGCCCGCCTTGTCTCGACACCAGAAAGAAGAAATGAAAATATTAAACATTTCATTTCTGCGAGTTAGAATCGAACCCACAACCTGCCGCCTTTAGTCATACACTTATGCGTCACGATTGGTCGAACCAACTATCAATCTTGTATGCTACATATCTAATTTCTAAAACGAACTCGAACTATCTCCAAGGCAAAATAAAACATAACTTTAATTACTTCAATATATTCAACGCTCGAAATTATGTAGATACATGTCGAGCAATGCTCGGAAACCACCACAAACTATTCATTTTGCAATTTCGTTCGTGATCTGGCATATCTAAGTGAGGGGAACCTTAAAACGATAAACACCTTGTATGCTGTTGATATTATCCACACAAAACGTCAAATCTATCTGATAATAGCGTATGCTGCATCACGTTTCTATGAATGATGAGTATTGAGTTATCTAATATACCGAGATGAAACCTGAATACCTTAGGGCTGTTTCAGCGCTTAAATGCCAATAATGAGGTGTTAGTCGTGGTGCAGCAGCACGAAGTGTGACTGTAAAATCGACTGGTTGTGGGTTCAATCCCCACTCGAGGAGATGAAATATTTACTTAAATTTATATTTCCATTNAGCAGCACGAAGTGTGACTGTAAAACCGACTGGTTGGTGGTTCGATCCCCACTCGAGGAGATGAAATATTTACTTAAATTTATATTTTCATTTCTTCGCTCTGGTGTCGAGGACAAGCGCGGCGTTGAGTTCTGCCACTCATCACGCAATACCTCCAGAAGTCGGCAGAAAGTGGGAAACGGAGTATCTTAAGATTAGGTTCCCTCTGTCACCCTGCAGTGTGCGGGATTCAGCGTGAAGCTGATTTATGTTTTATTTTTACTAGAACCAAGTTAATAGAAATTGTTAAATAAATTGTTACGGCTTTTTTTATATTTTTAAACTGTGTTATGTGACACTTAAGAAACAATATAAAAATTTTGAACGTAGCAGAATTCGTATCCGCGGCTCTTGAACCGCCCAAGAACTCTGATCAATTTAGCTATACGTTTTCATAGGGCTACGTTGAATCTTTTATATGCTTGTTACACTTTATTTCTTGCTAGTTCATTTCATTTAAAGTATAATTTTATTGATACAAATATTAACAGTTACTTATGAAAATTGAAATATTGACGAAATGGCAAAATAACTTACGCATTCACAAAAGTTTCATAAAATATCCAATGGATAGTCTCTATATGAAACGAGATATTTATTGTCTAGAACGAAATGCAATTCGCGACATGAAATATAATTGATACAAACTAAAAAATAGAACACAAGAACTAAATTATATGTGAGTATTCTAAGAACTGATAAATTGATATAATTGTATTCAAAGAACTTCTTCGCTATTAGTTATAATAGCTATTATATAAAAAGCAAAACATAATTTCGAGTTATTAAAATCACGTTTCATAATAATTAACATTTGTTAGTATGTTCCATCGTGGCGCAATGACACGAACTTGTGACTATAAACGCGACAGTTTGCGGGTTCGACTCCCGTTCGAGGAAATAAAATATTTAATAATTTAATTTTTCTGATAACAAAGTAGTTCCGCCATTCAATACGCAACGCCTCCAGGATGCGGCTGAAAGTGAGGAGCGGAAGTGTCTTAGTGAGAAGGAAATATTTATTAAACACTAGGTTCTCAAGTTACCTCTGTCTACCCTGTTGTTTGTGGGATATAGTGTGAAACTAAATAATAATAATAAGAAAGAGTTGCTATTTTTGTTAACTTGATTGGTTTCTAAATAAAAATAAATAAATCAGCTTTACGCTGTATCCCGTACACAGCAGGGTAGGCAGAGGGAACCTAGTGTCATAAGACAATCCGTTCCCCACTTTCTGCCAAATTCTGGAGGTATAGCGTGTTGAGTGGCAGAACTCAACCCCGCGCTTTAATTATCCGCGATTGGTTTCTAGAAAATAAATATTTACACTCCGACAGCCTTTCTTCCTCCAAGCCAGCTGCAGAACTTAACACCGCAACTAAATTTAGTATAAACGATTTATTTTCAAACAATGCTACATTATATCTACTTCTTAAAACACCAAAATTACATTATTTGTTTGATGAAAAATCACGAAGCTCTTATATTGTATTCAACTCAGGTTTCACAAAAGATCGATTTCAACAAAATATACTTCCAACATTGTTACATTCCAGTAAGTATTTCATTTTCGTTAAAATGTACTAATTAACTTAAATGTTGAACGCTTACAATCACAACTTTTTAATTTACCAATATTAAATCACGTACAGTGTGAATCAACCGTAGCTAGAGTAAAATTTTCGTGAGTACTTAATAATGAAACGCTTTAATTTTTTTATTACTATCAATACGTAACGAATCAAAAATTGGGAGTAACGGAGTGTCTAGACACTAGGTTCTCTTCTACATAAGGGATAACCTGTACTGTAGGGTAGGCAGAGGGAACCTAGTATTAAGACACTCCGTTCCCCATTTTCTGCCGAATTCTGGAGGCATTGCGTGTTGAGTGGTAGAACTCAACGCCGCGCTTGTCCTCGACATCAGAGCGAGGAAATGGAAATATAAATTTATGTAAATATTTCAACTCCTCGAGTGGGGATCGAATCCACAACCAGTTTTTACAGTCACACTTTGTGCCCCTGCGCCACGACTGGCATCAACAATAAGTAAAATAGCCGTAAACCAAAATATATAATTTTTATGCACAGTAGTGCGCGTCACAGTGTCTGACGCTATCTGAAGTAGGCGATGAGTTATAGAATTTATCTATCGGCAAAAGCCTACTATACTGTACTACTGTGTTATATCGATTTGTACAAATGTCACTGGTTATGTATAAAAGTAATATTAAACTCGAGGCCTGTTGTGGCGCAGAGGCGCAAGCGTACGATTTGTTAACGCGAAAGGTTTTATTTTGATTTCCGCTCGAAGAAATTAAATATTTAACATTTTCATTCTCCTGCTCTGGTAACTAAGCAAACCGCTGCGTTGAGTTCCGTCACTCAACTCGCAAGGCCTCCAGTATACGGCGGAAGGTGAGGAACGAAAGTGGAAACGGAGAGTCTTAACACTAGGTTCCTAGGTTATCTCGTTCATAGGATACAGTGTGAAGGTAAAAGAAATACTTTTCAAGATAACCACGAGGACCCTAGTAATGTATGATATATGAGTACTAAGTTTACCGTAAATATTTAAAAACGTTGAATTTAGTTACATAGAATAATGTGATTGTTTGTTTTAAATTGATATAAATTTACCATTGAGTGTAAGTTGAACCAAGTTGAATCAAGTTAGTAAACGCAACAAGTTATGGGTTCGATTTTTTTACTTTCTGTAGAAGATGAAATATATAATATGTTCATTTTGTTCCTCCTCTCCACGCGGGATACAGTGTGAAGTTGAAAAAAAAATATATAGTCAAAACTAAAGAACAGCTATTTAACCTATGTAAATACTCAAAATTTTTATTCGAAGCAAGACAAACTGTCCTGCTTAAATCATTTAAGAAAACATTTACAAGTACGAAACAGTAAATATTTAATGGCATGGTAATCTTCATCTTCATATATAATAAAATTTTAACTAAGCGATGTTTGTGTATGGAAGATACATGAGAAAATCTATTATTAGGGACATTTAGCATGTAATATATGTAACCCAAAACAAATATTTTTAAATGTTTTGTCTGTTTGTCTGTACGTTTGCAAACGCTAATCTCAGAAACGGCTTACCCGATTTAAATACACTTTTTATAGTTGTATTTTGGCAAACTTCTCTTAATATTTAGTGTTTATTTAAATCGGCTCATAAGTAAAAAAGTTAAATCAATATAAACCATTTTGTTCGATATTATAGCTACAAACTGTTTTAATGAAGTGGCTAAAAGTTTAAGTAATTTTGAATGTTTGAATTCAGATTAACAAATAAATATTTGAACAGTTCAAGCGAGCGAAGCCGCAAGCGGGTCGCTAGCATTTTAATATCTGTGTCACATCAAATTTACATAACACAGATTATAAAAGCAAATCAATCTGTCGAATGAGGGTTACAGAGATCAAACAACAGTACGAAACACTATAAAAGTCGACCCAATGACCTCTATGTAGAAATCCTACGCAAACTTGCTAAATGGTACGGTTAATTCTTTGTATTAGATTTCAGTCTAAATCTGGTCTGGAATCAATAAGTGCCTGTCTGTAACTTGGGCATAATGACAGTTGTGCGCTTTGACCTGACTAGCCGAGACCGAGCTCGTGCAATTAGACGAGCCATGGCACAAGCTGGCAGTGATTATGATTAATTAGTTATTTTATGAAATATCCTGTTGATATAAATTTCCGTTTATTTATTTTTTTATATGAGAGTAAAATTGAAATTAACATTATATTTTTCAGGCCAGTCGTGGCGCAGGGGCACAAGGTGTGACTGCAAAATCGAATGGTTGTGGATTCGATCCACATTCGAGGAAATGAAATATTAACAGAAATTTAAATAAAATTTCTATTTTCATTTTTCGCGGCGTTGAGTGCCGCCACTTAACACGCAATGCCTCTAGAATTTGACGGAAAGTGGGAAACGAAGTATGTTAATACTAGGTTCCCTTTGCCTACCCTACTGTGTGCGGGATACAGCGTGAAACTGATTTTAATTGTTTTTTTTAGCTTCACGCTGTATCCCACACATAGCAGTGTATGCAGATGGAACGTGGGAATATAGTGTTAGGACTCTCCATTCTCATTAAGGCTCTTTCTTTCGCCATTTCCTTGTTCTCGACGCATTGTCTAATCGTTACTGTACCTATATAAATCAAATAAATCATTATATTGGATTAAATCATGATATGCCGGACTGAAAGTGACTTTTGGACGAACAAATCTTTAGTTTTATTTACAAAACGTGTTTGCTTAGTTTTCCTTTTATACGGTTATTGGATATCGTCGAGAATCTATGTCAAAAAAATGCAAACAAATAAATGTACACAAATTTCATTTAAGATATTTAATTAATTAAATAAATTATAATTAATGTGGTATGAGCGTGGTGCTTCAAAAAAAAAATAATAATAAAAAATAATGCAATCATTTATTTTTTAGTTCTACCAAACCTTTATTTAATGTTTTCCATATATAGCTTCAAGAAAACGAAGACCTAAAAGTAAACTTTCTTATAGAATGTCCCATTAAAAATCCGACTGTAAGCGACAGTGGGCGCTGTGCAAATATTTATAATAGTATTTTGTTGCCTGCTTTTTTGTCGAGTGTCAAAAATATGTGAGTTTAAATATAAAACTGTAAATAAAAGTCCTATTGTAGCAGAAAATATATAAAAAAGTAAAGTTATAGTAAATGCTGCTTAAAGTTTTACTTCGGATACCTCATTATACTGTACAAGAATAGCGATTTACCCAAGCTGTATTTGTAGGTGAATATTATAGGACCTTGAACAAGTTCTTCCTGTTTTTTGAAAGATGGCGTTGCGGCACTCTGTGCATGAAATTTCATACGGTAACCAATCACAAAATTAGTACTATATGTAACCTCAAATTATAGATATAGAGTTTACTACAGTGAGATATAGAGTTTACTACAGTGTCAACTACATATTTATTTTCCCTTTGGAAAAATGTGTACTTTTGTGCCAAATAAAGTGTTTTTGCGGGGACATTTATTGCACTGCTTTATTCAGAAAAAATCTGCAGCAGAAGCAAACAGAATTCTCGTTGAGACAATGCTTTGTCGAATACAACGTGTAGAGACGGGTTTAGGCGCTTCAAAAGCAATGATTTTGAGCTTGAAAACAAAGAGCGTTCTGGAGCACCGACAAAATTTGAAGACAGAATTGGAGGCATTGCTTGAAGAAGATCCATGTCAGACGTTAGTAGAGCTCGGGAAAACGTTACAAGTAGATGCGTCAACAGTTTCAAAACGTTTAAAAGCGTTAGGAATGATCCAAAAGCAAGGGCATTGGGTGCCGTATGAGTTGAAGCCGAGAGACGTAGAACGACGTTTTCTCATGTGTGAATTGTTGCTTCAACGGCAAAAGAGAAAAGGTTTTCTGCACCGTATCGTCACTGGGGATGAAAAGTGGATTCACTACGACAATCCAAAGCGAAAAAAATCGTGGGGCATGCCGGGTCACGCATCAACATCGTCGCCAAAACCAAATATCCATGGTTCTAAGCTTCTTCTCTGCATTTGGTGGGATCAGCAGGGCGTAATTTATTATGAGCTGCTTAAACCTAATGAAACTATCACGGGAGCTCGCTATCGACTTCAGTTGATGCGTTTGAGTCGCGCTCTGAAAGAAAAGCGGCCACTATACGAGCAGAGACACGACAAAGTGATTTTATTACATGATAATGCTCGGCCACATGTGGCAAAATCAGTCAAAACTTACCTGGATACACACTTCAATGGGAAGTTCTACCCCACCCGCCGTATTCACCGGACATAGCCCCCTCCGATTACCACTTGTTTCGGTCGATGGCGCACAATTTAAGCGAGCAGCGCTTCCATTCTTTTAAAGAAGCCGAAAAATGGCTTGATTCCTGGATTGCCTCGAAAGATGAGTCGTTTTTCCGACGGGGGATTCAATTGCTACCAGAGAGATGAGAGAAAGTGGTCTCTAATAATGGACAATACTTTGAGTAATGTCATTGTGAGCATTATATATATATTTTTTTTTTAAACAAAAAAAAAACGACGAGAACTTATTCAAGGTCCTAATATATTCTTGGATATCTTAGGAGATATTTAGTTATTAAGATCATAGTATTATAACGGAATCAAACACCTCTAGGCTTTTACAGAACATATATTTCTTCCAGAACAAAATACTATTAAGCTTGTACAATGTCTATCTTAAATTCTAATACAATATGTTATTCTAGAGGACATCTTTCTTCTTGAGGCCAGCCGTGGCGCAGTGGCATAAAGCGTGACTGTAAAACTGACTGGTTGTGGGTTCGATCCCCACTCGAGGACATGAAATATTTATTTAAATTTATATTTCCATTTCTTCGCTATGGTGTCGAGGCAAAGCGCGGCGTTGAGTTCTGCCAATCAATATGCAATGCCTCCAGAATCCGGCAGAAAGTGGTGAACGGAGTGTCTTAACACTAGGTTTCCTCTGCCTACCCTTCTGTGTGCGAGATACAGCGTGAAGCTGATTTTTTTTTATATGTTATAATATACGTATAAAAATATGGGCCAGTTGTTGCGATAAAAAGATGTACTTAAGCGCCACATTAAAAAAATGAGATCTAGATCCAGCAAAATAGGATCTCCCACAGTGACAGATTTTACATTGTACGCTTATCGTTGACACTAAGGTATTGGAGTAAAAAAGAAGCAAACTGACACATTCACTGCAAGTCAGCCCTCCTCCGACATAGTTCTATAAAGTGGTCTCAGATTTCCAGGCCTGGTCTATATACAAGAAGTTTTGTCTTATGCTTTAAAAAAACGCATTTAAATTTATTAAACGCACTTATATTTATTAAAATTAGTCCACCACAATGTTAATGTCAAGTTATCAAATGAAACGTACATATAAGCTTCCCTAAAACTTGATATCCAACTCATACGACAGAGATAATACTAAAATTTCGGAATATATTATCTGAAATGTGACACAAACTTTGTTACAACTGCGAGGAATGACTGTCGACGTAATTATTAAAATATACTTTGTTGTATCGTAGAACTAATATTTTGCTATAATTTTACTTATAGCTTAAAAGTACAGTGAATTTGATATATCGTATTTTGTTATTCAAGGGCGACACTGATATTTTTATTCTTATAAATTTATTGGTCAGACCGATCCAGTAAATAAAACACTAATATAATCATGTTTCTATGTGCTGTGGCATTCATATATATGTAAAATTAAATCAAATCCACGCTGTATCCCGCACTTAGCAGGGTAGGCAGAGGGGACCTAGTGTTCAGACACTCCGTTCCTCATTTTCTGGAGGAATTGCGTCTTGAGTCGCGGAACTTAACGCCGCGCTTTACCCCGACACCAGAGTGAAGTAATGAAAATATAATAAATGTAAATATTTAATTTCCTCAAGCGGAGATCGAATCCACAACCAGTCGATTTTACAGTCACACTTTGTGCCCCTGCGCCACGACTGGTCTCAATCTGTATTGTATATGTATTAAGAAAAATCTAGTTGTAGGTATATTCACTCTTCATTTACATTTACAAAAGAAAACATGAGAATTACTCTTATCTTTCAGCTCGACAGTATTTTTCAAGATCAATGTACCGAAAAATATATACATCCCAATCAAGGCGAGCGATCGTCTCGAAGGAAAGTTAATAAATTCTGCCCATCCGTACTTATCACCATATAAGTCGCAAACGCTTATATGCCCAAGAGAATACATTTTATGTCCCACCAGAATCTACAAAATTTGTATAATATTAAAATGAAAGATCTTCCAGACTTCGACCAATGCAATTTACTTAACTTGCTTAACTTAACTTGCTCGCCAAATCGATGAAATCTACGTGAATTCAACCAAATGTTAAATGTTTCTTCGTACAAATACCGATACCTTCGACGTACGTATAAACGTCACACACAGAACGTATCTTACGGTTAAGGCCGAAATTCACTAAAATTTAACTCTTTTCCTAAAAAATTAACATATCATGACAATCATGAAGAATCCTATAAAATCTAAAAAAAATAAATCCAATCAGCTTCACGCTGTATCCCGTACACGGCAGGGTAGGCAGGAACTTAATGTTAAGACACTACGTTCCCCCACTTTCCACCAAATTTTTCGAGGCATTGCGTGGTGAGGGGTGGAACTCAACGCCGGGCTTTTTGCCTTGGTGCCAGAGCGAAGAAAATATTAATAAATAATAATTAATCGTCTCGAGTGGGGATTGAATCTATAACCGTCACATTAAATGGCGCAGGGGCACAAAGATGTGACTACCTTTGGGCCCCTGCGACATTATGGAATAGTAGGTCATGATTTAAATGTTCACTAATTTGAAATTGTGATAACTTTCCTTAAATATACCACGCGTAAACAATAATTGCTTGAATATGCTATCCAAGACAGAAAAAAAAACACAATTTAAATATTGTTTTAAAAAATATAACGCGTGCAGCGTGAAGCTAATTTTTAAATAATTTATTAAAATAAAGTAATTTATGATTTATAAAATGATATTAGTAATACAGGTTTCATAATTATCTCTCAATGAAAATCGACCCCACGACCATCGCTTACTAAATCAATCACTAGATCCGAAACGTTCACAATGATCGTCTTTGTGAACATTACGCTCGACAATAGGCAATTTTGATACAGACAACAACTATTTAGCATACGTGGAACAATCCGTCAGCACGTTACTATTTATATCTACATGTATAAATGAAAAAGGAGTCTGTCTGTGATTTCAAAATAATCGTGTTTTTCCAAGTGTAACTGCGATAGCAAAACTCAAGCAAATATACTTTTTAGAAAATGTATGAAAAATTTGAAGTAACCCGCACCTCTTGGAAATTGTCGAAGCGCTCTGAGCACTAAGCCATACGTTCTCATCGAGCTACGTCGAAGTTCTAATATGCTTCTTACAACTTATTTTCTAAAATTTTTTTTCTAAAATAGGAATACTTTAAAATTTTGAAAAATACTTAAACAGTTTTAATTTTTTTGTCTGTACGCCTTTCCGTTTATTTGGACTAATCTCAGGAGCAGGTGAACCGATTTCTATGGGACAAAGATGCACCAAAAGATAGAGGGCTTGAGGAGCAACACATAGGCTATTTTTTATCCGGGTATTCCCACGGGACCGGAATCCACGCAGAAAGAAACCTCGCTTGCGGCATCGCGCCGTTCTCTACTTTCCGCAGAATTCTGGAGACATTGCGTATAGAGTGACGGAACTCAACGCCGCGCTTTGCCTCGTCACCAGAGCGAAGAAATGGAAATATAAATTCGGCGGAAAGTGGAGAACGGAGTGTCTTAACTTTAATTTTCCTTTGCCTTCCCTGCTGTGTGCGGGAAAAAATCAGCTTCACGCTGATACAGTGTGAGGTTGATTTAGTTTGAATTTTTAATCTATAACATTTAACGATTATATTTAATGACTTTATATATTTTTAAAGTTATCAATTTTATTCAAAATATTTATTATTATAGCAAAAATACTCAGAGTATTTCGTTACAAGCATTGCGCTTTAAGCTCAAAGACGACACCTCATTAGAAAGACATAGTGTTGGCTTTGAAAAAGTACAGCTATGTTTTAATTAGCGTGGATTTCACATAACTTTCACTTAGTTTCTTTATAAATTAATTAAAATTCAGAGAAATTTTCATTTATTAAAGCAATAAATCAAGTAACTTGATTTATTATTTACACGAGATTTCTAAAAAACGAAAAATTTACATGCGAAAATAAACTTTATTTTGAAAGTATAATATGTAAATCTATCGAAAAAAAATTTCTTTAGACGTATCTTTAGGAATTCTAAATCAGATTAAATTTCTAGGCAGCAAACTTCTAGAATAAATCAAATGTATCAGTCAATATGACCAAATGACCATCATTGATATTTCAATAGATATAACTTGGGTTTTCAAACTCTCTAGAGGTAGTCAGGATACATAAAAGGGCCGTAACAAACTAACATGGATTGAATATTAATAACACACTAAGTTGTAACTCGAGACACGTCGTCTGACTTAAAATTTCTTCGGCCATTCGCAAAGGAAACAGCGAAACAGTTAGTTTTGCGAGATGTTGATTAGATATTGGTAAGGTAAAACGAATATTTTTTTATACTTTTTTAGACACGTGTAAAAATTTGAACGTAGCGGGATTTGAACCCGCGTCTCTTGGAAACCGTCGAAGTGATCTGACCATTAAGCCATACGTTCTCGTGCGTTTCATACGTTTCTAAAAAAGTTTTTTTTCTTTCTTAAGTGTGAACACTTTAAAATTTTTAAAATATTTGTCTTTAAAGTCCATCTGTAAATTAAAGAAAATCTTGTGAATTCTAATTTTGATATGAGATGATTGATCATTTCGATTTTTTATTCTAAGTTTAATTAGATACAAATACACTATTTGCTAAATAGTTTTCTCATATCTTCTTAACTGACTTCAAAAACGGTTGAATTCACCTGTTTATATTTACGTATGATATTGTTGAAATTGGATAAAAATTGAGTATTATATTCTGTGGACGTTGGACGTGTGTTAAATTTCGTAAGTATGTTTACCCACAAATTACTCAAGAAATAAAAGTTATATATATAGTGATGATATTTTTTGACTAAAATAAATTATACATTTAAAACTAAAAATTGATTTGTCTATTAAGTTAACTAATTAAGTGATAAACTATAATAATTTATACTTAAATTTCTATATCTAGAATCTTTATAATTCCATATTGCTTGCTTAATAGTAGGCCTAATAACGTGATTTAATATCTTTATATGTACAAAGGCCTTCTAAATAATGGGACCTAAAGTTAATTAGCGCGTCGTCAGGCAACCCGTAAATGATTTTACCCATACCCTCCAAAGTACTTTGAAAGCATATCCTTGTAAGATCACAACATCATTCTCCACTCACCTTATTCGTTAGAACACTCACCGTTGCCAATTCATTGAGTTCGATTCATTTATAATCTATGCACAATCATCCTGTGTCGTTGTGCTTGTCATTGACTTTTGTTACTTCCCGTTTTATGCTTATGCAAAATATTTATTGTATGTGAATAAGTCTTTAGGTCTCGTGTAGAAGAGTAGGTAGAGGGAATCTAGTGTTAAATTCAAATTCAAATAATTTTATTCAAAATAAGAAGATGCATGCTGCATTTTTCGAACGTCAAATAATTTACCACCAGTTCACTATAGTTAAAGCATCAGACCTGAGAAGAACCGGCGCAAGAAACTCAGCGGGACTTATTTTTTTTAAATCAATTTTAAACAAATACATATTTAATTATCTGTGACAATGATACTTTTGAAACAGACTGGAGTGAGCATTTCATTCCCAAGGCGTGTTATTATTTACAAAATCATTAATTTGGTAACAACCTTTAACACACAAACGTCTTTTCACAATTTTTTTAAATCGTGATATAGAAAATTCTCTGACGTTTTCTGGGATCCTAATGTAAAAGCGTACACATTGTCCCAGAAAAGAACTACGGATTCGATGCAACCGAGTTATAGGTGCACCAAGATTATGCCTATTTCTAGTGTTAATATTATGAAAATCACCAATTTTGGTAAAATTATTAATGTTTTTCTTAACATACATAACATTTTCAAAAATATAAGTTAAGACACTCCGTTCTATGCTTTACGTCTAATTTTTAAGACATAACGTGTTAAGTGTGTGGGTGGGTGGAATTTAATGCTGCGCTTTGGCTTGTTGCTAAAGCGAAGAAATGAAAATATAAATAAATAATAATTAATTTCCCTGAATCGAACTCACTACCCTCGCACATAAAATACACAGTACACGCTTGTGCCACTGCGTAACGACAGCCTCTTTCTGTCTTTTTAAAATAGCTAATATATAAAGAATATTAAAATAGTAACAATAATAATAATCAGCTTCACGCTGTATCCCGCACACAGCAGGGTAGGCAGAGGGAACCTAGTGTTAAGACACTCCGTTCCCCACTTTCTGCCGAATTCTGGAGGCATTGCGTGTTGAGGGGCAGAACTCAACGCCGCGCTTAACCTCGACACCAGAGCGAAGAAATGGAAATATAAATTTAAATATATGATTTGATTTTTTAACAATAATAATAGTAGGTAACTAACGATAGTAAAGTATGCAATATACGAGTATGTCATAGTTTTATCTTTGCCAAATAGCACAAAAACCTAAAACTAGGTCTCTATATTTATGATTGGCTCACTTAGACGATTGTAACAAAGCGACATAAAATACTTTTGAATCGGAGACGATCCGTCTGAAATATTAGTATCTATTATTTACTGTTTAGAATATATTTTCTTTTGTGTTTATTATATCTACATACAAAATTCTTGGAATATTAAATTTTTATTATTAAATTATTTATTCTTTTATAAAGATAGTAGTAACAGTACATGCACGCTCTTCCTACTTGGACAGGTAGGAGATACGAGAAAACGCGTAAAATAGATTTTTTTTGTTAGGTGCAATCCGTTCTTTCACCAACTGATAAGCAAATACTAAAACAGAAGATAATGTTGGAGAGAGAAACAAAGCTTCCCCTCCGTGAAAATTATAGATAACTTATTTATACCTTTAGTATTGACACATTGACACATCACAATCATTTGTAGAAACTTACGGTGGAGCCTACTTCGCAATTTAATCAAATTTGTAGACATTCAAAGGGATACATCAAAGCAATAGTACAATATTAGATATTGTGATTGTATTTCCAACATAGGGATAGCGGTCAATACCTGGTTGGAATAAAGGCTGTTACCCTGTGACGTATATACGTGTTTTTGAGGTCAGTCGTGGCGCAGGGACACAAAGTGTGACCGTGAAATCGACTGGTTGTGGGTTCGACCGAATGGGGACCCGAGAAAATGAAATATTTATTTAAATTTATATTTTCATTTCTTCGTTCTGTTGTCGAGGCAAAGCGCGGCGTTGAGTTCCGCCACTCAACACGCAATGTCTCCAAAACTCGGAGGGAAGTGGGGATCGAAGTGTCTTAACATTAGGTTAGGCTTTCCCTGCTGCGTGCGGGATACAGCGTGAAGTTGAGTTGATTTTGTACCTATATACGAGTAACTTAAAAATAACTGCAGATAGATTTTAACAGATTTAGATAGATTATAACAGATTCGTCTTGTTTGTGAGATAAATTTTGTATTTAATTATAAAATCTGACATAGAAAATTTAAAAGTCAAAGAAAATTGAAGAAAAATTTGAAATGAACGACGACAAACATTTCTGAACTACTTTTTCTATAAAATAAAAGGAATGGTAAAGATGAGAGCAACTATATTTTTACAAAATTTTTATATAAAAAACTCTCTAAAGTAATCAAAGTGCTGGTAGTTGTAATAAATAACACAACTAAGAACTACATAGTATTGTA
Source organism: Heliconius hermathena (assembly GCA_013403705.1). Taxonomy (NCBI): domain Eukaryota; kingdom Metazoa; phylum Arthropoda; class Insecta; order Lepidoptera; family Nymphalidae; genus Heliconius; species Heliconius hermathena. The sequence continues at coordinate 92,738 of JAAIXJ010000401.1, read as the reverse complement.
ATTGTCAATATCACTTACTACCAACAGCAATTTTAATATAGCTATATTTATATTATATTTATTCTATCAATCATATCCAATTAGCACAAGTTTGTTTACAGAAAAAATCGATAAGTTACTCTAAATATTGCTTTTTAGGTAAGATTTCATTAATTAAATTCAGTAATGAATTCGAGGGAACGTGTATGTCAGTCTGTACACGTTATTTAATTTGCTCAACAGAAGCAGGTACGCTCAAAGTATTGGTTAACAGGTTTATTTCACATATTTTGAAGAGTAATTAAAAGCGATTAATTTAATAAAGACTCTAATTAAAATAAATAAGGAATTCATAATAAGCCACTGTAGTCCACATTTCGTGAAATGTATTTAAGCCTAATTAAGCCTCCTTCCTCGATATTCAAATAAATCTTGCCCTAATATTTGCTGTAAGTTAACATTGAATTTATATTGTAATGTATTTATAATATAGGCAAAGTTTTAATAAGACATTTTCATTTTCTGCGGCTATTGATTTTTTTCTTATTTAATTTATATCCCATATGTATATGAGATAATAAAACAATATTACTTTATTAGTACGTATGTAGTTATTGACACTTATATCATATAAGAGAGTCTTTGAAAATTAGGAATACTCAACTTACAAAAGATGACTAACTTAACCCTTAACCAGATAATTAATGGCACATACTCCCCAAACTCAACAAAATGCAATACGGCTTTGTACCACAACGCAGTACCGAATCCTTGGTGGCCAGCTCTTAAACATAATCTTGCTATCAAAAAGTGCACAAGAAACCTCTTCAGACTAGTCAATCCATATCTTCGAAACCGTAAAATCAAGGTAAATTATGCGAGAAAGGAGTCGGAGGAGGATACGACCAAAGGTTGCGTTCAGGACTCAATAGCTGGACCATACTTTTTGGAACATGATCTTAGCCTCACTTCTATACCAGCTAAATGAAGAAGGAGTGTACTGCCAGGCATTTACAGACGACGTAGTACTCATCTTCGCGAGCCATAACATCGAAAACTTAGAGCAACAAGCAAATAAAGCGCTCAGAACGGCAATGATAGAAATGATGCGCATAATTCAAAAACAGCTAAACATGCTGAAATAAGGGTTCGCACAGAAGATATATATAGGTCTTACTGTACCGTTTCTCACACTTCCGATCTCATCCTGTCCCTTTAAACACCAGAGTACAGGAGCAAGCTCACATCCATTGTATGAAAAGAGGTAGAATCTCCCACTACTGAAACACTCAGTCCTCACACGACCTATAGATTATGACCTAGATGACACCATCCCGGAACCTCTGGACACCCTTCAGAGATCCGGCCCACTATTTTCATGCTTCAGATGGCAACAATATTAACGAGAAGGTTGGTACTGCTCTTACTTTGTGGGAAGAAGATAAATAAGACAAAAGAATGTCATCTTCTGATGATGAGAACTGAAGCAGCAGCAGCAGAAGCCTCTATATCATCAAGCAAGTTTTCCTCTGATGAATCAATGCACCGAAATGATTTTCATCCGCCGATAACTCGTCCAATTCACAAAGCCAAGATTCTATAATATTATTTCTTTTTTTTTTTGTTTTCTTAGGTTTTGATAACTCGGAAGTAGAATTAGCAGGTTTATCATTAGTTTTTTTCTACGGACAACCTTTTTACTGTGCTCTAAGGGACCATAGACCTGTATTAATTTTAGTTTGATTCCGTTCTTTTTCCCTTTATGCAAATGCAATTTATAACTTAGGTCCTAAAGACTCCTTAAGGCGAATGTTTAAAGAAATTAATATATTGACAGTTGCATCACAATATATTTTTGAAAATGTTATAATATCTATGTTAAAAAAACATTGAAAATTTTACCAAAATTGGTTATGTTCATAATATTAACATCAGAAATAGGCTTAATCTTAGTGCACCTGCAAGTCGATTGCACCGCAATTCTTTTATGGGACAATATATACGCTTTTACAATAGGATCCCAGAAAACGTCAGAGAATTTTCTATATCACAATTTAAAAAAAAAGTGATAAGACGTTTGTGTGTTAAAGATTATTACCCAATTAATGATTTTATAAATGATAACATGCCTTGGAAATGAAATGCTCGCTTCAGTCTGTTTCAAAGTTATCATTGTCACAGATAATTAAATATGTATTTTTATAAAATTAATTAAAAAAAAATAAGTCCCGCTGAGTTTCTTGCGCCGGTTCTTCTCAGGTCTGAGGCATTAACTTTAGTGAAAATTATTTGACGTTCAAAAAATGAAGCATGTAACTTCTTATTTTGAATAAAATTATTTGAATTTGAATTCATATGCGGAATCCAAAAATATCAAATATAAATAACGAAAAGAACTATATGCCTGAACAATATATTAAAATGCAAAGTTTAATTCACGGCTCTATTCGAGTCGAGCACAAGTAATTGCTTTAGATGTAATAATTATAAATCCTTTATATTTTAAAAACCTCGTTTTTTAACATTCTAAATCTCGTACATGCAATTAGCCTCAATGCGAATTTAACAGATGTTGGGACCGCGTCTGTTTTATTAAACTTTAATAAGCGTTGTTGTAAATAAAAAGAAATGTGTAGTAAAGGACACAAGCATATTTTTATATTTTTGTTAAAATGTTTGCGTAGGTGCTTTTATTTTTGTATTAATTTATGAATGAATGTTTATGTGTTTTTTTTTATCTTCACGCGGTATTCCGCACACAACAGAGTAGGCAGAGGGAATCTAGTGTTAAGACACTCCGTTCTCTATTTTCCGCCAAATTCTGGAGATATCGCGTATTCAGTTTGTATTAAGTCTACATGAATTGTCAAAAATATTATAAAATAAAAATATTTTTGTATCTCAATAAAAAAAAACCAGAATTCTTATAGGATCACATTGCTGTCCATATATTAGGAGAATAAGTTCTCGCTGTTTTTTTTTGTTCAAAAAAAATTAATTTAAGATATAATGCTTACAATGACATTACTCAAAGTATTGTCCATCATTAGAGACCTTTCTCCCATCTCTCTGGTAGCAATTGAATCCCCCGTCGGAAAAACGACTCATCTTTCGAGGCAATCCAGGAATCAAGCCATTTTTCGGCTTCTTCAAAAGAATGGAAGCGCTGCTCGCTTAAACCGTGCGCCATCGACCGAAACAAGTGGTAATCGGAGGGGGCTATGTCCGGTGAATACGGCGGGTGGGGTAGAACTTCCCATTGAAGTGTTTCCAGGTAAGTTTTGACTGGTTTTGCCACATGTGGCCGAGCATTATCATGTAATAAAATCACTTTGTCGTGTCTCTGCTCGTATAGTGGCCGCTTTTCTTTCAGAGCGCGACTCAAACGCATCAACTGAAGTCGATAGCGAGCTCCCGTGATAGTTTCATTAGGTTTAAGCAGCTCATAATAAATTACGCCCTGCTGATCCCACCAAATGCAGAGAAGAAGCTTAGAACCATGGATATTTGGTTTTGGCGACGATGTTGATGCGTGACCCGGCATGCCCCACGATTTTTTTCGCTTTGGATTGTCGTAGTGAATCCACTTTTCATCCCCAGTGACGATACGGTGCAGAAAACCTTTTCTCTTTTGCCGTTGAAGCAACAATTCACACATGAGAAAACGTCGTTCTACGTCTCTCGGCTTCAACTCATACGGCACCCAATGCCCTTGCTTTTGGATCATTCCTAACGCTTTTAAACGTTTTGAAACTGTTGACGCATCTACTTGTAACGTTTTCCCGAGCTCTACTAACGTCTGACATGGATCTTCTTCAAGCAATGCCTCCAATTCTGTCTTCAAATTTTGTCGGTGCTCCAGAACGCTCTTTGTCTTCAAGGTCAAAATCATTACTTTTGAAGCGCCTAAACCAGTCTCTGCACGTTGTATTCGACAAAGCATTGTCTCAACGAGAATTCTGTGTGCTTCTGCTGCAGATTTTTTCTGAATAAAGCAGTGCAATAAAATTCCCCGCAAAAACACTTTATTTGGCACAAAAGTACACATTTTCACAAAGGGAAAATAAATATGTAGTTGACACTGTAGTAAACACTATTCTACTATAATTTGAGGTTACATATAGTACTACTTTGGTGATTCGTTACCGTACGAAATTCCATACACAGAGTGCTGCAACGCCATCTTTCAAAAAACACTTATTCAAAGTCCAAATTTCAAAATCACAATTTCAAAATCAACGCAATCAAGAGAAACAAGCATTTATGCATCGTTTTTGGTGCATTTTTTATGAAATTCACCACGTAACAGAAACCTATGGGATACTTTCTTAATATAAACGAATATCACTTACTCTAAATTAGAACGAAAAAGAAAAGATATAGCGATAGATAGAAAACTGCATACATTTTTAAATTGTATACGTCTTCAAGGAGTAAGTGTAGTAGACTTGCTCCCTTGAGTAACCCTAACGTGACAAAGATATATGTGAATTGACCCATGGATAACGTTTAATATTTAAGGAGAGAATATTGTAACAAATTTTCTTAGGTTTTTCGTACCGTCAAATTTATGGTTTTTTTTTCAGCTTCACGCTGTATCCCGCATATAGCAGGATAGTTACAGGAAACCTAGTGTTATGACACCCGGTGTCCACTTTCTGCTTATAATAATTTTATTAATTTCGTGTTGGGTGGCGGAGTTCAACGCTGTAACTTTGCATTGTTACCAGAGCAAATAAATGAAAATATTAATAAATAATAAATAATTTCTCTGAGTGAGAATCCAATACACTACCATCGCGTTTACAGTCACACGCTTGTGCCACTGCGCCACGACAGTCTCAAAATCAAAAGTATTTTTTTCTTTTAACTAAAACTAAAATAATCATACGACTACAATCTATAAAAATATTAAAACTACGTTGTTTATTTTTTACTTACTGCCTTATAAAATATCAAATTTCATAAATCATAAATTAAAAACATTGTAGATAAATTAAAAAAAAACATGCAAAAACCTTTTTAAAATTTCTTTTTTGTAATAAAATTCAGCATAATACCTACTACATACATATATAATAATTTACATTTTTATTGCACAACAAAAATTACACTTTTAAACCCTTAAAATTGCCATACGTTCTTAATATTTTTATCATTTTATATTATATTTTTCACCGAGCAGGGTAAAATTAACCCTTTGATGTGAATAATTAACGTGATCTTTTCGTGGAAACACATCTATGATTTTTCGAGAGGTATCTTGGTGAAGAAGTTATTATAAATTATATTTACATATTAAAGTAGCAGTTCAAATTTTTTTTCGGCTTCACGCTGTATCCCGTATTTAGTAGGGTAGACACAGGGAACCTAGTGTTTAGGCATTCCTTTTTCCACATTTCGTCGAATTTTCGAGGCACTGCGTTGAGTGGCGGAACGCAATGCCGCGCTTTGCCTTGTCACCAGAGCGTGGAAAGAAAATATGAATAAATAATATTTTCTTCGGAAAAAAATCGGGAATCGAACACGCAACCGTTGCATTTTCAGTCATATACTTTTGCCACGATGTCCTAGTCGAATCAAAATTAATAAAAAAATCTAAATGAATTAAAATTACACTTAGGTATCTTTAATTTTAAGTAGAACTATTTCGAGGCCAGTTGTGGCGCAGGAGTACAAGTCCTGTAAATGCGGCAGGTTAAGGATTCGATTCCCACTCAAGGAAATGATATATTTGGTATGTTAATTTTTTGGTTCTGGTGTCAAATGCGCGGCGTTGTGTTTTATTTTCCACTTTTAAATTGCCTCAATCTTCTCATTTCGAATATTGCAACATTATTGCAAGATGTTTTTCTGGTCAATCTCCAACTTCAGATGCAAATACGACCTACATATATCTCTTCCTTAGTTTAGAAGTCCCTTTATCAATCCGGGTCTATCTTCGCACTCTAGATATCATTTAGCACGGGAGTACTCACTAAGACAAATCAAACGAGTCCAAACATGACCTCGATTTAGGTGTTATATTTGTTGTTTTTTTTTGTGACTTATTGTATTGTATTTTACAAATTAACCATTTTCAATACTTTTTAGAAAACATAAAAATTTTAACATAGTGGATTTAAACCTGCGCCTCTTGGAAATTGTCCAATCACTCTAAACAACTAAGCCATACATTGTCATCGGGTTACGTCATTATTACTTATTTTTGTTGCTAGCATCTCGGATTGGGTAGCGGAAATTTGTAAAAATCTCACTACAGAGGCCGTTTTCTAAAAAGTATTTTTCTTTCTTAAGTAAATTATAATAATTTAAAATTGTAAACAACTCCTTTCATTTATTACTCATAATATAATAGATGTGTTGTACAAAGAATTGTAATCTCCCATTTTGTTGCAGTGGACAATTCGGTTTAACCACTACATTGATTGTATATAATTTTATTTTCATCGAAACAGAAGTCGTAATCCAAATTTAAGCTCAATCGGATACTGAAAAGTAGGTCAAATTGAGCTTGCAAGATATCAAATCACTAATAACACACAAAGTAAAAAACTTTCATAAAAAATTTGAGAAACAAGTAATTACATACTCATCCCACCATACAAAAAAATCTAATAATATAAAAATTATTATTAATATATTAAAATTTTGCAATTATTATACAAAAGTGTCTATCTGTCATGAAAACAATTAAAATTGTAAGTCGCAATCGCGGCGTGGGAACTTACCCTCTAAGTTGAGTGACCCCCCCCGGGCGGCTTTCATAAAAACGCCGGGAGGCTGAACTACTGTGCGGCACGATCTTTTCAGCTTAGTTCATACTGAACAGTGTCAGAACCATCAGTCGGCCCCGAGCTATGCTTGGAGAAGGACGCTATTATGCTACCGAGAACAGTATACACACTGTGTCGCGTAAAAAACATCGATACACGTTTCTCTACAAAACTTTTCTTTGTAAATTAATATAAAATTCTTCGTGAAAAATAGTGTTAGTGAATCAGGATATTGTATTAACGTTAAAATTTAAGTTAAAGAACATTATTTTGTTTATACTATCTGTACTTATATCAGTTAATTTAACATTTCATATGTTTTACAAAATAAAATGTATTATTTATAGATTTTGACTTTAAAATACTGTTGTTTCGTTGAACTGTATTACAATTGCGATTCGCGAAACTATTGAATAGTTTTTGTTTAACATAGTTTGTAGTGTGTTTTGATCGACCGTTTCCTGCAACGACCAACGGAAGCGAAACGAGGCACGTATTTAACCGTTGAAAATAGCCATCAAGCCGACGCATCCCGACACTGTGAGTTCCATTTTGTTTGTTTTCTTATGTCTCACCATGTGCTTGCTACATAGAAACGCCAGAACTTCACTTCCTATGTTCACTTTGAATTAAATTACAATAATGGAAGACGTATGGTTTATATTAGTGAACAATTTTTAGAATTACCTTTTGATCTTTATAACTGGTACAGTAAATAAATATGTAGTATAATTTTCTAACGGATTCGGAATCAAGGCGAGAGGAGACCCGTTGAAAGAAATGAACGGAATTGTTATTTCTTGTTGTTAACGTGTATTAAAAACGTATTCTGTTTTTACTGTCAACTCATTAGAATGCAATGAGCGTACCGTATTATTCCGTTGCGCTGTATGAATTAAATGGCGTCACGTATGTGGAAGTACGGTTTAAATTATGAAAACATGTTATGTATATATTATTTTTTTATTTTTTTACTTTCTGTCTCCCGCATTTTGGTAAATTTTTGCACTGAATTTAGTGGGACATCATCTTATTGTCAACTTAGAGCTCATTTTTAATATCCGTTGTCTAGGTTACCAATCAAAACGATCCGTGTATCGTGTATTTCTTTATTTTTATAAGCAGAGAGAATTTTGCGTTAAAAAATTCAACTTTTTACCCAACGTAGTGTAAAATAAAATCAGGTTCTTTTTCTTAATTACAAACATTAGTGAATAAGAATAATAAAGCAGAATAATATAAAATAAAATAATAAAACTAGTTTTATAAGGGCGGAGGACTGAAAATAATACATTCTTCTGATTGAGAATCGATCTTACTACCAGCGCATTCATAGTCAGCCGCTGCCCCTATGCGCTGTAAAGGAAAAGCAATAAAATGCAAATAAAACAATCATATTTACAGTTAGACTTAAAACATAAATTTTGAACACCAAAAAACATTAATAATTTGAATATGTAAATGCAGACAAAACTGCGGGCAATGTGCTGTTAAAAGTGTGCTATTATAGATAAAAGTAATGGCCAGCTTTTATATGTTGATTTAATAAAAATTATTCTATTTACGAAAACCCACGAACACTTTTATAGGTGCACGTGGTAGAGCTTATGTCGTAATCATCACAAATATTACGAATTGAGTACTGCATATTAAACTCTGCTTATAACAATGAGCTTTAAAATAACGAAGATATGTAATATTTATTGAGAGGCTGTCGTGGCGCAGTGGCACAAGCGACTGTCAACTGTGGATTCGATTTCCATTTGAGGGAACAATTTATTGTCGCAACGCTAGCTTCCCTGTGTCTACCATGATATATGTGGGATACAGCGTGAGGCTATAAATACCTATGTATTATTGCCAAAGAATGTTTTAAACGTCGAAGAACTATCAATTTTATGCGGATAAAACTAAATTCTATGAAAGCGTGAAACCTGGCACCACGATCTATAATATAAAAACAGGAAACCTATATTTTATGTGTATATTTTCTCTATCGTGGCTAAGTTAAGACTTTTTTTTATTAAAAAAAAAATATTTTGTGTTCCAATAGGAGTGAAATGTGGAAATATAAATACATAATTACTATATCAGCGATTTTTCTGGATATACATAAAACCTTATTTATATAATTATAAACACCACATCTTAACTCAGTTAGCTAGCAAATTAGCACTATTTATAATATATTGAAAAATAAGAATAAATATATATATNTATATATATAATATTTCATAGTATGATATCAGCTAACTTCTGAGTGTAAAAAGTAAATTCTTATATAGAATAGAATATCGAGAACAATACAACATTAACACGTAAAATTTACAACTTGCTGGTTCAATAAGACTTAATAGTAATTTTAATTATAAGAATACGCACTACTCATCCAACATCCGCTTTAATTAAAAAAATATATACCCGCACTTTTAGTAATTTTTAAAGTACTTATATTTCATCAAAAATAAAATAAATAAATCAGCTTCAGGGAACCTAGTGTTAAGACACTCCATTCCCCACTTTTTGCCAAATTCTGGAGGCATTGCATGTTGAGTGGCAGAACTCAACGCCGCGCATTGCTTCGACACCAGAGCAAAGAAATGGAAATATAAATTTAAGTAAATATTTCATCTCCTCGAGTGGGGATCGAACCCACAACCAGTCGGTTTTACAGTCACACTGTGTGTGACTGTAAAACCGACTGGTTGTGGGTTTAAATTCATTAAAGTATCTACCAAAATATTTAATTCTGCTCGAAGAAACTATAGGTGAAATATATTGTGAAATAATAAGCAACAGTATAGTGCGGCAGTACATTGAGGTTAATCCTATGTTATCAAGTCAGGCAACAGCGTTTTCTCTTTGAATATTGTAGATAGAGAATAATAGAGAGGCTTTTGCCCAACATATTGACATTTAGGCCCGAAAGCTTAAGGGTAAGCTTTAACTCATATGTTTTTTCATATCAATAAAAACAACAAGAGGCCAGTCGTGGTGCAGGGGCTCAAGCGTGTGACTCTAAACGCGACTGCTTGTGGGTTCGATTTCCACTCGAGGAAATGAAATACTTAATATTTTCATTTTCTCTGGCAACGAGGCAAAGCTCTGCGTTCAGTTCCGGCACTCAACACGTAATGCCTCCAGAACTGGACGGAGACTGGTAGTGTCTTAATAGGAACGTGTCTTGACGTTAGGTACCCAGGTTCCCAATGCCTACCCTAAACTAATAATAATAATAAAACAACGACAAGTAAAATGTACAAATAAGACAAATCAAATATATTTATAAGACAAAATCTCCGATAAAACAGTGTATTCGGGATTGCAAGAATATGAAATACACTCAGACATCCCCATACGATAAATAAGATTGAAAACCGTCGCAGCGAAACAGATTTATATTCTTCACGGCTTTCTGCGTTATTTGATTTACAACCTCGCGATATTATGCGTTAGTAAACGTCTCAAGCCAATTTATTGCAAATAAAAATAAGTCAATTTTTTGTTTCCAAAATAAAATTTATTGCTTAATGTGCCTCCTTTTGACTGTGGAAAAACATCATAAATAATATCTAAAATAAATCAACTTCACGCTGTTTCCCGCACACAGCAGGGTAGACAGAGGGAACCTAGTATTAGGACACACCGTTTAGCACTTTCCGCCTAATTCTAGAGGTATTGCGTATTGAGTGACGGAACTCAACGCCACGCTTTTGCCTTGGCACCAGATCGAAGAATTGTATTTATAAATTTAAATAAATATTCAATTTCCCCGAGTGGGGTTCGAACCCACGACCAGTCGCGTTTAAAGTCATTCTTTGTGCCACGTCGCCGCGACTGATCTCAATAAATAATATTGAGGCAAATTAAATATTTGAATTATTATTGTACGAAATAGATATAGATCGTGATGGTTTGTTTATTTAATAAAATTGATTTTGTACGTAAAGTTTTCGCTTGTTGTAGTAACATAACATTTTCATTTTTCATTATTAATTTTGATGTTTTATAGGAATGTTATTATATTGAATAGTATAAGATTATTATAAATATAGATTATATTTATTAATTCACAAAATCATGGTTTATGTATAGTGTGAATAAATTAAAAAGGCCCCAATGGTTGTCAAAAGCAATAACATTATTATCAGCTTCATGCTATATCCCGAACGCAGCAGGATTGGCAGAGAGTGCCTAATGTTACGATACTTCGCTCCCTATTTTCCACCGATTTCTAAAGGAATTTTGTGCCTCGACACCAGAGCGAATAAAAGAAAATATTAAATATTTAATTTCCTCAAGTGGGGACCGAACCCAGTCACACATTCACACACATACTATAATATAAACACAGTTATAACGTTTAATTGTATTTAAACAAGTTTTAAACGCTTACTCGATATGCTTCGTCGCCATCTACATACACAGGTATATGAAGAAAATCGTGACGATAGATCACGCAACTATCGATCGTTCCCATTGTTCATTCATTCAGTTTAGAATTTAATAAGATATGTGTACAGTTACAGAAAGTAGTACGTAATTTTAATTACTGGTGACTAATTTTATAATTCACTTTATCCGGCTAATCACGGATATTATAATATTGAAAATGACTTATTTAGAAAACGTATAAAAATTTGAACGTAACGGGTCTCGAACCCGTGTCTCCTGGAAACGCTACGAGTCTTCGTTCTTCTAAATAAGTATTTTTCTTTCCTAAATGTGGAATAACACTTTAAAAATGTTTGAAAATATTGAAAATTATAATTTATGAAAATCATACTAATTAGACTTTTGATGTCTTTAAGAAAAATAAAAAAAAATACTTTTATTTAGATGTTGAATTCAGCGGGAAGTGGGGAACGGACGTATCATAAAGGGAATTGAATGCCTTAATATAGGTTCCCAGGTTCCCTATGCTTTCCTGCAAATTAAGTATGTGCGTGAAGCTATAAAAATGTATTACATAAAACGCTATATCAATACATAATATGTATGAAATATATACTATAATATCTAACCGTTTTTTTAATAGTCTAAAATGGTAGATCTTGGAGACAAATAAGTCGTATCATATAATGAGTCCTTCTAAGCAAAGCTAGTTAATTTCCAAGATGATCAAGTTTCTTTTTGATTAAGCACTATCACTTAATCATAACAGTAAAAATATCAGTTTCTTGTTGTATACCTGATAAGACTTCTTATTATCAAAATAGCAAAAATATTTTTAAGAGATTTTCCTCCAAATTTGGAGGCATTACGTGTTGAGTGGCAGAACTCAATACCCCGCTTTGCCTTGTTATCAGAGCGAAGATTGGAAAATATTAATAAATAATAATTTGTCATTATCTATTAAAATATCGGTTTAGTATTTGAACCTAATACCATTATGTACGTCGTAACATATGAAAGTTTTTTTTGTATAATATATGCAAAACTGAATAAAAGGAGTTTACCAAGATCAAAGACCATTAAAGGGAGATATTGAGGGCTCGAGGATCGCCTCCCCATGGTCCTGAGCATTGCCGCGATTATACTTAATTAGGTACATTGCAGAATTAAGGCGGTTATATATTTTATTTACGGATTTACGATGAATAACATCGCACGCAAAGGCGTGTCACTGTAAACGTGACAGGTTGTGGGTTCGGTTGCCACTTGAGTCCTGTCACTCAACTTTTGTACAGTACAGTAACAGTATTTTTAGAGAAAATATTTCGCACGTCGAAGTGACGTATTGTATGACGTATGGTTAAATTTTGTGTAAGTTTTTTAAATCTATAATAGAAAATATATTATTGATACTTTTTTGAGATTAAATGCACAATTGTTTTATTAGTTTTTACACATGTTATAGGCTACGATAAATTATGTAGTCGCCACGAATTTGTCTTTACTATGCAGAAATCAATCGGTTGTTGCATAAAACGAGAGATGAAGGTATTTAAAGGTCGGGTAACGCAATTTACGGCAATTCATTAAAAGATTGAAATAAATACTGACGCCGAACATTATAAGATGAGTGCTCCACCAGTGGTAAAACCCTTGGATACAGAATTTATCTCAGAAATTGCTTCGCCTAGTTTTTCGAGTTATACCTACTAGTATTGTCACGCAAGACCGTCAAATTCTCAAGAAGCAAAAAAAGTCATCGTTAGATTGCCGCTAAATTTAAGTTTTTTATATTATAGAGATCATAAAACGATTACAATAAAACTTTTATATATTAGAATATAAAACTGAAGGTGAGATTCCTAAATATTTAAGTTTTATAAACTAATAAGTACCTACTCGGTTTTGTTACAATATTTTTTTCTTATAAATTATAAATTAACTGTAATGTTTTTCATTTATATAGTCTATTAATATATACATTAAGATATAATATTACATTCATGAACTTAATATGTACATATCAGAAAATGGAGCTGAAACTTCTGTAAGTACGTCGCCAAGTATGTCGAGATATATTGTCACAGAGTGTCAAATTCTAAAACACAAAAAAGATCATCGTTGGACGGCCACTAAATTTAGATTTACTATATTTTAGATATAATAAAAACTTACTTTTGAAAAGTTTACATGATAAAATATAAAACTGGAAGGAAAATTACTAAATTTTAAAGTTGTATAATGTAAGAAGTACCCTGTTTTGTTATTTATTTATTTTGTCTGTATAAAATATAAATAAATTGCATGTTTTTTCATCTATATAGTCTGTTAATAAATATATTAATATACAATATCATATTCATAAACCTAGTATATATGTAATCCAAAATATGCTCACTCAACATACACGTCGAATCGACGTATGGTTATCTTAGGTCTACAGTGAAATAAGGTTATCTATCTAGGGTTTAAAACAAACTAACTCAATACTTCGGCTAGCATTTTTTCTCACAAATATTGGTAAAAATGATATAAAATTGAAGATAACACATCCTTGGACGAAATTTAATAACTTTAATAACTACCTAGGAAGTAACGTCATTCCATATGTTACTTTATTTATAGTCACGGAACTGCAACAGCTTGTTACAGGTGTATATGATTACGTAAACAGAATAGGCAAAGTGTTTTGTTTTGTAAACACTACTTGCGATATGTTTGTTTAAAATACTCAATTATTTATAGCTATAACTGACTGTATTCGACAAACTGAAGGTGGACTTCTATATTGAATTATGAGTTGAAAAATTATAATTTCATCTTAATTTTGTTTTTTTAATGTGATTATTTTATTTCTCCACTTTGGTAAGACAAAACGAGTTTCAATTTCGCCATATAATACGTAAGCTAAGAAAAGAAAGAATGTTTTAACACTAAATTCTTCTTTTCTAGAAGCGGCATACAGCGTGAAGCTTAAATAATATTATAAATAAATTAGCTTCACGCTGTATCCCGCACACAGCAGGGTAGGCAGAGGGAACCTAGTGTTAAGACACTCCGTTCCCCACTTTCTGCCGAAACTTAAATAATATAATTATATTTATATAATAATATCGACTTAACAAAACTATTGTACCAGATAATTTACTTCTCCATTGCCATATAATTAATCAAGATTGCTTTAACATTATATATAATATTATGTAGATGATATAGTAATTTATATCTTTTCTCTTTTGCTATTGTAGCGTAGGGTATAGGATAATAAACTATGTGACATCATACACAGCCTCGACCCGACGGATTGCAATTTCAAATATGCAAATATTTTATTATATGCTTTTATAAAATTGATTAAAAATATGTAGGTATACATTTTATAGCATCACGCTGTATCCCGCACATAGCAAGGTAGGTAGAGGGGTCTTAGGAATCTAGTGTTAAGACACTCCGTTTCCCTTTAAGACACTTCCTTTGCCCACTTTCCGCCGAATTCTTGAGGTATTGCGAGTTCAGTGGCAAAACTCAACGCCGTTCTTTGCCTTGATATCAGAGCGAGAAAATAAAAAAAAAAACATTTCATTCCTCCGACTGGGAACCGAATCCATAACCATCGCGTTTATAATCGCACTTAGTTTTTTTGTTGTATCTCGCATTTAGCAGAGTTCTTAGAGAGAACATAGTCTTAAGACACTCAGTTCTTCGCTTTCCGCCGAATTTTCGAGGCATTGCGTGTTGAGTGGCGGAACTCCGCAAAGACGCCGCGATATTTCATATTATATACATAAACAGGAAATATATATAATGTGATATAAAAAGGATATATAAGTAATATGAGAAAGGATACAGGATTCGTAACGCATACTATTACAATCACCTGCTAAATAAGAAACACATCGTCTAATAATAAGTAATGAAATTTAACAGCTTAAATCAAGACGTAGCTATAAATAGCTGGTAATAAACTCTCTATGGGGCATTATAAAGTACAAACCAATAAGATTTTATACGGCATTTGCTAGAGGCAAGTATTTTAAGCACAAGAATTTGGTTTATTTTTAAGGAGTGACAAACGGGGTAACTTTGCGGCGTACATGGTATTAACTGAGGCCATCGTGGCACAATCGTGTGTGTGAACGTGATGGTTAGGTGTTTGATCTCAGGTCCTACTCGGAGGAATGAATTATTATTTATTAATATTTTCATTTGTTCGTTCTGATGACAATGCAAAAACGCGACGTTGAGTTCCGCCACTCATCACACAATGCTGCGAAAATTCGGCGGAAAGTGACGAATGGAGTGTCTGAACACTGGATTCTCTCATGCTACTACTATATGCAGGATGTAATGTGAAGCTGAAAAAAAATATAGTAAAAATTACAGTCTATAATAACAAGTTTATCAGTTTTATATCCTTGGTATTTAACCCAGAAATTATATTAACCCAGTGGTATACAACCACTGGGTTAGTATAATTTATACTATAAAACTGTGATTCTCAATGCTAGAATAAAATATAAAGGCCAACATGAGAAAGGAAACTGCAATACTCCTGTAGATAAGTCAATAATATATCTCCAAACAATTCCTTTGTCTTGCGTTACAGATAGAGCGTATGTAGCTTGTATCTATAACTTGGTCTAACAATTTCTGCATATATAGGTATTACTTGATAGCGATCTCTATATACGTACTGAATAATAATTGTTTGTTTTTTCCCTACAGCTTTTGTATGACCAATAGAAGCAGAAGCATAAGCAAAGCAAAATTGGTTAAAATATATATAATTATTAAAATATATATAATAAATAAATCAGACTTTCTACAAACGTAAATTGGATATGGAAAACTTCTAAACTTTTAACATCGTCTGAACGAGCGACCAACTGAGTGTGACAGACGTTCGAAGTCAACATCCTTCTCGCATATTCCAATAAACATTTCTAGAATTCCTGCAATAACGGGAATAATTGATTGTCGCTCTTTTCTTACACGCGAAGTTCCAAATATGAATGTGTCAATCCTTTCTTACCACTGATCTACAAGAGACCAATATTTATTATTATTATTGTGTTGAGGCCAGTTGTGGCGCAGGGGCACTTAGTGTGACTGTAAAAGTGAGTGGTTGTGGGTTCGGGCCCCACTCGAGGGATTTAAATATTTATTTAAATTTATATTTTCGTTTTCTCGCTCTGGTGTCTAGGCAAAACGCGGCGTAGAGTTCCGCCACTCAACATGCAATACCTTCAGAATTCGGCGGAAATTGGGGAACGGAGTGTCTTAACATGCTTGCACTGTTATGTGCGGGATACAGCGTGAAGCTGATTACGAATTACGTTTACGAATAATTATTCGTAAACCGACATGCGGTATTGTGTTGGTTTTTCTTTACTATATATGGTTAGGATAGATATACTGAGTGTGGAGCGGACTTCCCAGAGTACAGTACGTGGTATATTTTGTAATTTTTGCTCCACTCTGTATCCCTGTACCTGGCAACCTAGGGTTAAGACTTCCACAAGGACACTTCTGTTCCCCAATTTCCGTCGAATCGAACCCACAACCTGTCGCGGTTACAGTCGCACGCTTGTGTCCGTGCACCACAATTAACCTCAACCTTATCTTAACCTTTGGTTAAAATGAAATATACAAGTTAAATCGTCACAAGGTAAACAGTGACGATAGTTATTATATTCACAAAAAAAATCTACATCGATAAAAAAATCAGCTTCACGCTGTATCCCGCATACATCAGGGTAGGCAGAGGGACCTAGTATTAAGACGCTCCAGTCTTCGAGCCATTGCGTGTTAAGTGGCGGAACTCAACGCCGGACTTTTGCCTTGATGCCAGAATGAAGAAAATAAAATTTTAAGAAATAATAATTCATTTCCTCGGTGATCGAACCCACAACCGTCGCGTTACAGTCACACCCTTGTGCTCCAGCGCCACGACGGCCTCTTCTAATTGATTTTAAATTTTAATTAACATACAATATGAAGGCATAATCATAAAATCAACGTTAATAGTCAATATGATTCGGGTACA
Source organism: Heliconius hermathena (assembly GCA_013403705.1). Taxonomy (NCBI): domain Eukaryota; kingdom Metazoa; phylum Arthropoda; class Insecta; order Lepidoptera; family Nymphalidae; genus Heliconius; species Heliconius hermathena. The sequence continues at coordinate 75,542 of JAAIXJ010000401.1, read as the reverse complement.
ATTATTGCGGTATTGGTATTCGAAATACCGCATTAGGTAGTATTTTGAGTATTAATAAGGTACACGGAATAATCATTAAGATAATTATTTTATAACTACAATAATTGCTTAATTTTTATTGTAACAAAATAATAATAATTGAGTGTAATTGAGTGTAGTGGCACAGGGGCACAAAGTGTGACTGTAAACGCGACTGGTTGTGGGTTCAATCCCTGCTCGAGGAAATGAAATATTTATTTAAATGTAGATTTCCATTTCTTCGATTTGGTGTCGAGGCATAGCGCGGCGTTGAGTTCCGCGACTCAGCACGCAATGCCTCTAGAATTCGGCGGAAAGTGGGGAACGAAGTGTCTTAACACTTCCTTCTCTAACACTACCCTGCTGTGTGCGGGATATAGCGTAAAGCTGATTAAAGTTATATTCTATTAGTAGGTATATCTAGGGCATATTACTGTGGCGGTCAATCGTAGCGTAGGGGCACAAATTGTAACTATAAACGCGACAGGTTGTGGGTTCGATTCCCACTCGAGGAAATGAAATATTTAATATTTTCATTTCTTTGCTCTGGTGTAGAGGCAAACCGCAGCGTAGAGTTCCGCAAGTCAACGCAAAAAAAAATGTATATTACAAACGTTAGGCTTAGGAAGTTACAAGAATATATATAACAAAAAAAATTCTTACGCTCTTAAGGCTTTATTTTTGACGCACCTTGTCATCTTAACTCCTAAATTGAATGATTCAAATATATAAAAAAATGCTACAATTTATTTAGTTAAATAATGGTAACAATGGACAGCAGTGGCCAGTTTTTCTTAAATATCGTAATTATAAATATAGAGAGACGTTTTTTACTTTTAACATTTTTTTACATTTTTTACTTTTAACATTACGCGAGTCGTGGCGTAGGTGACGCTTGTGCACCTGCGCCACGACTCGCCTCAATATACATTACAATAACATTTTGAACATTATGTACGTTAATCCTATCCGGGGAACAAATAGTAGTCTAGCAAACTCAAAGTTGATCACGTGAATAATATAAAGCTTTTTTATGCTTTTCCCCGCATATTGGTTACCTGGTAGCTGGCAGAGCACATAGGCTTGTATTAAGATATTACGTTCGGAGAACTTACGAACGACGTCCGTTCTTCCGCCCAATTTGGTAAATTAATATATAGAAAATTAGAAATGTTTGATTAACAAAGCGGAACTCAACGCCGTGCCTTGTCTTTACAGCGCAAGCACTAAATATAATTGAAATGTAACCGTTCTTTAGTAGAGATCGAACGCGTCGAAGGTCGTTGCGATCTATGATGAAATATATTTAATTAACATCTGATACGTTAAGTACACAAAGTTAACAAGTTTGTAACACTTGTTATACTATATCTTAATAAGTTTAAGGGTTCCTATCTTGACTGTGCATATGTTGCTCTCGCTTTAACAATGTGTGGTATGAAAGTTACTCTATACTTACTGAGCAAGACGCGCGCCAGATTATTCAGCCAAGTTAAAAAACTATAAACCATAATCAAGTTAAAAAACTATAAACTCGCAAAGTGCACGAACAAGTTAGTGGATTTTCAGCTTTGTACTGGATTAAAAAATAGCCAAGTTAAATTTAGAGCTTAAACTTTATCTCTAGTGAACACAGAACTCGGCACCCGCATAGATCTTCCATTTTTTTGTAGGTGAAGTCGAGAATTACACATTATTTTAAATGTAACTTGGTTTTCTATTCACATTTATGTTTTTGATTGGATATACCTATTAAGAATTATGCATAATATGAATACACTGTAACAGTGAGCTGTCAGTATTAGTAAAAGAGAGATCAATGTTTTTTTTTATTTATTAAATGTATTTTAAAGTTGTCAAGTACCTGTCTCAATACCATTTTTTACGAATCCTTCAGCATTTTAAATCAGCTTCACGCTGTATACAGTTCGCCACTTTCTGCCGAATTCTGGACGCATTGCGTGTTGAGGTGCAGAATTGAACGCCGCGCTTTGCCTCGACACCAGAGCGAAGAAATGGAAATATAAATTTGAGTAAATATTTCATCTCCTCGAATGGGGATCGAACCCACAACCAGTCGGTTTTACAGTCGCACTTTGTGCCCCTACGCCACGACTGGCCTCTCCTTCAGCATTTTATTGTGTAATCACAACATACCTAAATAAATTACTAAGATTTTCATATACCAACATATATAATGTTTTTAATTCGTTTTTAATATGTTCTGTTAGTTGGTATTAATAGAACAAATAAGTCAGCTATACAGTTTTATATAAGTACACTATTTTTGAATAAACAGTTAATCGCCTGCAAAGCTTTAGGTAAAATCTGGAATATATAATTCCAGATTGTACCTAAAGCTTTGCCGGTGTGATGGAAATAATTAATAGTAATAACGTTGTAATTAATAGTGTGACGTTAATAGTTTCGTTGTGAGTTACACCAAAACGATTACTGAATTGTAATATAGCCTTCCTCGATATATAGGCTATCCAATTAAGAAAGATTTTCCAATTTGAAGCAGTAGTTTCGCAGTTCGACCAAGAAGACTTTTGAGGCGTTCTCTAAACTATCCAGAGTATAATCATTATATGAAATAAACAACAATTATTTATTTAAAAAAAAATTAAATAAATTAGCTTCACGCTGTATCCCGCACACAGCAGGGTGGGCAGAGGGAACCCAGTGTTAAGACACTCCGTTCCCCACTTTCTGCCGAATTCTGGAGGCATTGCGTGTTGAGTGGCAGAACTCAACGCCGCGCTTAACCTCGACACCAGAGCGAAGAAATGGAAATATAAATTTAAGTAAATATTTCATCTCCTCGAGTGGGGATCGAACCCACAACCGGTCGGTTTTGCAGTCACACCTCGTGCCGCTGCGCCACGACCGGCCTCATTTATATGAGGCCGGTCGTGGCTGGGTGGTTTATAATTATTTATTTAAATGTGATTTATTTACGCTTAAAAAATTAATTTCTTTATAACATAATATTTATATATAGAGCATAGAGCGTAGACCCATCTATATTGAACAAAGTACCATTTTTTTACATAAAGCAAAAGTTAACTCGACCTTGGACTTCCCATTGTAACTTGTTTTTCTTCACTGAATATTGCCTACCGTAAATAATACGGCGACAGATTGAAAATGACGAGGCGATTCCACTAATTACCCGTAAAAGTACGACTCGCAATTTATTCTACTCTGGAACTCATTTGAGAAAACTAGATTCTGCAGAATAGAAGTTAAATTCACGCTTGCCGCACTAGAATAATAGCATTGTGAGATTTCTGCTCAACGAGTACGATATTGACGTATGTATGAGCCTTGAAAGTGGGTAAGTCGTGATGAAATAAAATTTGGTATAATATTTATATATATGTAGTGGCGTCAGTGTGACATCGTCTGATTGGTGAGACGATGGGTGTGGGTTCGATCTGGGACATTAAATAAAAAAATATTTTTTTTTATACACATAAATTAAACTTTTAAATTCTGTATTTCATTGGTTAAAAGTAATTGAAAGAAGTACTTAATATTAGGTTCTCCCGGTCTGCACTGACTCGCAATAAATGAGATGCGTAAGCATGTAAATGATGACATTAATGGAAGTGGTGGTGGTGATGGTATTATTGTATAACAGGATTTGATTTACATATAATAGCTATTAGTAAATATGAAAATAATAGTCACGTAGATATAAAACACTTTGAAGAGGCTCTTTCTAAAAGGAAATATAGAAAGAGGCCAGTCGTGGCGCAGTGGCACGAAGTGTGACTGTAAAACCGACCGGTTGTGGGTTCGATCCCACTCGAGGAAATGAAATATTTATTTAAATTTATATTTCCATTTCTTCGCTCTGGTGTCGAGGTTAAGCGCGGCGTTGAGTTCTGCCACTCAACACGCAATGCCTCCAGAATTCGGCAGAAAGTGGGGAACGGAGTGTCTTAATACTAGGTTCCCTCTGCCTACCCTGCTGTGTGTGGGATACAGTGTGAAGTTGATTTAGAAAGTCTTAGGAGGATATAAGTATATATTACATAATATATAATACTTGTATATATATTACATCATATTTAATAACGTGGACTTTTTGATTATTTCCATTCTACCACCAAGTATTATCAATGAAATTGTTAACTAATATTTCGACAAACTTATTTAGTAGAAAATGTATAAAAATTTTAAGTTCAAGCTTAGTGGTCAGAGCGCCTGGTCGGTTTTCAGGAGGCAGTTCAAATGTTTATACGTTTTCTAAATAAGTGTGGAATAACACTTCAAAAATGTAAAAAATAATGTTTCGAGATTTTTTGTTGAGTGGTTCTCAACAAAGATCCAAAGATGAAGAAATAGAAAGACCAAAATTTAATAAACTATTTTGTGTCCTAACACAATTTTTTTTTCATTGCCTTTGAGGATTTTCTCATTAAAATATCGAATTTCCAATTGCACAGACACACTTTTTACTTGTTTTATTGTATTATAGAAAAATGAATTTTAAAATTACCCCATTATACTTGAGACGTTAAATGTAATACACAAATTAAAACTAAATTCATTAATTTGTACGAAACATGCAGGTAGATTTTTTTTTTATTTAAAGACAAAAATTATCACATAGATAGTATGCATGTTCCTATGATTTTTTTGTTTAGCTTTACACTGTATCCCTCATATAGTAGGGTAGGCGAGGGAGCCTGGTGTTAAGACACTTTGTTCTCCACTTTTTCATTGTGTTTTGAGTGACGGAACTCAATGTTGCGCTTTTGAATTGGTATCAGAGCAAAGAAATGAAAAATGTCAATATACATATAATAAATAATTTATCGAACTCACAACCGTCTCATTACATTCACACGCTTGTACCCCTGAGCCACGACCGCCTCAACGTTGCTATAATATTTACAAAAATTTACTAACGAGTAAACCAAATTCAGATGTGTAAATTTCTTAAATTATATAATAATATGTAGCATGACGTTAAATATTATTTATTTCAGTTTAAAATGTATATTACTAGATAGTTTTCTGGGTAGAACTAGTACTTTAATTAAAGTGCCCTTTATCATTTTGGTAACCCCTCTAATTTGCGTTTCAACTTTCATTTGTTAATTTTAAAGCGTAGCTTAGAATTTAGTATAGTATAGTTATATAGTATAGTTTAATATAGTAGACGATATAAGTAAAAAATCAAAATTAAATCAGCTTCACGCTGTATCCCGCACACAGCAGGGTAGGCAGAGAGAACCTTGTGTTAAGACACTCCTTTCCCCACTTTCCGCCGAATTCTGGAGGCATTGCGTGTTGAGTGGCAGAACTCAATACTGCGCTTAACCTTGACACCAAGCGAAGAAATGGAAATATAAATTTAAATAAATATTTCATCTCCTCAAGTGGGGATCGAACCCACAACCAGTCAGTTTTACAGTCACACTTTGTGCCCCTGCGCCACGGCTGGCCTCATAATATAGTAGAGGTTATAAGTATATGAATAAAGTAGGGAAGACTGAGATAGCTTAGTGTTAAGACACTCTATTCTTCACTATCGGCCCGAGTGCACGACATTACACGGTATTCAAAGACATGCTTTATCTTGGCAGAGTAGGAAGACGAAATATTTATAGAAAATAGTTTTCAAACTTTATCATTAAATAAAAAAACTACAATATTTTGGCATCTTAATATTATATAAAATATTATAATTAAATGAGGTTGAAATCAGAAAATACAGAAATACCAATGTTTTATGGAAAAGCCCGCAAAATATATATTTTCAGACATTTGATTGTGCACATAATATAATATGAAGATAAATCTTTTGAGTGGCCAATATCTCGGAAACGATAAAATTTCAGGGAATACTATATGGAGTAGAAATAGCTGGAAACGACCTCCTTTATCGCCTGTATCAGTTTGTATATCTATTTACCAATCATACTGTATATTTTTTTGGGAAGTATAGAGAAACATTAAAGAAGGATATTCCTAAATACCCAATTTAAACAAAAAATATGCAGTTTTATTCTTTTCAATCGAAATTGCGGGTCTTAAAGTCAATTATTAATTATATGTCAATTTTTGCACATAGGAAAACATGCAGAGGGAACCTGGGAACTTAGTGCTAAGGCAATCTCTTCCCCACTTCCACCGAATTCTATCAGCTTCACGCTGTATTCGGCACACGGCATGGTAAGCAGAGGGAACCTAGTGTTAAAACACTTCGTTCCCCACTTTCCGCCGAATTCTGGAAACATTGCGTATTGAGTGGCGTAATTTAACGCCGCGCTTTGCCTTGACACCAGATCAATGAAACGGAACTATAAATTTAAATAAATTTTTCATTTCCTCGAGGGGGGTCAAACCACAACCAGTCGTTTCTCCAGTCACACTTTGTGTCCCTGCGCCACGACTGACTTCGAATTCTAATCAGACCGAAGACAATGAGACGAGACAAAGAGAAGTGGGGAACGGAGTGTCTTAACACTAGGTTCCCTCTGCCTACTCTGCTGTGTGCGGGATACAGCGTGAAGCTGAAAAAAAGAATTCCTCGTAGGAATTGAACCCTCAACCTATCGTATTTACAGTCGCACGCTTGTGCTCCAGCGTCATCACTGGCCTCACAATATGTCAATGGCTATATATAATACTTATTAATAATATATGCTTATGCTATAGTTATGAATAATACAAATTTTTCATAATTAAATAAAGACTCGATATATTAAAGCACCTGAAGGTACTTATCGATATTTGACAAGACGAGACCTTATCTCAATAAAGTTACGATACGACTCGATGGCCCAACTCCAAATATTCAAATGTTGGCATATGTTTGTAAACAATCTGTTCTTGCTAATGCGTAAGACATACACAGAGATTAAATATTAACCCAATTGCGGCAAATATTTGAATATGTGTTAAATAAATTCTTATTTCGGTCACAGCTGTAACCCGTTTACATAAATTTGCAAGGAGTTATTATTAATAAAAAAATTGTTTTATGACATTTTATATAGAATTAAATTTTACTCTTTGATGTTTATAATATAATTGACATTTCGTTCGTACAATATTGTTTATACCTGTGAAGAATATTTGAAAATTCCAAATTTTCTCAAATGTAGATATCGAAAATGTGAATATAGAAAGTTAGAAATAAGAAACGATGTATTTCAAAATAGGATGGATAGGATGTTGAAATCCACGGTATTCTAATTAGACAAAAACGTAGATATCGGACGTAGACGTCTTTTTAGTAGATTTTCACTTCGTATTTCCCGAAATGGTGTGATGGGAATAAGCCATGAGCTCATAAAATAAAAGATGAAATGATTTTTTAACTTATATCCAAACTAAAATTGCTTCTTTGAGTATTTACTCTAATTAATTAATAATTTCAATCAGCTTTACGCTGTATCCCGCACACAGAATAAGCAGAGGGAACCTAGTATTAAGACACTCCGTTCCCCACTTTCCGCCGAATTCTGGAGGCATTCCGTGATGTAGCGGAACTCAACGCCGCGCTTTTACCTGGACACCGACCAGATACCAGAGGGAAAAAATGGAAATATAAATATATTAATTAAGTAAATATTTCATCTCCTCGAGTGGGGATCGAACCCACGACCAGTCGGTTTTACAGTCACACTTTGTGACCCTGCGCCACGACTGGCCTCAAATAAAAAATATTTTGTTGATCATTTATGATCATTATCATAAACAAGTTTCAGTAAAAAAATTTTAAGCTTCAGTTTTTCCTTTCAAGGGCTTATAGATAAATTGTTACGATAAAGAGCTAAAGTTGTCAAAGATAGGTTTTGTGGGTCAGATTTACAGAAACATTTATTAGCAAATGTCTTCATAGCACGAAGAGTATTTAAAGTGAGTCAAATTAATAAAAAAAATCAACCCTGTTGTAGGATATATGTGTCTTTATAGCCAAAGAATAAAATAATATATATTTTTAAAAATATATATATATTTTATAAAATGATTATCGATTACGGAGTACTTAGGTTTAGTGTGAATACGCTTTAACGCTTAAACTACTCAACCGATTCTCATTTTATTAAAAAAATTACGAACAAATTTACATTTACATTTATAATATTAGTAAGTGTCACAATCATTGTTCGACAGGTTGTTGTTTCGATTCCCAATCGAGGAAATGAAATATTTAATATTTTCATTTTTACGCTTTGGTATCCGAGGCAGAAAGCGCGGCGTTGAGTTCCGACACTCAACACGAAATGCCTCCAGAATTCAGCGGAAAGTGGAGAGCGGAGTGTCTTAATACTAGGCTCCCTCTGCCTACCCTGCTGCATGAAGGATGTACGAAGCGTTAATAATATAATATGAAATGGATATTCGAATTCAAGTTCTATGATATTTGAATAGAACAACATTTAATTTGAATCACAAAACGTGATCCCATACTATTTATCAATTATTAATATTATAAAAAAATACTGTTTTACATTATCGTTTTCACAACATACGCTTACTTATCCACAGTCACGAGCAGACCGTAAAATATTATACCAATACATGGTTTGTTATGTTATAGAAGCATTTATTAGCTTTTTCTTTTAGTAAACATGTTGTAAAAAATACGTTTATCATAATATTTTTCTTGAATATTAATGTTGTTATATGTTTCAGTCAGTGAAAGAAATATTTATTTCACTACCTATACCTAAAAGTTTTGATATATCTATAAAACAGTAAATTAGGAAAGATTTTTAAATAGGAGAAGTTAAAGTTGAATTAAAAGAAGTTTTTTAGTATTAATAGAATATAATCCATAACTAAAAATAAATATATTTGTCTGTTTGTACATATATCTTCTGAACTACTGGACAGATTTGAATGATTTTTTTGTTGTATAGCTATTAGGTCTAGGCAGGATCTAGATTATATTTGATTTTAAAGACTGGTACATCTAATGTAGAATTATAGCGGCCCATCTAAATTACAAGAAGTAACGCGGAATTTCCATTGACGCATTGATTGATATTGAGTGTCTAAATTTTTTTCTCATTTATGAGCAATCGTGGCGCAGGGACACAATCTGTGACTGTAAGCGCGACTGGTTGTAGGTTCGATCCCGTCTCGAGGCAATGAAATATTTATTTAAAGTTATATTTCCATTTTCTCGCTCCGGTATCTGTGCAAAGTGCGGCGTAAAGTTCCGCCACTCAACACGCATTACCTACAAAATTCGGCGCTAAGTGGGGAACAGAGTGTCTTAACACAAGGTTCCCCTGTAAGATTTAATCACAATGGGTGATATATGGAAGTAGCATTGCAAGAACCATAAAATACACGCAAACTTAAGATTGAAGTCTACGCAAAGTAGCGGGAAGCTATTAATTTTAAATAAATTAAAATCAATATATATTTATAGATATTTTTAGTGTACAGGTGACCTCATATATTCTTGTATTTTATTAACAAAAACTGACGCGCTTGAGAAATATTTCTCGGTACACGTGATGATTGTTTGTTCGATGCGATTATTACAGCTCTAGAAATGTTTCTATTAAAATATATTTTCGGCGTTAAGTTCCGTTAATTGTTACACTGATCCTAAAATTAATAGCATTAAAAAATAACGATAACAAAGTAAAGCGTAGGCAAAATATGTCACTGACCCATAACCGCCAGGAGGCGTTATGGGTTTATAAATCAATATACAGAATTACAGTCTAGTTTCCAATTAGCCCGTATCATTTACAATACGTATATGTAACTTTAAACCTTACGTTAAGTGGCATCCACATCTAAAGGTCGATGTATTTATTTATATACCTAAATAGGTAACAATTTCATTTCATCTTGAGATATTTCATTTGTAGCTATCAGACACTAATTTAATGTATTCTATATATTAGCAAAAAATAATTATAGAATTAAAATCAGCTTCACGCTCCCGCACACAGCAGGGTAGGCAGAGGGAACCTAGTGTTAAGACACTCCGTTCCCCACTTTCCGCCGAATTCTGGAGGCATTCCGTGATGTGGCGGAACTCAACGCCGCGCTTTTACCTGGACACCGACCGAGTTGAATCGGCGGAAAATGGAGAGCGGAGTGTCTTTAAACTAAGCGCCATCTATCTACCCTGCTATATGCGGGGTACAGCGTGAAGCTGAAATAAACTATCACTATCCAAAAAAAAAAACAAATAAATGTTTCATGGTACTTACTTCTTTAATAATAAGGACCTCATGCAAACCTCCAATAACAAGAATTGTTCGTTCTGAGAAGAAAAAGCTCTTTTCTGGAAAAGTTATCTTGAAAAAGATAGCAAAAAAGTTCCCTGCGAAATGATATTCTTTTACAAAGCTTATGAATTATTTTGTTCCAATAATAAATGCAGGGAAAGATTGCCTTATATAAATAATATGTTGTCTTTTTTTAGTTTTTACGTTGTTTTCGCAAATACGAGTATCAGGGTAGATAGAGATGGCTATTGTCATAACACTCCGTTCGAGACACTATATGGTGAATGGCAGAACTTAACGCTTTACCCCAACACAGGTGGGGATCAATATATTATTTGGAAACTGTTTGTTTTCAAGGACCCCAGTAAGTATTATACATAAGTATATTTTGTTTTTATTATTATTGGAAAAACGTAAGAATAAAGATATGTTTTTCTTATATGGAAAAGAAAAATATATATAACTACTTTAATATGGATAATTATACGGACCCTGATCCCGCGATAGACAAAATTTTAATAATTTTATTAATTTTTTTTTTATTTATACTAAGCAAATTTAATTTAGTATTAATGTTTAAGCATTAGTTCGATCCCCACTCGGGGCAATAAAATATACTAATCGCCCAGTTCTGGAAAGGAAATCTTCGGCAGAGAGTTCTGATACTCAATAATCTATGTCACGAATCAGTTGGAAAGCGAAGTCTTGATAACAAGTTTTCTCTGTCTATCCTACCATATGCAGGATAAGGAGGAAAGCTGAAACAGAATAATAAATATTATTAAAGATTATGGTATTTTTTTATTTATAATATTTGTAAATAAACAAGCGTGAGTTAGGCTCGCCCATCGAGGGTTACGTATAAATATCGGAGTCTCGAGCTTTTTGAACTTGAACTATCGGCTTTAATACCAATTTTTGCTCTCTTTTTAAGGCTATTATTTGTTAGGGTTTCACCACAAATGTACAGTTTTCAGATTTTTCCAGCAAATGCTAGCTGCCAAATTTCATAATTCTAGATTAACCGGAAGTACCCAATTAATTTTAATTTCCTTTATATTGTCGAAATATGCGTTTTTTGCGATATAAACGGCTGTAGACCTGAGTATATGGTTTGAATTTCAACGCGATATCTCCTGAGAAAAATACTCTTGACAGACAGACTTTAATTATTATAAACTTTGTTTGTTAGTTCATGAGAAGTCTTTTCATTACCAAAATTCTATTTTCAGGAATGTATTTCATATTTTCAGGAGATTAAGACTCAACAATCAGACTATACACCAAATACCAAATGTATCAGCAAGAGGAAGTCATCATAAATATTTAATAATTTCCTGAAGAGTAATTGAACCCACAACCATCGTGCGAACAATCAAACACCGTTTCATAATGTCAAAACATCATCATAGATTCTCAAAATATAATTTAACTTACAAACGAATATTGCTATATTCGGGTAAGTTCAAATAATATATTGTACTTTATAATATATCTACGGGTACGTACTATATTAGTTACATACTTCTAAAGTGTAATATTGATTTGAGATGAGTTGAGCCAATCATATTATTGGTATTCGCTACCAAACGCTTAATATATTCAGTTGTATAGATTCGTGATATAATTTATCGTGATAACAAAAGTTCTCATCAGAAAATAGTTTAATATGTAATTAATATGTAAAACTATGAGAAGAATAGAAATCAGTCAAGTGCGAGTCGTACTCGCTCACTGAGGTTTCCGTACCAATTTCAAGATTGTAGGTAACGGTAAGTACAATTTGTAAAAGTTGACAAACTTAATTTTGCGGGCATATAACCTCATTTTGTGTGAAATTAATTTCAAATATAAATTTGTAGTGGTTTTATTTTTCTATGAAATATCTATAAGTTTTTGTTTTTGTGATTTTTTTCCTTTATTTGTATTATAAGTTCTTATTACGAGCCAAATTTTATAACTGTATATCGACTGGCAGACTGACGACTGCATAAAATGCAGCAAAACCGATGCATAAGTGCTTGTATCTTTTGATTGAGTTGTTTTGAAAGTTGATGTTTTCTGTACCATACACCTTCAAGAGACCATATATTTGACAGTTTCACGCTGTATCCCGCACACAGCATGGTAGGCAGAGGGAACCTAGTGTTAAGACACTCCGTTCCCCACTTTCCGCCGAGCTCCGGAGGCATTGCGTGTTGAATGTCAAAACTCAACTCCGAGCTTTTGCCTCGACACCAGAGCGAAGAAATTAAAATATAAATAAGTTCATTGATTTTCCCAATTATTACACATTTTAAATGAAACTAATAAACCTATATAATCTAAGTACTAAGTATGAAACTAATAAACCTATATAACCTAAATTAGTGTTTATAACACGAATAGTAGTAAGTAGATTGAGGTATCATTCGTCTGTCAGTTGACATAATTATTATATCAAACTACCGCCAACAATTTCTTAATTACTACTTACTGCCATGGATTCCTGCAGAATGAGCTGACTGTTTATGGCCCTCTGGTATGATGGGTTTGAGACTTTAGAGATTTTATGAGTGGGTACACCCTCCCAGGTGATAGAAAGTTTCCAGGAAAAATATTATATGACGGATCTGAAAAAACATTTTCCTTTTCATATAATTTTACATTCCCTAGAGCTATTACTGGTACTTTCTATTTGGCCGTAAAAAAATATTGTTTGTTTTATTCATTTTAACAAACTAACTTTTATCCCCAAGGAATAATATTAGCTCAATGGAAGTTCTTTCGTATATATTGAAAAGAAACATACCATAACGATAACCTATATTTTTTTATTTCTAAATTTACTGACGAAAACAGGAAAACTATATAAATATTAACATATAAACTTGTGTCGAAATTGTTTATTATTTATTTATATTATTGTATGAGGTAGGGGAAATTTGTAAAAATCTCCCTACAGAGATGCTAACAACATAAATAAGTTATAACAAGCGTATAAAAATTGCGACGTAATTTGATGAGAACATATGGCTTAGTGGTCAGAGCGCCTGGTCGGTTTTCAGGAGGCGCGGGTTCGAGTCTCGCTACGTTCAAATTTTTATACGTTTTCTAAATAAGTATTTTTTTTCCTAACTGTGGAAGAACATTTTAAAAATGTTCAAAGGTTTGTTAAAAATTCGACAACAGAGCAAATTATAACTGGGTTCTGCATTTTAAAAAAAAATGTGTACGAAAAATGTAAAAACATATTATGCTAATTTTTGTATTGTTATATATTACAAATAAAGAAAAAATTGGAACAAGATAAAATATCTGAAGCATCATTATGGCATTGTCATATTAATAACAATACCTACTTAGCTAGATGAGTATTAATATCGATATATAAATATTTAAATTTATTTTCAAAATTCGATTTTACTCTCATTATTCGATACATTATTCGAGTTGTACTGTTGACCAATAAATATTTTTTATTCAAAAATATTTTACATTTTACGGCATTTATATAAGGCTTATAAGTGCAATAGGAAAAAACAAATAAACTCATTTAATTATTATTATTATTATTTATTAAACAAGTTATGTCCGGAATGAATCGTGGCAAGAATACTAGCTTGTTTCATTCGTTGAATCGAAATCGCGGTACTTTGGCGAAAAGTCCGCTGTTTTCTCTCCGGAGAGGCGATATTTACAATTATTTATTAATATGAAATTTATACTTTGGAAAATTCTTATTACTTTATTAGCTACCGTTAAAATTGGATAGTAAAAAAAATTAAATCAGTCAGGTTAGTATACGTGTTTATTTAGAAGCACAATCAATTACATGAGATAAAAGTCGAGTGACTTAATATAACGGTTTCGATTTTTGTAAAGGTTATACCAGATGGAAGTGTCTTCTGTGCTCCTTTTACGAATGCAGCATTGGGTAGGGTAAAATATTTCAAACCCGTATTTTAAAAAATTATCAAAATTCTACCAAATCCATTAATAAACGCCGGTTTTAAATGCCGAGGGTGGTAATAATCCGGTCGAGTCTGCCCATACGTGCTGCCATTGCTGGCGACGTGACTGTCCCACACGCACTTATATAAGAAACACATATATGCAGGCATTTAATAGGAGTCTTTCTATTTACTTTCCTCAAGGACCTGTCAGCTTTAAAAGATATTCTCGGTTTGGTCATAAATTATATTTGAATGTGAAACAGTCGGTACTTTGAGCTTCCATATTTTCCTTTTCAACCTAATTACGCGTTAAAATACATGCTCATAAACTGTCATTAAAGTAAGGTTAAACGAAATATGTGAAACGGTTTATTTCTAAAGACCTTGCGAATAAAATTATTAAAATTTTAAGAGCATCTCAACAACAATATATTACAATTTCAACCGATTCGTTTTCTCTTTGAAGTCGACGTATACAATTAAATAATGACTTGTAACAATGCTTCTAAGAAGAAGTATAATAAGAAAATAAACGTTGAATCGAGTTTTTAATCATACTTCACGTTTCTGTTATTTTCTTTATAATTTATTTAAAACTCCTAATTAGAATTGAAGTAAAATGAATGAATGAATGAATAGATCATTTTAATTAACCATACTAATTAATAAATAAAAAAATTTAAAGTATTTTTTAATGGGCACTTGTTCAAAGATTCTATTTAAGTTTTTTTAGTTAACAGCCTACGTGGACAAATCGATGGCTCCTAAGTATAAGGGCCAAAGCGCGAAATCACAACTTTACAGGAGAGGCTTCCAAAGTTTAAATTTGCTATAATTTTATGTTGGTTCATCCGAAGAAAATGAAACTTTGCTTATCAGCTAAGGCAACTATCCTCTATATATATACCATAGTATTTTATTTATATTTATCCTAGTATTTTTTTTACTGCACAATGGCCCTTATACGTTCGTTTTTGTTATATTTATTCTTCTCTAAAAACGCTCTAAAAAGGCCAATGTACCACATTGGCTGTTTTACGCGTATTATGCTAAATAACAATATATAATATTTTTTTCATATTTTAGTTATAAAATTGATTAATAATGGGGCTAAGATAACAACTAATTATTACGAATGATAGTAAGTTAGGTATTGTGGTAACTATGTCACATAGAGACTTATACGTTATACGATTTGGTAACATGATAACTGAATTTTCAGTTAGATCCTTTAATTAATAGAAAAAAGTCGCGTTTACATATTGTTTTAAAAAATAATTAGCCCCAAAAATGATTATTATTA